>CM037932.1:16125433-16157933 GCA_021346845.1 Apeltes quadracus
AGACACACACACACACACACACCACGGAGGGCAAATATACGTGTGTAAATACGTTGTTTTAAACTTGGAGCCGTGTACTTTCTGTACCTGCGTTAACTTTATTTGAACACTGAAAAACATCTCCAGTTAGATGTTAGAGCGCGTTGAACTTATCCGGGCAGCGACTCCCTGTCTGGTGTCCTGAAGGCAAATGTTCACTTGATTAAGAACGAGAATGTTTGCAGTCTCACCGCTTACTTCCTCCGAAGTCTGCAGCAGCTCGAAGAGAGCCACGATCGCATGAGGAAGATCCCACAAAAGATCCGATCAGCTCATTGGATGTTACGCTGAGCTTTCATATCACTTTGGCTTCCAGTTATTTTCTTTGACCTGTTATTTAACACGAGCGCCGTCGGTCCAGAGCTGGACTTTTCTTCAAGGGGAGACACAGACTTTTTATATTTCTTCCTTGTATTTTACTGAACTAATTATCTCTCCAAACAAATCCTTCCAACAGGCAAAGTATCTATGAAGATCGAAACGCCCATGGAAGGTTTACTGTGACATCGTTCAACACTTGAATACACAAAAAACTTTTAACAAATGTTGAATAAATAAGTGCAAGAAGAAAAGGACAACATGAGAATGTGAATCCCGGTGATGTGAAACGTGTGCTCCTACATGGTCGCGTTGATCTCATGCACGAGCTGCAGCTGCTGCATGGACTCAAAGAGGTGCGGTGTCAGAGACATGCGTGTCTGAGAACAAGGAGAGCGCGTAGAGAACGCTGCGTGTCCCCGAATGATCGCAGGCTTGGAAATGACATTTGGTTCATCATTTCAACGTGCACCCGGGACGTAGAGGGCCTGGCATCCATCACGCCGCCGTGTGAACCGATCCTCAGATGGTGCACAGAGAGTTTGGACCGGAGCTTCAGATGTTTTAAAACAAAGCCAAGCTCAACTCACCCGAAGTGCCGACTTTGAAGACTTTGCCGAGTGTTTGCCGCTGACACAACGGCCCCATTGTGGAGCGAGAGGCAGACAGTCTGTGTTGTACTAATGTGGACGTTGCACAGAGAGAGCGGCCCTGGTTCTGCCACAGTGACAGTTCCAATGATCACAGCGTCTCTGCAGCGTCTCTGCAGCGTCTCTGCAGCGCAGACGGGCCGTCTCACACAATAGTGGGAAAGAATATCGATCAACATCAAAGTCGAGGAAGACATGTGCATTCATGAGGATACTCTAATATACATACTGGTATCACACAGGTTTTAAATCCAGATCAAAGACTTTTCTCTTTGCTGCTGCCGCAAATCGGCCATTTCTGAATTTCTGAGCAGTTTTTTAACTTTTTAATTACTGTCCAATCAATGTTTTTAAATCTCCGTGCTTCATGTTTTTTAATGGTTTTAATGGTGTGAAGCACTTGGAATTGCCCTGTGCTATTTCATTTAAACCACCTGCTTGCATTGGAAAAGCAGTGAGCATCCACTAGGCAGAAAGACACCGTTCTCAATGGGAATCACTTCTTTTTAGACCTAGAAAAAAAAAGTCAAAAGTCAGCGTCAGTCGCTGCCAATCATGCGAAGTCCTCCTCCGTCCGCACGACAGCAGCTCAGGCTTCCGTGATGAGATTCCCGAGGGTGGATTTCATGGAGGGGAGCCAGTGGGCGGCTCACGCCCACTCAGAGCCTTTCATCCGTCGCTCCCCGGGCATCCTTCTCTGGGAGAATACAGGCACAAGCTGATCGAGAGGAGAAAACATGCAGGAAGCATCATATCAATCAGGAGCTTTGATCAGTCAAACCTCCCGGAGTTTATGAAAAGAATTGGAATCCGTCTTCCGTCGTGGGGATGAATCCCAGACGAGCGAAAGGGAATCACAGCAGCACCGAACAAATTCCACACGCCTAAAAGGCCCACAAATTACACGGAGGGGGAAGCTTTAATGTAGCCGCTCCTCTCCGGGTGTCTGCGGGGACTCAGATGCTCCTGACTCGGACGCCGTGGAGGAGCACGCCAGCCACACTGCCGGTTTTTACAACAAGGGAGACATGAGGAGCCGCCGCTTGGCTTACCTTCGACCCACGCTGCTGCTCCTTTAAGCTACCAGCGATAGCACGGAGCTAGCTGCACTCGCTGAATGCATACACGACAGGGGGGGGGGAATCTAAAAGTAGGTCTTCATTCACGGCTATTAAAGCCTCCCGTGCTCCACACAGTCGCCAGTGTGTCTTTAGCCTCCTGTTATTCCCTGGAAACCAAACATAGCACCTTTTGGGTCAGCAGAGACCGTGAGCTATATCGGTGCAGAATCAACACGGACACACACGTATTCCTACAGGTACAGTCCCCAGTGTGTTTACAACCAACTCACAGCTAAATTAAGTGCAGGGCTGCTTCTCCCCATTGTGAGTGGAAACAGGCCCGAGTCCAAAAACCACTCGGTGCGTCCCACCCCCTCCCAAAAAAAGAGCCCTCCTTGTCTGAAGGAACGTGTGAGTTCTGCTTGTGTCATGAGGAGAACCTGTGACCTGAAACCATTATTGAGAAATTTGAAGCCGGAGACTTCTAATGAGAAACTCTAGACGTTTTATTCTGCAACATTCCATCTAAACACAAACGGTTCCTCTGAAACCGCAGAGCGACCGCAGCGGAATGCTCTGCTCGGCCTGGTGACGTCGCCTGCAGCGTGATGTGAGTAGCAGGCTTCCTGCTTCCGGAGCAGACGTCCCGGGAACCTGAGGAATGTCAGCCTTTGCGCCCCCGCGAGACGCAGCTGAATCAGCGTTTCCACTGACGTCACCCGGCCGACGCACAGGAGGTCCAACCGTTAACGGACACCGAGTGCTTTACCAAGTGCACCGCAGGGCGTTTCCTCTCCACTGACCCGCGAGCAAAGGGGATCATGTTCAAGCAGTCGGACATTATCGATGATACTTCGTCTTGAGGATGTGATGCACTTTTGTTATAGTAAATACTATAAACTAGAATTAAGAGCGTGGCAAATGGTGTTCGCTTTGATCCCAAAGAAGGCTTAGATGTTGTTGCTAATAGGAACATTCTGGGGTTTGTGCAGCTGTAACGGGACAGGAATCGGTTTCGTGTCCATCATTTGAAATCTTTGCTTTAGTCTTCTGCACCAATGACGTGACAACAGAGATGTGGACCTGTTTGGGATGGTCCGTTTCGTGGGTAAATCTGTGTATATGTTAGTGGGTGTTTTATGGTGGAAGGAAGTAAAGTATGCAACAGCACCACCTACGGGTGACACTCAGCAGACACATTGTAGCTCCCGTTGCTGCTGTGACTAGTTGTGAGCAGCCTGCCGCCTCCTGGCGAGACCTAGAATGAGGCTCCTGCTTTCCTACGATGGATATTAATACCATGCTGACACCAGAGGGAGCTGTCCGTCCAGTAATGCGTCACCGACCTGGGGTGACCCCCTTAAGTAGCTGCAGGGCAGGAAGACCTCCCCAAAGCCCGACCTGGGTCATTTTCACGCAACGTGTGTCTCTGGCAGCCTATTTCTCCAGGCGTTTGCAGTTATTCAAAGCTTTGTCTTTTTGCTGCATGGTTGTGAGTCGGCCAGCGGAGCAGCTTCTCGTTGGTGCATTTCCACTGTTTTATTTTCACACAGTGGCTTCTGTTTCGGAGGGTAAAAATGTCCACAAGAATCCATCTTCTTTTCAGCTCTGCGGCAGCAATTCAGCAGACCGATGTTTGTAATTTTCCGCGTGCCGCAGAGAGAGAGCACTTGAGCACTTTAAAAGAGGGAAGCTTTTGAAAGGTACTAATAAATCAGCAGGAAGCAAATTGCAGGTGACATTGAAAAGATCCCACCTGAGACCGTTTCCTCACAGAACCATTTTCTCTTCAGTTTAATACATTTGATTAAAAAAAAAAGAGTGCAATGGATAGTGCATGTGAATATTTCACAGCAAAACACGCGATGATCGATTTAAAAAGGCTGTTTGAATGTTGTTCTTCATAAATGACACCTTTCTGCCGTCGTCCTGTAACCTCCAGACCTTGTGGAGGGGAGGTGGGAGGGTGGGGGGGTTCCTGGGTGGTCCCGTCCCTCAGACTGGGGGGCTTCTGCTCTTTGATGATCCACCACAGTTCAGGAGCGTTAAAAGGGGCCCCGTGTTATCTGTCTGCTCCTCGTGGAAGCGGCTCTGACAGGAGGAAGCGTGATAGATTACACCTCCGCATTCTTACCTGATCCCTCTGCGTTTGAGATAACAGAAGTCGAGCTCTTTCGGACTGATGAAAATCTGTTTCTTCTTTAAAAAAAAAGAAAAAACCCAGCAGAAGGAACATGTAGAGTCACAACAGTCCTCGGGTGTCTTTGAGATTGAGGGAAGGTGAATGAAAGGGGGGAGAAGCATCTATGATGTCTGTTTGAGATTTATTACCTTCAGTCAGTGTCACTAACCCCCCCTGCATTCCCCAGCCCGCCGCACCTCCACCCCTCTTCTTTCCTGAGGGGCCGGCAGTCAACTTTGACCTGCACAAAGAGCTTGTTAAATGCCTGCGTAATCCCCGTGTCTCTGTTTGGCGAGCGCAGGTTTTATTCGCCGTGTGTGTGCGCGCGCGTGTGATCCTCCGGTCCGGCCGCTCGGGAGACATCTTGTCTCGGCCGCTCACATCAACCCTGATTGATCCCACAAGAGCCGGAGCTTTAACTCACTTACCCTCCCCTCGCCCCCCCCGTCCGGGGCGGCCTCCTTTGGACGGATCAATACCCACAACAAGTCTCACCCCCCCCTCTCCGACATTCATCCCCCACCTGAAAAACGCTCCCACCTGGAGGGTTTTACAGGAAAGAAATTATGAAAGTTCCGCCCGGGCCTCTCGGCGGCTGTGACTGCGTCGGCCCCCTTTGAATGGAGACAGATGATCCCGAGAGGACGGTGAGTCACTGACATCCACAGACATGCCTGTGTGTCCCCCCCCCTTCGCCCCGCCACTCACCTCAGCGTGGAATGCACAGGAATGCTCCTTGGTTCTCCCGGCTATACCGACGCAGGATGTGAACCAACTCGCCCTCCATCGCCGCCCCCCGAGCGACGACAGTCACGGTGCGGATGAGGACAATGTTTAGAGGACGGTGGAAATATGTGGTGGAACGGTTGAGAGGAGCTCGCGTGGTGCACGCAGCGGGAGCGGAGGCACATGCACACCGAGCACGCTGGCAAACACGCGGAGGTGTGAAGATGTTGACGGACGATCGCAGATACAAATGCAGTCACACCGTTTTTGCTGGATTACGTTTACAAAAAGCTCTTTGCATGACTCCCAAGCAAACCGTAACGCTCATCTAACCAGGACGGTTTCTGTTCATTAATCTGCTCCAACCAAGTTTCTCTTTTGGCCCTTCTGAAAATAACTGCGGGGTGGATTCGAATCGTCGACATGGCCTCAAACTGTTCCCGTCGCCGTCATCTTTCCTCCTGTGAACTTCAGCCAACCCAGAGGCTGTCTGCGTGGTTACATTCTCACAACACTCTCGTGGTTCCCATAGGATTTATTGGCCCGAACCGACAGAAACCGACTGTCTTAGTTTACAACAAGATCTCCGCCTTCTATTTACCCAAAGGCCACATACCAAGGTGTGTGAGTGTGTGTGTGTCCCAGGGCCTAGGTAAGATCTCCTTAAGCCTAGTTTATGCTTCTGCGTTTTTGGAGAAACGCAAGCGCAAGTGCCCCTTGCGTGTCCCTTGCGTAGCGTCCCGCCCCCCCCTTGCGTCCTTGCGTGTGTCGACCAATTTTTTCAACCCTTGCGTCTACGCATACGCAAGCTCCGCAAGGAAACGCAAGCCGCAGGGCTGTGATTGGTCTGCTTACTACATCCTTGCCTGTGATTGGTCTGCTTACTACATCCTTGCCTGTGATTGGTCTGCTTGCTACATCCTTGCCTGTGATTGGTCTGCTTACTACATCCTTGCCTGTGATTGGTCTGCTTACTACATCCTTGCCTGTGATTGGTCTGCTTGCTACATCCTTGCCTGTGATTGGTCTGCTTACTACATCCTTGCCAGAGTCTCGGATTTCCGGTTTCATAGCATAATTCCGCTATTATTAAAACAAATATATTTTACGAGAGAATGAATCAGACCTAAGAGCTTTTGTCTGAAGAAATCCGTAAATATGACCACTTAGAAACACTTGCGTCATTGGCGGACTATAAAGACGCGCGGATGGGCTCCAACTCATGGACGTAGATTTCCGCAATCGTCGGTTTTGCCGGTCGAGGGGGCGTTAATGTTGTGGCGGAAACACGGGACAAATACGTCCGCGAGAAGAGACGAAGAAAAGCAGCCGTGTTGATGCACGGGGCAAAAAAGTCTCTGATAAATTAATAAACAAACCAACGACTTCCACTCGCAAAGGAGGCACTCTCGGTAAATAAATAAGCGTTAAATAAGCGTTACTCCTACGCCCGGTGTTCTGGCGGTGAATTGCTTTGCAACACACGCAAGACTTTTTGAACCATGAATTGAAACGACGCAACACGCAAACGCAACGGAGACGCCGACGCAGAAGCATGCGCCGGCCTTTAGTGAAGACATTAGCACCCATCGATGCCCACCGCATTCCTAAATTCTTTGTGTGAGGTAGGAATGCTGCCTCTGAAGCTTCCCCTGGCTGAGCCTTGGTGGGGTGAACAAGGGGGGGGGGTTAATGTCTCATTCTTCTGGTCCCGGCGCTGCATCTACGCACAAGCTTCCATTTTAACGCACAAACAGGTTTTCTGCAGAACGGAAAGCAAGCACAGTGGCACTCGGGACACGAATGCGACATCACGCAGGAGGAAGCCTTCACGAACTGAGAGCAAGCCCCCCCCATGAGTCAAAGGTCAAGCCACTGATTTCCCCCCGCCCACAACGCACTCACAGAGCCCTCCCTGCTCGCCACGCCTCCGGAGGGAGAGCGCCGAACATGTGACCCGACAGCCCCGTCCACCACCGCGGGGGGGGGCAAACGCACCGCGGGGCCCCACCCGGAGGCTTTCTCTGCATGAGAAGCTCTCACTCCTCCGAATACGTCTGAAACAAATCCTTCCACTCACCTTGCCTTTCCTTCTCTCACTCCCCCCCCCCCGGTTCGCCCCCCCCCCTCGCTCGCTCCGGCCGGTGGAATCCCAGCCCGCGTCCACCTAAGTGTCACTGAAGAATGTTCCATCATTTAAAACAGCGCCGAGCGCTCCGCTAATATATAACCAATTACACCGGTCACATTTCCTGTGTCTCCTTTGAGCTCTCCGCCGGCTCAAAGTGCCAATCAGGCCAGGAATGCCAGAACATGGCTCTTATTTGCCAGGGGTCACCGCACCAGTAACCCCGCATTCTAAAAGGACCATTGTTCCCATGGGCCGAGGCACACACACACGTCCAGGGTGAAAGACGCACGCACAAACCCGTGGCCCCTGAAGGCCCCACATTAAGGGCCCCCGCTCTGTTTAAACAGCATCCGCCTGCACAGCCACCCGCGATGAAAGGGATTAAACACAGTGTGTGTGTGTGTGTGTGTGTGCACGTACTGTACTATGCAACAGCAAAAAGTGTCCATGTTGACAGATCGTTTCATCCACGGTGGGATGTTAACTCGTCGTTCCGCAACAATAAAATCATTTAAAATAAATAAAAGTTATCTGAAAAAATGTGATCATACACAGTTCAGACTTGTGTGAATAATTCTCTTGGTCTCACATTCACTTTTTGGAATCAGACTATTTCCTCTATCTTGTTGCTGGATTCTCCGCCGTGTCGTTGTTAACGCCAGACTCCCTCAGTCCTCTCACCTGCAAGCAGACAAACACACGCGCCGCATTAATGGCGTGGAGCGAGGCCATTGTTTGCGGTCATCAACGTGAATGAACTGCTGTCGTTGCTTTTGCATCGCTTGTATTTTCTGTCCGTGAGGCTCACTAAGCACCTTCTACACAACCTTCCAACAAGCTGCTGCTGGAGAAGAAGCAGAAACCTGATTGGCTGCCTCGCTGTGTTCGCCGTCTGGGCCGCGCCACATCCAGAACAATCGGATTCCTCGCCTCCGTCTTAAGAGCGCAGACGCACGCACACACACGCAAGCAAGCAAACGCACCCAAACAGTTTTTCACAGGTATGCAGACGTGTTAGGAGAAACCTGACCTACCTGACGGATCGAAACTACTCCTACGCCACTCTGTTAACCTCTCAAAGCGCAGCGTGGGAAACAAACTCTGGCAATACCTGCTAATTCCTGCTCAAACACTCGCGGTGGATGGGTGGGTGGATGGGTGGATGGATGGATGGATGGGTGGGTGGATGGGTGGATGGATGGATGGGTGGGTGGGTGGATGGGTTGATGGATGGATGGGTTGATGGATGGATGGGTGGATGGATGGGTGGGTGGATGGGTTGATGGATGGATGGATGGATGGATGGATGCATGGATGGATGGGTGGATGGATGGGTGGGTGGATGGGTTGATGGATGGATGGGTGGATGGATGGGTGGGTGGATGGGTTGATGGATGGATGGGTGGATGGATGGGTGGGTGGATAGATGGGTGGATGGGTGGGTGGATGGATGGATGGGTGGGTGGATGGATGGATGGATGGGTGGATGGATGGGTGGGTGGATGGATGGATGTATGTATGGATGGGTGGATGGGTGGATGGATGGATGGATAGATGGATGGATGGGTGGATGGATGGATGGATGGATGGATGGATGGATGAATGGATGGATGGATGGATGGATGGGTGGATGGATGGATGGATGGGTGGATAGGTGGGTGGATGGATGGATAAATGGATGGATGGATGGGTGGATGGATGGATGGATGGATGGATGGATGGATGGATGGGTGGGTGGGTGGATGGATGGATGGGTGGATGGATGGATGGATGGATGGATGGATGGATGGATGGGTGGGTGGGTGGATGGATGGATGGGTGGATGGATGGGTGGGTGGATGGGTGGATGGATGGATGGGTGGGTGGATGGATGGATGTATGTATGGATGGGTGGATGGGTGGATGGATGGATGGATGGATAGATGGATGGATGGGTGGATGGATGGATGGATGGATGGATGGATGGATGGATGGATGAATGGATGGATGGATGGATGGGTGGATGGATGGATGGATGGGTGGATAGGTGGGTGGATGGATGGATAAATGGATGGATGGATGGGTGGATGGATGGATGGATGGATGGATGGGTGGGTGGGTGGGTGGATGGATGGATGGGTGGATGGATGGATGGATGGATGGATGGATGGTAGGATGGGTGATGAGTAAACGTTGACGCGGCCTTGAAAGTAGATAGAGGTTCCGTGTTAGCACAAAGAGGTGAGGAATAGAAAAGGGAGAGAGGGAAAACGCTGTCATTACGCCTTTTTCTCATTGGTCCCCCTGTGCTTTCCTTCCCCTGCTTGCCTATAAGAGGCATCCGAGGCCAAAGGGCAGACAGCCTTTTCAGAGAAACATGATTGCATCCTTGTTGCGAAAGGCCTTTCATTTAGAAATATGTGACTTTCTGTGAGAAAGCCGCAGCAGCATCGCCTGCTTTTCTCCACAGCACAAAAAACACGGCAGAGAGAGAGAGACCTTGTGCCTCTGAAAAAGCCCTTTCAAGACACTCGTGTTTTCAAGGTTCTGCCTTGAAAGGCGGCAGGCTTACAGTCATAAAAAAATAAAAAAAAACGGATCAAACCGTAACTTAATACATTTGAGTTTTTTCTCCTTTACGCTGAACTGCAAGTGTTTCTCCTTAAAGATCTCCTGGTGTAGAACCCAGCGTGCGTTTGATGGCCTTTCTGAGTGTTGTAATGAGCAGAGTGCTGCGTCACGCTGCAGGCCGCTCTGTTGTTGTGGCCTCGAGGACTTGGAGGTTATGTAGCTTAGGTCAACAGTACGCGCGCGACCAGCGCACCACCGGCTGATGTCACATGGCCGGCGAAAAAAGTCAGCTTTGATGTCAGCAATTTAGACGGGCAAACCCCCGCTGTTTTTACGGCAAATGGGTTGCTAGGTTACCGAGCGGAAAACACTCGATGTCTCGATCCTTATCAGTGCTAGCGTAGCGTGCGGCTAATCCAATCTGCTGGCGCTCACGTCACATGAGGAGCTTTACAAATTATACTATCCATTAATGAGGGTAGAGGAGGGAGGGGGGGGGGGGGGGGCAGGATGACATGGATATTTCTCAAGTCATTCTAAATATATTTAGCAAAGGCACAGAAGATGTTTCGCAGTCACATTTGTTTTCGTTGCCAGGCATCGTATTCAAGGACCTTCCACCCAGAAGGCTGGCCTCTTTAAAACGTCGCCCTGCTCTCGCCCCACACACACACACACACACACACACACACGCACACACACACACGCACACACACACACACGCGCACTTTCCCGAGCGGCAGCGTTTGAAAGTTTGAACATCCTGAAAGCTGTGTGATGTAGGCCTCGCTGATAAGGGCGAGACGAGAGGACCGGGGAGGGCAGCAGCGCTTTATCAACTGCGCTCCTTTTGATAGCAGTTTCCCTGACGGCGGATCAAAGCCGACCCCCCCCCCCCCCCCCGCTACTGTGGCCCGGCGGTGGCTTGGCGGTGGACTTCAGCCTGGAGCTTGCACTTCTGCCCCGTCACAAGGCTTGCGAAAGGTCGGGTAGTGACGACAGTTTGTAGCCCACGCACAGGGGGGGGGGGGGGGGGGGGTGTGGCTCTATTCCCTGTTTCTGGCACAGGTGTCTTTGGGATTTCGCTCGTTTACAGCTGGGTTTCAAAACCAGGTCGGAGTCCTTTCCGGCGGTGAACGTTCTCCGATCCTCTTCACGTCTCATTCATTAAAGTGGCGTTCTTGATATCAGCGGGAACCCCCCCCCCTCCACCACCCCCTCCAGCTCCCCTTGAATAGACCGTTACACCTTTTGGACCTCCTTCTTAGAGCTTTAGCCGCGAGGCATTGGCTTCTATTTCACAGTATTAGGGAAGTAAGTCACATACGCTTTGCGTAACAGAACCTGCGTGAAAGTACGAGCCTGCTGCACGTGTGCGTGTGTTTACTTCAGACCTGCTAATACACAGAACAGCAACATCTCGTGTCCCTTTGCTGGTCGGAATGTTGGATTGAGGAGGCGCTGTGTGCCATTTACGACTGTGTTTTCCTTAAGAGTTGTTGTGATGTGGTCACAACGAGTCCTTTGTGTCCTCACAGACACACGCAGCGCCGGTCCACGTCGCCCTCGAACTAGGGCGCCGTCCGCTCTGACGCGTCGTCGTGACACACGGTGCTGACTCACAACACGTGTCTCTGTTTTTGTTTCTAAAGATGAAGAAAAAAAAACACACACAAAAGGCCTAGTGACCTTTTTCGTATTTTCGTTACAAACACCAGCTGTCAAGTGGACATTCGAGAACACGTGCAGATTTGCGCACGTGTTGTGCTGCGTGTACTGGTGTGTGTGTGTGTGTGTGTGTGTGTGTGTGTGTGTAGAGTAGATAGATGTTTTCCATGTTTGTTCCTGATGACGCAGAAACCTTCAAATAGCGTTCAAACGTATTTCTTGTGTATTCAAAATATGCGTCCAGTGCAAAGACGTCGGCCACGTTGAGTAAAAAACAAATAAGGAAGGCTTATCTGTATTAAACCTGTCGATTCAGCGGATCGGTTCCTCTGCTGGTCAGACGCTCGACAGGCAGCGGCTTCTATTTATTAAGAAAACCTTTCCCATGAGGTATCAAAACGGTCCCAATGTCAATGTTTGACTCTTTAACGAGGCCTGACCGACGCCTCGAGTCCCGGTTGTAGACGTTTGGGGACCCTTGCTGGAACATTTTGCAGCGCATTTAAAGTTAATGCGATTATGATGATGATCTAAAATCACGATGACAAACTGCCTGTCTGCGTTCTGTCTGTTGGCCACAGGAGGATGCGGTGGAGGTGGACCCGAAGAGACGGCGTGGACCCCCCCCCTCACTGTAGAGGACGTGCAGTCTGCGTGGAGCCCACCTGCTCGTTGCGTGTGTGTCATTGTGGTGGTTCCGTAACACCAGGAAGCCCCGCCGACCCGACTGACCCGCGTGCGCTGCTGGTGTTTGGACGACGTCCACGTCTTTCCACTCTTGCGTCGCTCCGTCTGTCTGTCCCTCTTTCACTCTGTCTCTCCTTCACTGCGTGCGGCTTAAATTACAAAGCTTTCACTCAGTGTGACTCATGTCGGGAAAATGCACTTTCTTTCTCGCACTCACATCAATTTTTTAACACACACATTTTTTTTTTCTCCTCGGTTCCTTCCAAGGCCGGGTCTGTTTTTCTCTGCTCTGCGTGCTTTTCAGCCGCTGAAAGAGAAAAAGAAACACCTTCTTTTTCCACATGGATTTGAGCATCACGTCTTACACGCCTTGACAGAACGAAACAGCAGAGATCCTCGTCCTGCCTTTGTGAGATCGTCACACAAAACACCTGAAAGGGGGGGGGGGGGCAGATGGATAGACTGGAGACGGGTGGATGGAGAGGGAAGAAGAAAAAAGGAGTACAATTAGTCATCTATTTCAAAGACAGCATATAATAAACCCCCCCCCCCCCCCCCCCCACCACCACCCCCCCCCCTTAGGTAAACCCGGTGAATGCAAACACGAATTAGCCGCCCACGCTCGCTCAGTGAATAAGGTTAAAAGAATGCATGGCAGCCCACTCACCGAACGCCACGGAGCCACTCTGCCCCCCCCCCCCCCCCCCCCCCCTCCCTCCCCCTCCCTCCCCCTTCTCTCTCCTCTTTCACCTACAGAAATAAAAGAGATATTCATTAGACGGTAAAATTGAAACATTGTTTCAAAAATAAATGTCCACGCCTGAGAAATGGCTGTGGGTTTTTATTTATTCAATGCGGCGGGGGGGGGGGGGGGACCTCGTGAAAGGGGGCCGCGCGCTTTGTCCCGCTCAATGGAAACAACGAGGATGCATGCGGCCGGAGGGACACGACCCAAAGGAAAGCCCCCCCCCCCCCTCTATGCGGCCCGGGATAAAGAAAAGGCCCCTGATGCTTAGAAAAGAACCGTGAAAGAACCGGAGTTGCGTCAGGAAGAAGAGGCGGGCGGACCAGTGACCTGGACCCGACCAATCACAGCGTGCGTTGCTCGCTTCGCTCCTTTAACCCAACAGGAGAGGTTGCACCAGTAGATTCTGCACATCCACACACTGATGTCTCTGTGTCTCTCATGTCATTGTGATCTCTGCACAATACGTGCACAGCAAATAGCAGCTGTTGTGCCTGGAGGGGGGATGTGTGTGTATGTGTGTGGGGGGGGGGGGGGGGGGGGGGGTTCAGAACAAAAGAATTCAATTCAAAGGCAGAATTTTCCCAAAAAACCACATGGGCGTTTTACAGTATGTCAAAAACGTCAAAACCCTGACAAAGGTTAACTAAATGAAGGTTTCTTTGTGCTTTGTGTTATTTGGTGTGCGGCTTCGACAACCGAAGAAAAAGGCAACAAAAACAACGAGAAAAAGAAGGAAAAAAACGAGTGAGAGACGAGGCGACGTCCCGACGTTTAGGACATCCGCCTCACATCCGCCTGACACTGAGAGGGCCCTCAGCACTCTGGTCATTGTCTTCTTATTGTTCGTGCTTTCCCTTTTACACACACACACACGCACACACACACACACACACACACACACACACACACACACACACACACACACACGGTTGTATCCGATAGAGAAAGCGGGAAACCACAGCGATGAGGTGACTCAATGACGAACCACAATCAGCAGTCCTCCCTTTCGCCGAGGGGAAGCACAGTGACATCAGATGAACTTAAACATGCTGATGAGTTCTGCACACGCACACACACACACACACACACACACACACACACACACACACACACACACTCATGCAAATGCACGGACTGGTAACAGGGGAAGACCCCACTTTGCTGCAGGACATCTTACCCGTCACCTTTTTTTTCTCTCGTCTTCTAATAAACACAATCAGAGAGCGACTGGAAGCGGCGCCGCTGCTCGTTTCCGGACTGGAGACTTTGAACTCATTTTCTGTTCCTTGCCAACTCTCAGACGGTGAGACCTCCTCCCCGTCTCCCTCCCCCCGCGTCACCCGTCTCTCCCTCGTCCTCGCCGCGCGTCCTTTTCACCGTCGTCTCGTCCGAGGCCTTCTCCCTCCTCCGCATTCGCTCGTAATGTGCGTGAGTCAGGGTCTGGAGCACCGCTAAGTGTTTAGGAGGGCGTATTAGGTGTGCGTGTGCGTGTTTGTTGCCTGTATGTGTGTGTGTGCGTGTGTGGGTTTTTTACTAATGCAAATAGGTCCCATTATCTTCCCAATCCTTCATTAGAAGTAAATGTCAGAGCGACTCACCTTTAAGCCAGGTGCTTTCTCTCTGCCCCCACATGCATCCTGCACACCAGGAATCCACAGTATGCAGATCCCACCGCCCCCCCCCCCCCCCCCCACCACACACACACACACACACATACAACATTTCTGACACATGGCAAAAGAATGCGACATGTGGCCCAACCGCTCATCACTCACTAACAGAGGCTCAACGTTTGCAGGTGAGTTTGGTTTCGTCTCCGTTTGCATCTCAACCGGACAATGTTGACGACACACAACATAACTGACCCTCTGCATTCTACGGGTGGAAACGCTTCTCTTTTTCCACCTTTCGTCGGGAGATTCCTTTGTGTGCTCCCTCCTCCTGACCTGAAACAGTTTTTCCGGTGTCGGGGCTGCGAGGTCGCGTGTGCAGGTTTGGGTTTGGGCATGCGTTGCATTGCGTTGCGTTGCGTGTGGGAGTGCCAGACGAGCTGCGAGTTCCCGGGAGTTTTGGCAACACAAATGAGGCAGAAATGTGACTCCATTATTGCGCAACACACCATTGGCTTCACATCTCACCGCATGGGGCAAAGCGGCGTCTTTTTCGGATCGTGGCGGCGTTCGTAAACTGTTTTTTGATTGCCACACAGACACACGCACGCAGAGGGTTGGGTGATTAATTGCGGGTGTACACACACGGATCCCAGCCAGTCACAAAGCAACCAATGGAAATATACAGACAGGTACTCTGAAAGGCTGTCTCAGTGACACGCGCGGTACGTCCCTCGCATGTTGACTCCCAAACAGGTCTTTTTGGATGATGCTGAAACTTCTCATCACTTTCGACGGTTGCCGTCAACCCGAATTCCGAACTCAAACCGTGTGAAAGAAGCAATGTGAATGTGCCTGCCGCGCTAACGAGACCGTACTTGTCCTATACGCTGCCACCGACCGACGGGCAGAATGTTGTGTATCCGTTGCAACGGGGGGACCTGGTGTCGGGTTACATCCGGCATTCCTGTCGGGACAGAATGGTAGTCCTCCTGCGATAACTACAAGGGTCATCTGTGTCCACCAGGACTCGAACACTAGTCACCTGGAAAAACAAAGGTCACCTCGTTAGGGCTTCAACTGGCTTCTATTTATTCCCTCGTTAATCAATGAATCGGTCGGTCTACAAAACCTCCGAAAACAATGAAACACATCCAGGTCACAAGCAGCGGTCCTTTTCACAGAGAAGAGCTGAGTTTGAGAAGCAGGTGTCATGAATTATTTGTGGTACTGCATCTCAAAATCAGAGGCGTTTGTGAGTGCATGGTGAATTCCTGCAGCTAATGCTAACGCTAATGCTAATGCTAGGTACTGTGATGGAAATTGATCTGCTCTGTTGATGAATGATAACTGGCCTCAGTCGAGGGGATTCGTCTGGTGCTCCGCCACTGATGGAAACAACATCGATCCACGCAGACGCGTCCGATGCGTGAAGTCGGAAACGAACTTAAGCGTTAAAGCATAAAACATAAAAAACACGAAAAAAAGGGAGAAGCCTCCGGTTAAAGACATGGAAGTCTGGTTCAGTCTCTGTCATCTCTTAGAATAACCCAGGTGATTTTGTGCATTGTGATATTTGGAAAAGTGGAAATTGTCAAATGAGAACCAAGCTGACTTTGTTTTGATCATCACTTTTTCTGATTTCTACAAAGTGTTTGTCTGTCATTTTTTGTGTCTTCATTTCAATCACTTGCCATGTGAGACTTTGCTGTAATGTTCCGTACTGAACTGGACAGGTAATTATTATTATTATTCATCCGGGACACTCATTTCATATGTGTAAAGAAAAACATTTTAAACGCATATTGGATACATAAAATGAAACACTATGACAAATTATTTATTTAAATTAACCATTTCATTTATATTCAATTGGCCTGTGCTTTAAAATAGAATGATCTAAAGAATTATTTTCACAGTTCTCTCCCGTTTGTCAGTTTTTGTGTAGATTTGTGTAGTTTTTGTGTAGTTTTTGTGTACCCGGTAGCTCTCGAATCAAAAGGAGGTCATATTTTGGCCCTGAACGGAAGGACCCCCCCCCTCCCCCCCCCGCCTCTTTCATACTCAGCCGGCCAGGAAGTGCATCTGATAGCAAGTATTTACAAATTAAAAAAACAAATAGTACATCGGCAGCAGGACCTGCCTTGTTATTTCGTGCTTGTCGGGGTGTGAGGCCGTTTGCTGCACTGATATTTGATGGAAAAAGACCCATTATTTCCGCGTCAATTATCATTTTTTTTTAATCGTCGCAAAGGATTTGTTCGAATCCGTCTTTTTCCTTTGTGTCTCTTCACTCAAGGGCAGCAGCGCTTCAGCGGCACCGCTAGGTGTGATTACTGCAAAGCAGGAGACGGAGAATAAAACAAAAGACTCACAAACGCACGCTACTGGAGGCGCTGTCAAAAAGCTAGTGCACACTCCTACACGTTGCCGCCCACACACACACACACACACACACACACACAAACACACACAGCCACCGTGCACTAATGTGGATGCACGCATTCAGATGATGGCCCACAAAGAGAGACGGGCGAACACGTACACAAACACACAGCAACACGCGCACGAGCACACAGACGAACACAATGGCCGCGAGGCTTCTTTTTGAAAAATCTTTTTTTTTTCTCCCTGTGTTCGGCAGCAGCGTACGGGGGATGGAGAGAAGAGAGGAGCGTTGCAGAGGTGCAGGTCATCTTCATATTTATTCATCAGGGTTCCTCCTGCAGACAGCGCTGCATGAAAAAAGCATCAGATGGTGGGAAGGATCCGCCTGCTATTCTGGGCCGCCGCGAGGAACCAAGGTCCCACGGGCGGCTCCGGGTCCACGGTGAAATAACCCTCTGCTTATAACCAGAGCGAGAAAAAAAAGCAAACATCTGAAACGGATGCAGGGCCTTCAGGGACGTGTGGAGCACAAAGCAGGAACACTCACCGCTGCAGGTGCTCGTCCGTCCTCCAACATTTGGTCGGGCGAGTGATCTGATTTTAGATCGGCCTCCTCTCAGATTCTTCTCCTCCGCTTAGCCCCCCCCCACACACACACACACACACACACACACACACACACACACACTCCGACCCCTCCCCCGCCTCGCTTCCTCTCCTCCATCCCATACTCACTTGTCCGATATCATAAATACTTCATTGTGTTTTTTTCCACGTGCTGGTGAACATTTGCACCCTGTTAATGCGTGAGAATCTTTTTGCCCCCAACTCCATGACCGTGTGTGTGTGTGTCTGTGTGTGTGTGTGTGCTGAGGTGGAGTCTGCGTTCGCCAGGCGGACGGATGGAGTCGTGACTCGTGGCTGCTCGGCCGTCCGTAGGAGGCTGTGGCGAGCACTCATCGCTCCCTTACGCAACGCCGTGCAGCAGGTTGAGCGCTGATTGGAAGGCCAAAGGTCAACTCTCTCAACACCTCTGCAATGTATCTGTGCGTGTGTGTGTTTGGGTTTGCAACATTTGAGATTATTCCGTTTTAGTGCAGGGAAGGTTATTTATAAGCCAAAATGTGTGTGCATTGGCTTACTGACCCACATTAACCCCGATGCAGCAGGATGGTCTCCAGCTGTTGATCCTTTTTAAAGACTGCGCGCGGAACGAGCAGAAACCATTACCACAAAGACATTATACACACGTGCTGTTAGTGAGTCGTACACCTAGTATGCTTTAGTATTCCATCTCTCGTCTCACGTGACACTCGCATCACGTGGGTTTTGGGAGACAAAATCCCAGCTTGGTTACATTTAGGAATGAAACAGAAATGTGACTATAACAAACACTAATAAATCCACCCGTCTGTGCGGTGCCTGTTTATCTCACATCAGTCCTGACCAGAGATGTGCGATTGCGATGATGTGTGCAGCTTGACGCAGACGCGTAGGCTGTGAGTGGATTCCACCTGAGAGGTTCGAGTCACGAGTTTCTTGCCAAAGTGCCACTTCTCCTTCATCCAATTCTCCTGGAAACAATTCAAGTCCCCCGTTTGGGGAAACGAGGGGAGATGGAAGATGAAATCAGTTCCCGTAGTTGAATAGTTTCGTTTTTTTTAATTATTTTTTTTTTCAAACTTTATATCTTTATTCATATTTGAACTGTCACTACCTCCCTGAACAAAGGAATCAGACGCTCGTTAAAAACAGGCTTCGCTGTAACTCATCAGTGTGAAAGGGCTTTTCAGCATGAGGCTGATTCGCATCCAAGGGAGCAATTTTTACGCCAAATAAATGCGTATTACTTCACTTAAACATGTGGAAACTGCACAGGTGCACGCAGACGCAGCGCGGATGGTTTTTTTTTTCCCCAATTGTTGCAAATTCCAATAAAAAAAAAGGGAATCCTATCATCCCCCATAATTCCAGTTTAAGTGGATTAATGTTGTAATTAAATATGTAGGTAGAAGTGTTCAGATCCAGGGAATATGGGTCTTCATATTATATCTTTTGATAGTGAGATTAGGCAGGAAGATTATTCCGGAACATGATCTCCAATGTAGGCGCGGCTTCCAAGGATTAAATAAATATGCTCATCCATTTTAAATTGTGCATGGATATTGTTTTACATCCTGCAGCGAGTTTAAAACTGGCAATGTGAAGAATGTGTCAATGTACGGTGGGGAAAAATCTGAAAACAAAGGCTTAAACAATCTGTAGCGGATACATAATAATTTACAGTTGTGTGTATCGATGGACATTTTACAGGTTTCTTTTTAAAATTCCAGATTTGAGCATCACCTTCTCTCTTTCTCTCTCTCTCTCTCTCTCTCTCTCTCTCTCTCTCTCTCTCTCTCTCTCTGTCTCTCTCTCTGTCTCTCTGTCTCTGTGTGTCGTTCTTCTTCGTTCACACTCCTTTTCACAGCGAATGTGCGTCCAGATGGAGTGTGTACCGTGCTCTCAGATGGCCTTCTGTCTGATCGTCGCCCGCACACCTCCGTGTTTCACCCCACGGCAGGCACGCACAGGGAAAACGCACACCATCTCCTCTTTCTGTCGCACAAACGCACACCATCAAATATCGCAATATCTGACATCTGAGAACGGATTTATCTCCTAGACGCGTCTCCACATTTAACAGGCTTTGGATGGAAGAATTGTCATTTTGGTCATTTTACATTTCTCAGTTTTTTCTACTTTCTTTTAGCTCATCAACGGCTTCTTGTGTCTTGTAGTTTTTTTACTGCAGCCACACGCGGCAGGTTGCACACCTTCACGTGTAGCGTGTCTGTGCACGAGGCCCCACACACAGCAGGAGGCATCGGATCCAAAGAGCCTCCGGACTCGGCCAGAAGCAGAGGGAGGGAGACGTGCGCCGGTGAGGGCTTTCGATCGGAGTGGAGGGTGAATCCAGACGTATTCCGAGAGGTCAGCCGGGCCAAATTCCTCAGGAAGAGAATGTGGAGACGGAGGCAGAAACACGGGAACTCAGGAACCCACCCTGCAGCCCAACGGTTGCCTGGAAACCGAAACAGCGCTCCTCACTTCCTCCTTCCCCCTCGCTGTCTTTCTGGCTCCTGAACCTTCGGCGTTCGTCGAGGCAGAGCGGCGTGCCGTGGGAAGAGACCTCAGGATGAGGAAGAAGGGGGGGATTCCTCCCTCCCGGCCTTCACAAAGGCCACACGTTCAGGCGTCGTGACGCGCGTGTTTTACCTTCCTGAAGGGATCAGTGAAGATTCTCAGCCAACTGATTTATGTTACGGTTATATTATCATGGGAGTTGGAATCGAAGAAATATTACAGCGAGCTCGAGGTCAAGCGTCTCCCGAACCGTTACGTAATGTTACGTAACCCCCCCACCCCAGAAAAAAAAAACTTTGATGGCTCCAACACTCTGTTAAATTTGCACCACATCTGAGAGACAGTATCCACCGTGTTCATGTGTTTTCACTCTTTGACGTGGGAGAAGGAGGCGGAATGAGGAGGAGGAGAGGAAGGAGACGGGGAGGGACGCTGTGGAGGACGACGTAGGTGTACGAGCAGCCGGGGAGAAGAAGAGGCGGAGATGACACACAGGAGGTGGACGCCGGTTCACTTCCGGGCAGAGGTCTTCCCACGAGTCCCCCTCCCTCCCCCCCCTCTCCCCCGCCTCCTCCCGTACGCATCCTGAGAACAGCCGAACCCCGCGGCCTCCTCTCGCTGTTTGCTGGAGAAGGCGCAGGTGAGGCGGGAGGTTGAGTACGTGGGGAGGAGGAGAGGAGTCCAGCGCTGCGCTGTGTAACATGGGACTCTGGAGGAGTGTGTGTGCGTGTGTGCGTGTCTGTGCGCGTGTGTGTGCGCGCGTGTGTGTGTGTTTGCCAGCGGATGCGGTGAATTCTAACAAGGCGCGATGACAGATTCTAAACATCCCTCCTGGTGGGAACAAACACGCAGGTGTGTCTCGGCCCACGCGCGGGAGCCTTGGTGAAGCACGGGTGAGTTGGATTCGCCGTTTTGGGGGAGATTCGCATTCAGGTAATCTGAGGTATTTTCAGTGGCGCGGCGTTGAAGGTCGCCTGGGGGTCAAAACCAGTTCGCCATGCAGCTACGAACAAACGCAGGAGAAAGCTGTTTGCGTCGCGTTCGCTAACAAAAATGTTTTTCACGTCACACGACATTCAGGCCATTTAGGCGGATTCAGAAACATTCAACGCGTCTCGTTATGTGCGGAAAAACTCCTGAGTCCCCCGAAGGAACACGAGCCGTTATCTGTGCGGATGAAACACGAGTTCTGCCGGAGCTCCCGTCTCGCCACACGGTCCGTGTCCACGCGAAGGTTCACTTGAAAATGGTTGACGGCTCGGTTCCAATGAAGCACGACACCCGCAGCCTGAAACTGGCACGTCTCCGTACTCACATGCGGCCGCTGATAGCGGCGTCTGTTGAATCAGAGAAGAAGAAGAAGAAGATTCCACTCATCATCTAATGCGTGTTTGACAATCATGATTTTACACGTTCGGGGTAATTACAATCTGGTTTAATCCCTGACGATCCTCTCTGCACCGTTACAAAGCAGCGACGATCGGGATCTGCGGGTCTGTCGGATGATTAGTTTGTGAGTGCATCTGTAACAACAGCTCGGTTAGAGAAAAGCTGATTGGTTTGTGATAAAATAGTAAAGGAACAATGCAATGAAGTAGCTCAACGTCATGACGAGTTTCCACCTCAGAATCTTGATGCTTTAATGACAGAATGCGGCGGTTTGATTTGGGGAAATAGTTCCAGTAACAACGGGTGAGCTCGTTAGTTCAGAAATGAAGCTGGTTGACACCACCCACCCAACGCGGGAACCACGGACATCATTTAGCACTTTTGTAATCATTAGCTAACGGGCTAGCATGTTGTGTGCCTGTGCTAATTAATGGTCCGAAAATACAAGTGTGAATGAATATTTGCACGTTCCGTCTCCAACGAGGTGACGGTGAATTCCAGACAAAAGCACTGTAGTTGAGGAGGGACTTTCTACTTTGAGAGACACAAATGTGGTAAATTAAAATGACGACAACTCGGTATGATGCAACATCTTAGTCCGGGGACCTAAATAACAAAGTGTTGTTTAACCTAGCAACATCATCATTATCATAAATATATATTCATACATGTACATATTTATAGCTCATAAATTAGTCATTTTCTCGTAACTGCCCACAATTTTTGCAAAGCTACAAATTGTTGCTTTAACAACTTACTGGTTTCCAGTCAGAGGCTTTTCTCATCTGAAAACAACTTTCATTTTGCAGAGTAAATTTGAGATGGTTTGAGATGATTCGGTTTGATGTTACAAACACCTCTGCTGTGTTTCCCTTCTGCCTGGAAAAGCTGCACTTCATCCAGTTGTGTGCGAGCGACACAATGATTGTATGCGCATTAAAATGAGTCAATGACGACTGTCAAACAAAAAAATGGAAGCTAGACGGGCGGACTCGTGTCTTTCAGAAAGACTTTCAAGGCTTAAATCTGTCGGTGAAATTCACCAGGATGCAGAAAATGAAGTGAAAAATGGTCCTTTATATGTTATTTGAATGTGCTTAATATGTGTAACCACTGTTGAAACCACCACACATCACTGACACTAACGTCCTTTCTCGTGCTTTACAGGCTTAAGAAGAAATAAATAATAGTTTTGACATATTTGTAAAAATCACTCTTCCTGCTTCCTTTTCTTCCCCGGTGAGTTTCTGTGACATTTCCTCGTCTGTCCGCCTCCGTCGAAACATTCCGCTGTTGATTCACGTCTGAGATGTTTTTTTTACGTACAAAAGAGGAACGTTAAAGGCAATTAAAGACGCTGAAACGCTTTCAGCGCTCTTTGGCTCCTTTAATGACGACTATCTATGAATATGCAAAGATTTTTCCTTTCAAGAGCTGGACTGTCTTCAGGCTTCACGCTCATCGTGTGAGACGCTCGCTGGGTCCTGATTGGCTGCACGCGAGCCGCGACGTCACAAACACGTGGCGTCATCCGTAGCAACGCACACTCCACTGACACGTCTCATTAGAATTAAACTGAGTTTGTAAAAGCCGGGACGTGTTTCTGCAGAGACGCACCGTTCAGCTCTGATCACGGTCCCCAACCCAAGCCGGAGACGGTTGAACCGAGGACAGCTGACGGGACTCAGGTGGGGGGAATTCCACAGTAACGGCAACACACACACACACACACACAAACCTGTCCACCTGCACACACATGCTTTTGTGTATTTACATGTCTGTCTCTCTGTCTCTCTGAAAGTCCTTGATTGCAACCGGACCTTCACCTCATTGTGTCCAACCCGCTCAGGGACACGCCGGGACGAGGACACTTGGCGTCTCCACCCAAATCCTCAATCCTCAGTCACTTTGTGTTCATTGTCTGAGAGGATGTGTTGTTTGTTTCCACTTTGTCACTTTACATCGACACGATCATTTCTTTTGTGCTGCACACTTTTTTTTCAAAAATGGAAATGACTTGTTCATGACAACATGTTTCCATAACAGCAATCTGAACATCGGATAAAGGCAACAAAATGTTTAACATGTCACACTCTGGATGAGACAACAAACCTCTCTGTGAAAGAACGTAGATCAGAGTGAAAGTGACAGTGAGAATAAAGGGGAGACTTCTGGGGCGAGAAAAAGCTCATTTAGAGAAGAAGAATTTCTCGTCTGTGCTTCGCAGTACTGAAATAGCTACGCGGCGCTAATGAGGGACATCAGGGTATGAAACAGCACAAAGATTCACACAGCTGTCGTCATAATAAGACCAAACATCAAAGACAAAAGGTAGAAGACTTTCCAGCTTCGCTGCCGGGACTCGAGTCCCTCTGCAGAGACAAAACGGAGGGGAATTCCCTGTCCGGTGTGAAGGGAAAGCACACACACACACACGCATGCACACACACACACACGCACACACGTGTGCAAGATGTATTTTTTCAACACGTTCGTAATTCCCCATCGCTGTCACACCGTATGAGCCATTGAAACTTATGAGTGTAAGATTGACAATCATATGGTGCATGTAAGGTCATAGTGTGTGCGTGTGTGTGTGTGTGTGTGCGTGTGTGTGTGTGTGTGTGTGCGTGTGTGTGGGTGGGAGAAGACGTTGGTTTTGCGGTGTGTGTTTCCTGTCAGTGAGAGGTCGATGGGACCACCCTCATCTCGGAAGAGAAGGCTGCAGCCCCGATACCGAACCCGGAGCCGTTTACTCAAACCGTGTCCCCGGCAGCGTGACTAATATTAGGACGACACAATTCATCGCGTGCATCTTTCATTAAAGGAGTTTTTTTATTCTGGCAAAAATATGAAGTGGTGGCTCATCGCCGCACGTTGTGCAGCCAAGCTTTGTTCAAACCCACTCGGTTTGATTATGAAAAGACGCACAGTTTCCAAGAAAAACCAAAAAATGGAAACTGTTTCTGGATTTTAAGTTGGTGTGTCGTTCAGCCTCAATGGAGTGCTGTAACAAGATGACATGTGCTGTTACATTGGTGCACTGGGGGTTATTTTCCTGTTTTAATTTATTAATGTACTATGTATCAAGTACACTTTTCTACTTCGTTTGCACTTTTAACTCATTCGTTTTATGTTACTCATCATGTGTGATACACTGTTGTATGGTTTGTTTCTGTGAGATCTTTTCTCTTTTTCTTTGTCCAGTTAAATATTGATAATTAAAATAATGATTTTTGTGATTTATTGCCACTATAATATGCCTCCCTTTCCCATGGACGATGCCTCCATCAACGCTTCCAGGACGCGACGTCAACGATCTGACTCCGCTGCCTTTTTCTTTTTCAGTTGAGGGGAATTTAAATCTACAAGAATCTTTTGATCTATTCATATTGTTCCTGTCACTTTCTTCTCTGTGTTGTTTAACTGTGCAAGAAATGTATCGGAAACATACAATTACGCTGCCAGGGAAACATACACGTTGTTGTTGACGGTTAAAAGAAGTTCTTCAGGTGCTCGGAAAATACTGAAACTTAAATATTACATCTGCAACTTGTGTGAAGAAAAATGTCTCTTCTGGTAAAAAATAATTTGACAGACGCCCTCATTAACATCGAGACATTCTTAATTTGTTTAATGGTGTTGTGAAGCTTTAATCTAACAAAATGCAATCTATCGTTTTGTGTGACATAAAAGTCAAGTTTAGGCAACAAAACCATCAGTTAGGTTCAGGAAATGAATGAAGGCTCCTCTTCCACATCGGATGCTTTGTCGTTTGCATTCATGGACCGATGAAACGGGACCTTTATTGACTTTCCATCGTCATTCCGAAGCGGCTTCGTGTCCGCGGGGGAGAAAACCAATAGGTCGCCCTGCATTGATACCGGACCATGTGACGTGAGCTTCAGTTACATACTTTTTGCTTGGCTGCCTGTTTCTATCCCATCTCTCCGGGTCTTTTTCTCTTTTCTCTTCTGGGGACGAAGCAGCTGCCGGTGTGTAACGTTCCATCGTGCCCCTCGACTGTCGAACCGAACCCTCTCTCTGAAATCTCAGGGAATTTAACTGAACAACCAAACTGTGGTGGCAGCTTGGCTGGACGGCTGCCTTCCCCGTTCCACGCGGGCTATCTGACTCTCCCACTGAGCGCATTCACTCTCCCATGTGTTTGGACGGTGCTCAAGCTCAGCCGTCGGTGCCGCTGCCAAGCGAGACGCGAAGTCTTTGATAAGCAAACGATTGTTAACGCGTTACGAAAGAATATCTAATTGATATGCAGAGACATTTCATCCCGTCAACTCTCGGCTGCGGCTACTGCTTCCTTTTCTCTCTTTGTGTTCGGCGGCATTCGACATTAGAAAAGAAAAGAAAAACATGTCAAGGACCTTTGCTGTTTGGTTTCCGGTGTTTATTCTGATTGGCAGCAATCACAACAGCCTCTTGATGAGCGATGTCAACGGAGGGAACGAGAGGAAGACTAAAGAAAAGCAGGAGTGAGACAGACAGAGAGAGAGAGAGAGAGGTGCCATAGGCCTTCGTCACCGTTCGCCCACACATATTCCATCCACTTCTACATCACTCCATTACCTCCATGTAAATGACAGCTCTCTGTGTCCCGCTGAGGGGAGGAAAAAAAAGGCTATTATCCTATTAACACCACAGCAGAGAAAGCCCGGGCCCTGTTCAGCCCACGCAGAGTGGTCCTCCTTCACCCTCACACTCCCACGCACACCCGTGCATGCACACACACACACACACGCGCACACAGCTGGCCGGGGGAAGATGGGCGGATGCGAGGAGGAAGAGGAGGAGGAGGAGGTGGGCAGGCAGGATGGCCGTTCAGCAGGAAGGCTGTTCCTGAAGAGCTCCGAATCTGCCGCACAGAAGCAGCCAGCGAGATGGAATCACTCGGCCGGCGCCTCGACGGGCCCGAACGGAAAGGCAGTGCGTCTCCAAGCGGCCTGCGCCTTTTGTTTCCCGCTCTCCGACCCCCCAGTTCCGCATTGTGACTGTCCCCTCGCATGCAGCAAAAAAAGCACCCCAGACTCCCCAGAGCCGCTTCCCTTCCGTAACATTACGGAGCCGCTGGAAACCCGGGAGGACGTTCCGTGTTCGGGTCGCCGCTGCCCTTCTGAACCACGTTTGGAATTTGCAATCGCAACGTCAACACGCGTTGTGTGTGTTTTCTCGCTTCTCTCTCCGTCCAGTGCAGGAAAACTGGTGACATGTGAATCCCGGGGAAAAAAGAGGGTGTAAAACCGCCGCGTCGCAGCGCACCTGTCTTTGTGCGATAATATAAAAGTCCACCAGGCCTCACGCAGCAGAAGGCCAGATGCTAGAAACAAGATGTGGAAATCTCTGATATCAGCGGAATCAAATTCCATCGTTCGATCCGAGTGGACGCGTGCGCGTGTCAAGAGAAGTAGAACGCGTCCTCGCCACCGAGACACCGAGGAGAAACGTCCACTGCCACGTGCAACATCACGGATTACCTTTCAATATAAAAACATCAATACACTTACTTTCAATTTTGAAAAAAAATCTTAATTGTATTGCTATTTTTTATATTTTATATGAATAGTGTTTCTTCTTTGAATCTATTTAACTATTCTTCAGCTACGTTTATATTTGACATTATTATTATTACTATTTCGTCAGATCAAAAGAACTCTGTAAAAATGGACATTCTCCTCCGGACGGTTCAGAGACAGCATGTAACGTGGAGACTACCGGCAGCTTTTGAGCTGCAGCTAGCTTGTAGCTTGACATCAGCAAACCAAAAAACACTGTAACACAATCACAGCATTGCACAACAATCTTTTTGTTTTTACTGTCGTATTTAGGGATTCTTTCCCCAAATCAACCGCTGGAAGGGCGTCAAACGTCTCCTGTGGTAAACTGAAAAAAAAATGTATCGTAGCCGCAACGAAAGCAAAATTCAGCCCATGATATCATTTTTAAACAATAATGTAGAGCTTTAACTTCGAACTTGAATGAAATTCAGAGTGAACGTCTGGAGGTGAACTAGCGAGCTAGCGAGTGGTCAGTTTAGAGTGACGTCGTGTTGCTAGCTTGCTAGCTCGCTAGTAGCAAGTCTTATCCGGGGTTTTAACAACTTGTTTTTGAATCAGGTTTCACGCCAGGTGGCTGTTCTAAGATATTTGGGCAGTAAAAGTGTCATCCTGTCCCGGGGTTCAAGGTGGTGCAAGTACGGTTACACAAGGACCTTGGACGCAAGAAATGAATTGAATTGAATTGAAAGCAAAGTGCTTCTATTGGTGGAATAGAAGCTTGAATCGCGTGAGATGCAGACAGCTATTCCCCAAGGCTGCGTGCAGCAGCACGGAGACGCGCACTTCCTGCACTAAAGAAAAAAACAACCTTCCAACAAGAAAGAAAGACTTTATTGTGCCGCTCGGCCATTGATCAGTCCAGTTCAGTCGCGCAGTTCAATGGAATCTTGAATTCACTTCACTGGTATGTCAAATGAACCGTTCCTCATATTTTCAAAAGAGCTTCTATTGAAAATCCACCGTAGGAAACAAGCGCTCGATACAAGGCCGCCGGCAGCGCGGACCAATGTTCCTCGCCGTCCTTCGGCTATTTTTTTTTTAAAGCTGAGATTTGTCTGTTTGACATTTGGAGAAATACGCATTTGAGAAATTCAATTTGTAAATTTTACATGCAGTAAAAAAACACAATAAATGACGAGTGCATATATTCATGGGTACACACACACACACACACACACACACACACACACACACACACACACACACACGCACACACGTGTGTGTGGAGGGGGGGGAGACGTCCTTAAGACTGCCTTCGTGGATCACTCTCACTTACATAAAGGGGGGGGCGACTTTATTGCGCGCAGGCGGCGGAGGAGAAGAGGGAGGTGCAGAAGCACAGACAAGTTCTCTTTTTTATTTATTTTCTTTCGGGTGAAAAAAAAAGTTTGAAGAGGGCAGCAGAGGGGAGGAGAGGGAGGGAGGGAGAGAGAGAGAGAGAGAGAACGGGGGAGGAGGAGGAGGAGGAGAAAGACAAGGAGAGAGGCGCAGAGAGGCAGACGGATGGAGGAGACGCGTGCAGCAGCAGCAGCAGCAGCAGCAGCAGCGTGCAGGAGAAACAAAGCGTGGTGACTGAGGAAGTGCGCGCGCCTCGCGGGCCACGTGCTCAGGTACGTCCCGCGCACATCAATGAGTCCTCCTCACGGCTTCTGTCTCTTTCTGCGTAGACTAAAGAACTCAGTAGTAACGCAAGGTAGGACCCTCTTTTCCGGTCGCTTTTTAGAAGTATTGAATTTCTTGAATTTGTGCATGTTGTTTTAAATCCCACGCATGGTTTTTTTTGGAGTGGGGGGGGGGGGTTTGATGATGAAAATACTAGCGGGATTTTTATAAATGTTGCATGATGTGATTTGCACCAAAAAGTTGTTCATGTCAGATTAATGCCACAGATGTAGAGAAAATTATGAGATCTTATTCAGATCCGGCTATCCGTGTTTGTGCACGTGTGTGTGTGTGCGTGTGTGTGTGTGTGCGTGTGTGTGTGTGTGTGAAGTTGTGATGGTCTAGAATACTGGATATTGGCAGGACTGAGGAATGTGTGAGACTTCTCCCCAAGATCTCTTTGTTCCCTCTCCCTCATTTTCTTTCTCCCATTTTCTCTCAGGGATTGTACACCACACACACACGCACACACACACACACACACACACACACACACACACATACACACAGGCAAACCAACTCTTGCAGAAAACCAGTTGAAACTTCCCACCGGCAGGAGAGAAATGTCTGGAATGTGATTATCACGTATTTGTGTTTATTTTATCGCTCGCAAAGCAAAGAGGAAACCAGATCAGGCGCGTGACCGGCCGTCGTGTGAAACAGTGTGTGCGTGCGTGTGCGTGCGCGTGCGCGTGTGTTGACATGTGTGTGCTCTGTGCTGGTGGGTGGGGAGGGAACAGGGTGGGAGGGGGTAAGAGCGAGAGCTATTTGGCAGTGCACGTGAGTGTGTGGGTGGTTGTGTGGGTGTCAGGGTGAGTGGGTGCAGAGCTCTCTTTGAGTGAGAGCACATGTGACTCCAAGTGTGTGTGGGTGTTGAGTGTGTGTGTGTGTGTGTGTGTGTGTGTGCGTTGGTGTGCACCAATGAAGGTGAAAAGTATGTGTGTGTAAAGGTAAGGTGGTTGTGTTTTTCCAAGTCCGGCCGTTGCATCAAAAGGAAGAAAAAAAGAATAAGAAAAAAAACAAATGCCTCCGTTTCCAAAGCTCTTTCTTTCTGTTGCATGCTCGTTTACACGCATGTGCATGTGCACACACACACACGTACACGCAGTTCGGGCGCCTGTCAAACCCAGTGCATTCCTGAACGCTCAAACACACAACAGGTCCGAATGGTGGGATGAATGCGGGGAAATTCAGCTGAAACGTGAGGACAAAAGCCAGGGGGACATTTAAGAGGGTTTAACTGGGCAGAACCCTGGGAATCGGGGAGGGAACAAACACGCACACGCACACGCACGCTTACATCAACGCGCGCACTG
The DNA here is from genome assembly GCA_021346845.1 of Apeltes quadracus. Lineage (NCBI taxonomy): Eukaryota > Metazoa > Chordata > Actinopteri > Perciformes > Gasterosteidae > Apeltes > Apeltes quadracus. The sequence goes on from CM037932.1 coordinate 16,155,258, forward strand.
AAATGAGAATAACTGAACTGTGTATACATCCCGACACACACACACACACACACACACACACACACACACGTACAGCTGCGGCTCCAACAGGCTGTTAGCAGGCTGGAACAGAGGGGGATTCCCAGGGAGGAGACGCTGCAAACACACTGCACCTCTGCCTTCACGCGCCCGGGAGCCGGCACACTGAAGCACCCCGCTGGATGCATGGCGGCGGCGGCGCCGCCCGCTGCGGTGCAACCGGCGACTTCGATGGTAAACCATTGACGTCTGCGGGAGGACTTTTTTAAAAACCACTAAATAGCTGCTGGTTTTTGCAAGCGACAAATTCTCAAAGAAGTGACGCAGCTTCACCTTCACGTGTAAAAAACATCAACCGGGGCCCCAGTTGTGCGACGGGATTGTCGAACAAGGTGAAGTCTTTTAATGAGGGTTTGTAACATTTGAAATGAAGCGCGGGGGGCCACTTTAAGAGCTCAATTAGCGACGGGAGGTCTCTGCTTAACGCCGACCTCCACGACACTCGGACCAATTAAACCCGAGATCGAGGCCTCGTTTCGTTTTGTGATGCTTCCCGCCGCTTTGCTGTGAAAAGACGCCACCGTCCCGGCAAACGTCTCTCTCCGGGACTTCAAAGCCGCCCCGGTGTTTGCCGTCCGCAGAGACGAGGGTTCAGTGGACGCTGCAGGTCAAACCTGTGCGTAGGATGGAGAGGGGGTGAGGAGGGGGGGAGATGGGGGGAGTCAACATTGCTCACTCGCAGTCAGATCAATAGAACGGGAAACGCAGGCCCCTCTGCTGAGAAATGAAGGGGAAAGTGCCGGATTCTCCCCGAACTCTCAGATTGATCTTGTTGTGAATCAGTGTGTGTGTGTGTGTGTGTACGTCATAGGGGGGGGGGCATGCTTATGAGTTTATTCTGGAGGGTCTGTCAATTATGCAGCCTTCCTCCGGCACTGCGAGCTCCATTCAGTCGGGGTTTATCTCCTTTTTTCACGTGATTTATGTTCACTTGACTGGATTCGACGTGAGGAAACGCTGCAGCTACAAGTACAGATACGCTTCATTTCAGTGGATCAAACGGCTAAACAAGTTTGAGCGCATCAAACAAAACAAACGTGACGCTGTTTCATAATTTCTGTCTCCTTCTTTGAGGCGTCTGCTTATTATCGTCAGCCAAAGACAAAGCTGCATCGAAGCCCGTCGGGTCTCATGTGGCCCTTTAAAGGTCTGTTCATTTTGTGATTATTAGCCTTTACAAATACAACACGCAAAGGGTTAAAGCCGCGCCGTCAAAACTGTCAATGCGCAATATTTCTCGTAAGTTCACGTTGAAGAAATACCCATGTCGAACAGCAGAAACCGAGGTCACGACGACTCATAACCAGAGAAAGAGTGGGAACGGTAATTTATTCAGGGAATTTCACAACACGAGCCCCGCTGATGCTGCTGGTAATATTTTCGGCGTAAGCGGCTCGGAGGCCTCGTACCTCCTCCGCCATGTCAGTGAAAACATTCGTTCATTTCCCAGATTGCTGCGGCAAATCACTCTCACTCTCAAACTGCGATGAAAGCGAGGGGTTGATGGGGGGGGGGGGAGCAGGTGAGCAGCAACGCACATTTCACGGGAAAATTCGCAACAAATGCAGATCTGTAAATTGAAGCGAGCAGGTAGAATCCCACTGCGAGTGTATTTCCCCAGAGGGGAAAGTAGTGTGAGACTAGTTTCCTATTTAGTGTCTTTAGTCTTCACTGAACACATAAAGTCCAACTGCTCATTTGAACGGTTGTAAAAGTTTATGATTCAGCGTTGGATCTGCTCTGCTCAGCTTCCCTCTCTTTCCCACCTGTTGGCTCTGAGCGATGACTTTGGTTGAAGGAAGCAAAAATCTAAATAAACTAGTGGTGAAAATAGTCCAGAAGCATCGACTCATTTGGTCCCAGTGGGAGATGGCCGAGGGAATTCTACCCAGAATTCAGCATTCCACGAATCCTCCATTCAAAGGGTGCAGATGAAGTGAGAACAGAAAGTTGCCGGACCCCCAATTGTTAATTCATAGGCTGAAAGCCTCCACGCCGAGGAAGCAGAGCCAGGGAGATAAGAGAGGGCGGGGGGGGGGGGCAGCAGATGAGTGACAGAGCAGAACGTTACGCGATGCATCGATCCTCCTCCTTCCCTCCTTCCTCGCGCATATATCCGCGCCTGTCACAGCTTGATTTACGGAAACTTTTATTTTCGGCCGCCGGTGATGTTTCGTTTCAGCCTCTCACGTGTGTGTGTGTTTGTGTGCGTGCGTGTGTGTGTGTGTGTGTGTGTGTGTGTGTGTGTGTGTTGCCTGCCGGATAGATCCAGGAGCTCCACACTCGAAGAAGCTGGAAGCAGATCGGGCGGCTTTTTTCTCCAGCCGATTGCAGGTAAAACTATTTTCGTTTTTCACGATCTTGCATCTTGAATTTAAAAAAGTTTTGCTATTGTTGCCACAGATATATTATATAATATATATATATATATATTATATATATATTTTATTTTTGTTATTTTGGGGGGTGTGTCAATAAATGCAAGTTCATTTTTTAATGGATTTATTTCATATATTGTGATCGTCACTGTGTGTGAGCCTCGTAGGCGTTTAGACTGTTGAACATGGCATTGCAACAGTGTGTGGTCTTCTCTGGCAA
>CM037932.1:16162933-16492933 GCA_021346845.1 Apeltes quadracus
TGGCTGGAAGTCATAAAGACCCTCTGCTGTGGCCGCTGTGTGTGTTTTCTCTTTTCCCCTTTTTAGAGACGGGTCCCTTTTTTTCCTGCAGGGACCCCTCGCTCGCCGGTGGGGGAGTTTCCTGAAACGCACACACACACACACACACACACACACACACAGAGAGAGAGAGAGAGAGAGCGAGGGTCCGCCTCATTTTTTTTTTTTTTGTTCCTCCTCCCTCCTCTCTTTTTTCTGAATGGATGCCCTCTCTCTAACCTCCATTGAAAGCTGTGTAACAGGACACGGCCCTCTGCTGCCACGGACCCGCCCCCCCCTTCCAACGGCACTGTATAAGAGACACACACTGCGCACGGGTCCGCAGTGTGTGAGAGGGCCGGTCCAGTCAGTGTCAGTCAGGGGCTCGAGGGGGGGGGGGGGGACTCAAGGAGAGAGAGAGAGAGGGAGAGAGAGAGGGAGAGAGAGAGAGAGAGAGCGCGTGATATAGCGAAACTTTGGCTTAGAGGGAGTTTAACGGCTGCAGCGTCTCCGCAGCTCTGGGAAAGCACCTTTAGCCCAGAGGGAGCCTGTGTGTGTGTGTGTGTGTGTGCGTGTGTGTGTGTGTGTGTGTGTGTGCGCGCCGGCTATGCAGGGCTGCTGCTGTCACTTTAAGCCTGTTACTGATTACACTCAGAAGAATGCAACGGGAGGAGAAACGGAGAGCGGGAGGGAGATGAGGAGACTTGTAGGGTCGGAATCGTCCAGTTGCGCTCCGGCGGTTTTTTTTCGGGTGACTTGTCCGTGGACAGCGAGGCGGGTGAGGAGCTGTCACCCACCAGCGTCCCCCCCCCCCCTCTCATTCTCCTCCACTCGCTGTTGGACCAAGCAGAGTTAACGCGGGGGGGGGGGGGGCAGGATCCCTCTTGGAAGCCGAGGACACCCAGAAATGGAGGAAAACCCAAGGAAGAGGAAGAAAGAGGTGGAAGGGGGGTGGGGGGGGGGGATTTGGGGCATTTGGGGGGGGGAGCTGAGCGGCGTAGAGGAAACACTACTCGCACCCAGACGGGTAAGTGAAAAAAACTGAAAGCAGAAAGCGGAGCTGCTGTTGATGGATATCATGTGTTACAAGTTAAGGTTGAGAAACTGCTCCCAGATCCCCAAGAGGCTGAGAAGGATCCGGGGGGGGGGGTAGGCACGATAGGGGGGGACGATGGGGGGGGTCTGTTCTACTGTCGGTGCTGTAAGAATAGTTCGTTGTCTTCTTCATACAAAGGCTCCATTTCCTCTTTCTCTGCTGCAGTCACGTTGTGCCCCCCCCCCCCATCCTTCATTTGACAGAGACAGTGCAGTCCACTCCTTCCACCCGGCAGCAGAGGGCATGAATGAACCTAGAGTGTATCAGTGTGGCGGGGGGGCGGGGGGGCCTTCTTAATGAATGGACACGGTGGCGGGCTGATGTGATTGGCTGCAGGCTGAGAGTGACGACTGACGGGACTCGGCGTTTGAATGTGCTCGTATCGGCGCCGTTGCCCCCGGTTACCGGCCCTTTGAGAGAGGCTGTGTGAATCGGTGCTGGTGCTTCTTGGTTACATGTGTTTGTCTAAAGGGGGGGCGGGGGGGGGGGGGGGGGGCTTAGTCACAAGCTGTGTGAGTGCGTGTGTCATGGCTCTGGCCCAGTTGTTGTTCTTCAAACAATCCCCCCCCGACTGTGACTGCTCTTACTCGTCCTGGGACGGGAGGTCAAGGCTCCATCGTCGGTGCGTCACGCCCCCCCCCCCCCCCCCCCCCTCCCCCCCCCCCTCCCCCCAGCGAATCCTTCGGGCCCATTCAAGGGACCGTTTACGCATCTGGATTTTTCCCAAGATGCTTTGAAAAGAAAGAGCGCGTGTCGACTTGTGTCTCAGCGGTGTGCGCCTCACGATCAGAAAACACGAGGAAAGGCAGGGCCCTGAGTGTGCACGTGCGTGCATGTGTATGTGTGTGTGTGTCCGGTGCGTGTGGTCACGAGAGCCCATTCACACCAGCGGCCTTTAGCCACGCGGTCCGCATGCAGAGACGCTCTCTTTGTTTTACCGCAGCGCACCGATAGCCGCTCCTTCAGCTGCACCACAGATTACCGCGGCTCCTTTGCTGCCGCCGTCGTTGGCAACGCCAGCACGACTCTACTCCGTAGTTTATGGCACCAGGAAGTGTGTGTCTGTGTGTGCGTGTGTGTGTGGTACAGAGAGTGTGAGAAGTAGTGATAAGAAACCAACCGTAAACTGTCGCGTTGGAGCCCAAGGATCTATCGGCTCCTATCAAGGCAGCATTTCCGGCGGTTAGATGCATCGCAGGTATCTAGATGAGGGAGATTAAATTCCCTGGTGGAGATTAGCATGGAATCTGCCCTCTGCCTTATCGCCGCCGCCGGCTGAATGAACACTGCCCTGTCCTACTTGGCAGGAAGCGAGAAACTACACCTCAAACACGTCTGGTGAAGAGGTACAATTCTCATTTTCAATCCCGGATTATTCGTCTAACGGTCATTAGGAAGTAGCTGCAAGGGCGACCAAAGTTGAAATGGGGGGGGGACTGGTTGGTTGGCAATTACAGAGAGCAATTAGCAAGAGTAGTTCAATTATAATAACTTCCTTTAATTGAGGTTTGGAAAAGGGCAGACGCTGTGAAAGGTTGATTTAATTCTGCTGTCATTTTCCACAAATACCAATTAAGGTGGATTTAAACAGCCACGTTGATTAAAAACCTTTTAACGTTTCCTTGTTGTTGGCGTGTGGCGGCAGGGTCCCATGAGCAGTCACTGATTGGTGTTGCCACCGTTAACTCTTCCGCTCCATTTGTCGGCGGTCCCTGAGTCTGAACGGGGGGGCGGGGGGGCGACGGGAGCAGCCTGTTGGTGTCAAATGTCCACGCTACCATCATTGGCCATTGAGTCGTGGCGTGGAGGTCTAGACAACAGGTCACACAGGTGCACCAGGCTTTAGTCTGAGCCCCATCATTTGCTGCAATAGAAACACCGACGGGCCGGTGTCAGGAGGTGAGACATCGAGACATTGCGATTCCCACATCGTCTCGGTTATGCAACTAAAACCGGGGCAGCGATCTGAACCGTCGCTGGACTCATTCCTCCTTTTCATTTCTCCACTTTCCCTTTTTTTTTTTTTTTTTCTCGTTGCATGTCTTTGTTTGCGCAGCAACAAGTCACTCTCGCGCGTCCGTCATTCACGGGCTGGCTGTGCAGCCTCAGACGTCACCGGAGCGAAATGCGCCGGGTTCGAAGCGGATGAGGCCCGTTTGTGTGCGTGCGCACAATGTGCACACGTGTGTGTGTGTGTGTGTGTGTTCTCCGTAACGCTCCTCCAACGGCGTACTAACCACACACACCTGGCCTGTTTCCTCCTCTGCTCATATATGGGCAAAGCTTCCCCCTACCTGGGCCCCAGTCTGAATTCCAAATAAGTGGCAGTACGTGTGCGCGAGGAAGACGCCGCGGAGACGGATGCACGTCATGGAAAAGCAGGATCAATGGGCAAGGCCCCGCTTTCAAGGTGTTCCTTTTGTTTTCCAGAGGTAATCAGTTAACACAGTGACTCAGCCCGGCCGATGATTCAAAGTGACGCCGTCACGCAGCCGTTACGAGCTGAACGCCACGCCGAGGCGGCCGGGACAGAATCCCCGCCTGTGGATCCTGATGAGACGATGGGGCTGCGATAGTTTCATTTATCGCAGCGCGGCCGGAGCGTTCGGGTGGAGGCGGTTCAGGTATCAGCGAGCCAGCTCAAACAGAGCTGGCGCTATAACGCTACGCCCTTGGCGGAGCAGATTTACGGCCGCGTTTGCCAGCGCGCGGCGCCGGCGCTCCTCAAACCCGGCGACCCCCACAGGCGAGGACGGGGGGGTGAGCGCTGGAATGCCCTCGCGCTGACTTCGGAGGACGGGACACTTTTCAACCTTTTGTCCCTCCTCATACTTTATATTTATATTCTTTTCTCCCCCCCCACCTTCCTTTTTTTTCCTGCGTTCGCTGCTCCCTCTGCACATTCTGCCAGACCTTCATGAAAGCAGCTTGGGAAGAGAGTTCGCTCTGCACGCTCATCTTGCCAGCTCTTTCCCATCAGTCCAGCCCCCTGGAAGAGCCTGCAGACACCCCTCTCTCTGGCCCGGGTGGAAGCTGGGTCTCCCTTTGGAGAAGCTTTTTTGGCTCTGTGGCCTCTGGGCCTGGATCGAGTCTTCACCTCGAGTGACAGCTACCTAGCAGCACCCAAAGGGAACCATGTGGCATCACTTCACATGCAAACTGCGTTTCATCTCCTCCGCTTGTATTAAAGGGTTGAAAGCCACTTCGGAGGCCTTTCTGCCGCCGAGCGCCGGTTTCTGAGAGACCAGAGAGCATCGTGGGACAGGGAAGGGCTTTGGATGGCGGACAGAGGCGGCACGGGACGGATCGGAGCTATTGGCTTCCACGCTGAGCGGTGACATCTGATTGGCTGCTGGCCTCGCGGAACGGGGGCTTAAATTGGCAGCGTGGTGTCGCTTTGACTCCTCTTTAAGGGATGAAACTCACAAGTCTGATGATCACAAAACAGTTTAGCATGAGCAATGCTTTTTAGTGGGAATATTGTGTTTTTAACCCAGAAAGAGACGGATAGAATGTGCAACTGCTTTTCTAAAAATGTAATTTTAAACCAACGCTGATAAGATTTCCTTTTGGAAGAATAACTGTAGACAAGATACGTTGAGCTGTAACAGTGGGTTTGGCTTTAAAAATGGAAATAGGCACATACTGTGCACACACACACACACACACACACACGCACACACTGAAACAAAGAGAGAGAGGGAATGCATCCACACCCAGCTCACACATCCTACACACCCACCCCCACACACACATGCCCACGCATACTTGAGCAACAAACAGCACATGCACGCAGCCAATGAACCAATCCCCCACTGCAGAAGTGCAAGTACACACACAGACACACACACACACACACACACACGTATAGTTGTACAATGGTCACCACCTCCTCTGAGGCTGAGGCAAGGTAATGATTCAGTTCCTCTTTGCGCCCCTCCATGTGTCTGTGCATGTGCATGCTAACGGATGCATGAGCAGGTCTGTGTGCACATGTATGTGCTGTAGACGTGTGCACAGTTGTCACTTTGTGAATGTGTGCGTGTGTGTGTGTGTGAATGTGGATGTGGTCAGGCCCAGTCATCTTCCAGGCAGCTAAGAGGAAACCCACATCAACTGCCATGCACCACACTCTAGGAATAGACCGGCCCAGTGCAGGCAGGAATGGAATCGCACGCCCGGCCTCACCCGGCCTCACCCGCCCCCGCCGCTGCGCTCACACCCGACCCCCCCCCCCCGGTCCCCTGGCGCTCGCCCCCTTCCCACATCCACCTTCCTCGCCCCCCTCCGGTTCGCTGCACCCGTCACTCGTTGCGGAACCCCGTCAGTGCTTCTGGGGTTCCAGTGTAGCCGGCGGCTGCGTGGCGCTTAGGGACGTGTGGACCAGGACTTCCTCGCCTGTGTGCCGGTCATTGTTCATAGTCCCGTTAGCGCCGGGAAGTGGGAGAATGGAGCCGAGCGCCAGGGAGCCAGTTTTAATGATTTATTTGAGCTCATAGAAGGCCGAAATCACTGGGGGAAGATTTCTGTTAATCTGCACTTACACCTTCTCCAACGGGATGGGCCAAACAGACACCCGTGTGCAGATGTCCCCTGGTAGAGTGTCCCTCTATCGGTGAACACGCGTCTGCGCCCATCCTCCTGCCGGTATCGCCCGGTTAAAAACCAGCGCTTTTTTAAACTTCCTGCGTTGTCTCTTGTCGGCCTCCCGTGTCCCCGCTTTCCCACCCTGTCGCACGAACCAAACCGCGTCCCTTCGGCGGCCGTGGCAGCATCACCAAAGCACGGAAAAATAGAGCGAGATAAGACATAGAGGACCTTAGGCCCTTATCTCTACTGACGGCTTTGAAATATTCCCGCGTGTCTGTGCCACTCAAGCTTTTCTTTTCTCTGTGTGTTTCAGGTCGGCCCGATTCAGGACAGTTCATTCCAGAAACACACCGTCCGGCACAACCAGAGACACCGCGGCCCTTCTAAGGACCCAACCAAACTTTATTATCTTTGAGACAAAAAAAACAGTTTGCAGCATTTGGAAAGAGAGCAGAGTGAGAGTAGAACGTGAGGAGGGAGGCGTGTAGGAACTCGAGTCGAGGGACCGATGCGGCCACGGGGCCTAAGGTGTGCAGGCCGTACCTGGCCTAGCGCTGCGCGGCTGCTAGCGCCTGCTAGCGCCCCGGGAGGTCAAGGGGGAAAGAACAACAGGAATCTGCGACCGACGAGATGTTCGTCATCGGATAATCTGCCTCAGTGTGCCTTCCCGTCCCTCGGGCTCGTTCTCCTCTTCAGCTTGGACCTCCTCCTCCTCTCTCCGCCCCCACTCGTCCCTCTTCCTCATCCTCCTCTCTCCGCCTCCCAGGCTCGCTGTGCCCTCTCCTGACATCTGCACACGGTGCCCGTTGGCTCCTGTCGGTTGCTCAGTAGGCAGTGTAGATCCTGTGTAGCAATCAGCAGCTACATCTGGCTACTGGGTCTCCGACGGCTCGGCCTCCTTCCCGGTTCGAGCGCGCCCCCCGGGCCGCTCCCCATTGGCCGCCGCCACATTCCGATCCTCTGATTGGCCCGCGGGGGTCAGGAGGATGAGGGCGTGGAAAAAGGGGGGGCTTCATCCTGTGACCCCGCAGACAGGATGTTCTCTGTGTCACAACTCCACAAGGGGCCCTTGTCGGGGGGGCGGGGGGGTTTGTGTCGCTGTTGTGTGTTTTTTTTTTTTTTTTTTTTTTACTCCTTCCTCAATCGCCATTCTTTTAATTCTCTCCCTCTCTTTCTCTGGTTTGTGTGCTAAACGTCCTTGGTAAACGCTATCAAAGTAAAACCTTCAATGTTCGAGGACAGAAGTTTTATGGGGCGATTCCAGTTATGTCTGCATGCGTGCTTTAAAAGCCCTCCGAGGTGAAGAGGTGCACTTTTGCTCCGTCCTGAACCTGGCACACAATGTAGATTTCTGTGTGGCTAAATTCAACAGCTACATTGTCTGCTGGGTTTCTGGCCGGCAACATAAGCGGCGTTTGTGTAACTTCTGCACAAAAAGGTGAGTTATTGATTTATTCTGCCGACGTGCCGCAAATGCCTGACCCTGAACAATTCAATAAAAGAGGAAATATTTCTCATTAACACTACTGAGTGGTGCGTGCTGTCATTTGTCGGACTGAAAAATCAGATTTGAAGGCAGGAAAGAAACCCGCAATCCGCAGAACCTGAACGGATTCAGCGTCCCAGGAGTTAACCCCGAGCAAGAGACGCCGCGAATATTCCAGCAGCTCGGCACAAAGCCGGCGCGCCGCCTGTCAGGAGGCCGTCAGACTGCTGTCAGACGAGCTGCTTATTAGTGCAACAGCAGCGTCTACAGCCACACACACACACACACACACACACCTGGGGTTATACCAAACACTTCACACACACAAACAATGCTTTTGGAAGACATTCGTACCTCGGCGGGCTTCTGTGGAACTTTTTCACTTTTTGCAAAACCTGTAGACCCGAAAAGGAACTGTTACATCGGCATGTTTGTTTTGGACTGCGTTAGAAAAAAAGAAGAAGAAGATGCAGTTTACTTTTAGGTTTGCTGGATGAATGTCATTATTTTGTATTAAAAAAGTCTTTAAATAAAGTATCAAAAGAAGAAGAGGTGGTTGGACAGATGAAGGCATTGGAACGCCACGTTGGCCCTGGGGGACGAGTAATTATCTCACTTAAAAGACTTAATATTTCAAAACTATACAGGAACAATGACGCCCCGAATAGCAGCTTGACAGTGTTTCAAAGATAAAAACACGAGCTGCCTTTTTCCAAACTCAAGTGAAGAGGATCTGCTCTTAAATGGCTTTATCTGACAGAATCAGGTGGTTGGTGTATTTACAGCAGGTCTCACTCTTTAGTATCACGCAGGCCGAATGGATCCGCTGTGGCTCTGATGAGCCTGTCCATGACAGTGAGAAAACCAGTGACGAGGATGATGATGATGATGGGTAAACGGGTAAAGAAGGCGAGGGTGATGTCATCAGTGATGTCATCAGCTGGCGTGAACCCTCAGACGACCACGCCATTGGTCAGCTGAGGGCTCCACGGAGGTCACACGGAGGCCCTTCCATCCCTGAGTTATCCACAAGATGTAGTCTGACGTCATTGTGGCTGTGAAACGCAGTCGAAAGAGCAGGAATCTGCCGTAAAATAACAGTAAGGAGCGGACGTGAGGAAATAAATATTTGATTAGACTGAATACACACCGTCCGATGGCTTGAGGCTGCACACCCGGAGCTGGAGGAAATATCATATTAGACACTTCAAGGTTAACGTTGAATCGAGCGGATCGGCGGCCACGTTGGTTCCTCTCAGGTGGACTCGCTTCGAGGCGCAAAGTCCAAGCGCCTCCCGCTCCTCCGTGAAAGGCTCCGCGTCGCATCCTTCAAGGCCTGTGAGTCATTTCTCCTGCTCTTTGTTCTGGGACAATAGGCGAGGCTAAATCAGCATCTGCTGATTTAGCAGATGCTAAATCAATCTGCGCGTGAGGGAGCACAGATCATTCTACTACGGTATTAATATTGATAAAAATATACAAATATTTATAATGCTTTATGTGGAGCTTTAAAAGCTTTCCAAATACCTGTTGGTTTATGCAAGCTTTCATTGGAAACAACTACATGGAGTTTAATATTGCTGCATAATTCACTAATTAAGGATACGTGAAATAATGTTTACCAAACTGGACGAGGAGTTAATGTTCCGATGGAATGACTTGTTACTGAAATGAGAATAAAGGCGCTGGTATCTCCTCATTTTAGTTCGCTGCTAAGTTAATGTACAATCACTCGATGAGCTGCTCAAGGCTTTGTCCTACAATCAATTCATTTTATTTTGTAGAGCCCAAAATGGCAAATTACACATTTGCCTCAGAGGGCTTTACAGTCTGTACACATGCGACATCCTCCGTGCCGAGACCCTCACATGGGCCCAGGAAGAACTCCCCAAACGATGAAAGAACCCTTCCAGGGGAAACAAGGGACGAAACCTGAGGGAGAGCGTCAGAGGAGGATCCCTATAACAGAAATTACTCAAATCATTCCTATCACAATGTCTCATGGGCTGCAGTAAAGGACGAAGGAATGAAAATGACGGAGATCGAATAAAATAAACTTCAAATCGAGTTTTTGTTTCATTTTTTATTATAAACCGTCTCCAAAAACAAGAACGATCCTCCCCTTTTGATGAACTTATTCCATCGCTGCGTCTCTGCTGCGCTCGCAAGCGTCCCAGATGATGACGCAGAGGTAAACAAACATGGCCGACCACATGTGGGTGAACTGCTCAGTGACGCACGCTGAATCACCAAACCGGTGACTGGACGTCGTGCGGAAGATGAAAGGAACTGGGGAGGGCCGGCCGTCAAAAAAAGAAAAAAGAATAAATTCAAAGTGTTTGGCGAGCGAGGCTGAAACGCAGCATGTTCGCCATTATCTCATACCAGAGCCGCTGACTCACCCGCCACAGAGACGCAGGACGGACCCGGGGAGAGACCTCTGCCGAAGGCCTGGAAACGCTCCCTTGCTTCTGCCGACTTTAACGTCACGTGCGAATGGCCGTGTGCGCGTGGAGTCGAGGGCACGTGTGCGCCCGCTGGTGACTGCTGTGAGCGAGCAGGGCAGCAATGCGCCTCACAATGCGCCTCACAATGCGTAGGAGCCGCGTTTGTTTGTCGTCTCGAAAAAGCGCTGACTGCGCAGGAGACGCAGCGCGCTCCCTGCCGTGTCAGACGGACGGACGGGCAGGCCGCTGACCCCATGTGACCCGGTGGAGAGGGAGAGACGGGGGGAACCAGCAGAGATGGCATGATGGAAATGAAGAGCACATGACAGGAGGTTGGAAGTGTCTGTCTGCACCATTTGTTCTGTGTGTGTGTGTGTGTGTGTGTGTGTGTGTGTGTGTGTAATGACATTATAAGCACCTGACTGCCACTTGACTGACAATTAGTGGCAGACATTATTTGTCAGTCAATAATCATTTCATTGGCCGCTTTATCGGCTACAACAACCGGACGTTCTGCGTTAAAGACGTCCTTTGTGTCCCAGCTGGAGACGCTATGGCAAAGCCCCCCAACAAACACGGTGCACCACAATTCAAATGTCCCACGTGAATCCTGAGACGTGTTTTTGGTCGCCGCTGTCACTCTCGTTTTCCTGCGTGAGGGAGCGGCCATTTTGTCGCGTGACCCGTGTGAGGGGGACGAGTCCGTGGACGTGTTCCTGCCCAGACTGAAAGCTGCCTTTTTTTTTTTCTTGCGTGGGAGTGTTGCTCTCTTGTCTTTTCCAGCCCCCCCGTCCCTCCTCTCCCCCCTCTCCTCTCCTCCACTCTCGCTTTCGCTCTCCCGACGCACTGGCTCGGAAACGAGGAGCGAGTCGCTCTGTTTCGAGAGGTTTGGAATTAGTTTGTCTCCTAGCAACAACTCCCGTACAATACAACACGGTTTGGCGTGAGACAGAGACGCAGTGTGAGAGTGATGTGTGCGTAAGAAGTGTGGGTAGACTTTGGGAAAGGGTTGATCTGTGCGTGTGTGTGTGTGTGTGTGCGCGTGTGCACGTGCAATAATCAGCTGAGCACACTTTTCCACTGTTGTGCATGTTTGTTGGGCTTACTCTCATGTGGAAACCTGTTCCACTCCACACGCTGTCTAACTCTTCTCTTGTCTTCCGCACACACACACGCACACACACGCACACACACACACACGCACGCACACACACACACACACACGCACACACACACACGCATTCTTCGACCACAGCGGACAGCACTTCCTTCCTGCGTTCGACGTTACATAAGCTGAATGGAAACTGGTGATAAGCTGCTGTTTTATCACCAGGACAGAGGCAGTGACCATGAGAGTCCGGGCGGGACGAACGTTCCGTGGCCGTATGAATGGGGTGAGTGGGGGGGGGGGGGCATCCTCTAAACACCCACCACCACCAACACCACCCACCCACCCACATGGCCACCATGACGTCACTCCTACATCGTAGGTGGCGACCTCGGAATCCAAACGTGGTTCGAGGACAAACTTTTAAGAAACGTTGAGAGTGACACCGAAGAACTCTTATATTTCGGGGGGGTGGAGGAAGGGGGGAGGGGCTCGCCGCCGTCACTTCCTCTCAGAAAGAAAGCGGCTGCTTCGCCCTCACAGGAAGGGAAGGAGTTAAGCCTGCCGCGGCTGGAGCTGTGAAATCCGAGAAGTGACCGGGGGAAGAGCGCTACCCTTTGCCCTCCTCCCTCCTGACAGCTCTGCAGCTCGGGCGCTCTTCCCCCTTCTGGTCCCCCTGACCCCGCGTCTGTGTTCGGAGTGGCAGCCCCCGCTTCCCGAAGGCCCCCCCCCCGGCTTGTAAGCGGGATTTACACCTGCCGCTGGTTGTTTTTGTCTGGTTGGGTGTTTGGAAGGACTCTTTGCAGGCCAACGCCGCTCCAGACACGTTCGTTCCCTCCTGCTGAAGCTCGGCGGCGAGCGTTTCCCACTTCCTGCGCAGCGCTGAATCAGCCCCCAAGAATGTACGAGCACTGACTCACACTTCCTCCTGGATGTGACAGAGCTTCCTCTCCTCCTCCGACGACTCATTCTGCCCTCCACCCATCTCCCCTTTGCCCTCCTTCCTCTCCGACACTTTAAGGTGTGACTGGAACGAGCGGCTCGCGGCTGAAAGGGAGGGAGAAGTCACTCGTCTCAGTCACCGAGCATCTGAGTCATCTTAATTGAATTTGTCCTCCTGATTCATTCATTCATTCGTTCGTTCGTTCGTTCATTCATTCATTGGGGCAGAACAGTCGGGTCTCTGTTCGTCTCCTGGGCAGGTGACCTTCAGTTCAACTCTCGTCAAAGCAATCGACGCAGACTGCGGTTAAATTATCGGCGACTGATTGATAGAAGTCAACAGTTTATGTTTTTAAGCTGTGGGAAGTGATTCTGTGTGCAGGTGGTTTACTTTTTAACATTTCAATGAAGGTGAGCAGAATGTTAATTGTGGTCCTTTCAGTCGTTAAAAGGTAAAAGGTAATAAACCTTCTGCTGTGAGACGTTTCTTTTTGAAGGACACACATTCTTTCGATGTCACGATTCAATGCGTTTAGCTCTAAACATTCTCTTCCCATTTCCCTTCACGATGCCTCGCTCACAAATCACAAGTGAGAAAAACAAAAGATGTATGCATGTATTTATATTCACGCAGTATTATTGAGAATTATTGAGTCAGAACCTAAATTCCAAGTAAAACATTTTGTATCCACGCAAATGATTTATTCATTTAAAACGGCATTCACGTTGTAATTTATACGTTACCTGTGGTGCTTTACTTCTGTCTCGAAAGCTGCCAGCATAAAAGCACCTCGAGTACTCGCTCATCAACCCGTTTCCGGTCTTTAAGCTAAGCTAAGCTAAGCTAAGCCAAGCGAAGCTAAGCTAAGCTAAGCTAAGCCAAGCTAAGCAGGCGGATGTTGCTTTATCTTTATAATTTAACTTCATGTTTGAATAAAAGTCGACTGATGAAAAAAGAGCCGCCTGTAAAGCAGCGCATCCTGTGAACACGGTGGAAAGCTCACCTGGTGACCAAGGTGTGCCGCCACCCCGCAGCCTGCAGGCGCCATCACGCGCACCCAGACGCACGCACGCGTTGACCTGACTCCCGCTTGACGTCACGTGTGACAGGTGCCTCCGCAGGTACAGCAGCACAACCTGGGCGCGCGTGTGTGTGTGTGTGTGTGCGTGCGTGTGTGTCCGTTTGCGTTCCGCGTGCACGCGTCCGTTGAGTACGTTTTCGGGGTGTTTACACACAACAGCGCGATCGTTAGGTGCGCGCGGCCGGTGACGGAAGCCGGTGAGGCGACACCGTCATAACCGAAGGAAAATGTTGCGCAACACCTGCGTCACTTGGCACCGGGGAAACAGCAGGTCGAGGCCGGGGGGGGGGGGGGCTGGTCAAACTCTAAACAACATCTGTCCTGCTGGTTAGTCAAGCCCCCCCCCCCCCCCCCCGCATAGGAGGAAAGCACCGGGCTGCCCACCGGAGAAGGATGCTGCGGTATGTTTGTAAAAGGGAGTAAATTCATCTGCTCGACACACACACACACACACACACACACACACACACCTGCTGAGAACCCCCCCCCCGGAGGCTCGTTCGTTCCAATCCGTTGGTGGAGTTCCCCTCGCGCGCGCAGGTAAAGGGGAGCACCTGTCCGGGGAAACGTTGCTTTATGGCTTAAACAAACACACCGCTTGAGTCGTCATCGCTCATCTTCATCTCTCGTATTCAGAAGCTTTTTTCTGTGACGTGGAACACAATCATACATTCATACATTCATACATTCATACATTCACACATTCATACATTCACACATTCATACATTCATACATTCACGGCACCAAAATGTGGCATCAAAAAAAAACGAGCCACGCGCAACCATCGGACGGCGACTCGAGCGTAATGCGGGTTTGGACGCGCGGCCGCGGCGCCAGTTGGCCCGCCATCTGCATTCTGCGTCCAGACGCCTCCCTCCACGATGCCGCCGGCATGAGGACGGTTTCACAGCTCCGGGGGACATGTTGGCCCCGGGGGGGACGAGCTGACACTATTTGGGGACAGTGCCACCATGTGGCTCCCCTCCCCGGCCTGAGAGCGGTCACAGCCGGGTGCCCCCCCCATCTGTAATGCAGTATAAGCATACTAATCATGTGCTTATTGCACTGTATAATTATGGTTATAATCACTCATAATTATTCATCTTGCTTTATAACAATAATAAAACCCCATTCTAATAGATGTGTAATAGTTCATAGTTGCTGGTCATTTTGGTATATTAGTTTAGTTTATTATGCATTATGATGTGATTATAAATTACCTAAAGTGGTAATTGTTCGATTTAAGCTAAGTCAAAAAATAGATTTAGTCAAATTATTTTTTAATTTATTTTATATATTTTTTATTATACAATTATTCAATTGAAAACGAAAACGGAAAACCATGTGTAAAACGTTAACGTTAAAATAAAACACAAAGGCACTGTGGTATTGAGCAAATAACTGTAAATCCAGAAAAGCAAGTTGTAAATCGGCTTATTTGATGAAATTGCACTGCAGCAAATTGTTTCAATGTATTTTTTTTACAGGATGTGCAGCTCAATCATCGGGCACTGAGCTGCTTGAAGAGGCTAAAGTCAATGTTGTTTTATATGTGAGCGGCCACAGAGAATCACCAGCGGAATCTGCAGCGCTTCTTGTTTCAGCCAACAACTTTATTGTTCTTTTTCACTGTGACAACGATGACAGGAAAAAGCCTGACCGTCATCAGGGTGCGCTGTAAAAAGAAGACATTTTGCCACGTTCTGATCCAGATGTGTGTGTGTGTGTGTGTGTAAAGGAGTGTGTGTGCTAGATCACGAGACGCTGATGAAGTTAACCCGATGCTTCCTGTGACTCACGGCTCTGAAACCCCGGGACTCATCCGGGAGGAATCCAGGGCCCTTCTGCCTGGTGGAGACCTTGTTGTCTCCACCAGGACGCCTTTGTCCACTCGCACCCGTGAATGCATAACAATAACGTTGCTGCATGCATTCAGGAAGGTGCATTAAATCGAATCCGTATAATGAGTGTGCTCTTGGTTTTGGATGCACAGATCCTCCGCTGTTCCATCGCAGAGATTCTTCACCACCTGTTGAAGCAGAGGAGTCACATTCAGGAAGCAGCAGGCCTCCACCTCGGGGGGGATTTTAATCACTTTCTGATGAGTAACTTAACCTTTCTTTTGAAGTGCGTTCACGGAAAGCAACATTTTTGAATGCAGGACTCATTTGCTTTTGCTTCACACAACATGTTCCTGTTGTTCACAATGGAAGCTAAGAATTTAAACATGCATAAACAACTCACATCTTCCACAGGAAATGAGTCACAAGTTTGATCCCTCACTTTTATAGTTACCAACTATTTCATGAATGGTTTCATTTAAAATACAGATATATAGTCATCGTGGCTCGTGAAGGAGGCTGATGATGCACAGCGGCTCAAAAGTCACCGTGCATTAATGCAAACATTCGTTGCAGCATTCGTTGTTATATGATGAATAAATACATTAAATAGGACGAATTATTGATTCATTCCGATTTTTTTTTTAAATGTTGCAACTAAAGAAGATGATACCACACCAATCTATAAACTATGGAAATGAATTATGAGTTTGAATATCTTTGTGCGTGCATTTACTTGAGCTGCTAAATACAACTAATGGAGTTCTTTCTCTCTGAAACGAAGGAGTAGAATTGAGGCACGTTCAGGGTTTGGATCAAATTAAAATACACGAGTGCATAAAATGTTTCAGACACAATTAGGAAGTACTGATCTTTGTGCTTAATAGGATACGCATGCACCCTCAGAGGTGAATACATTCATTACCACATGAATCCGATACTTCCACCTGTGATTTTTCAAGTACAGACACTTTTTTCACTCTCACAATAAACGTTTCATTTCATTCCCTTTTTGATCGTTCAAACATAAGTTAAGTGAACTTTACCCACAGAAGATCCAACTAGATATGTTGATTCCTAAATGAACGCAGGCTAAAGCAGGTGAATGCAAACCCAAACTCTTAGTTCATCTAAATGTCGTCTCAAACTGCGCTGAAGGACGAAGGTTCCACGGTGCGTGAACCCGTCTGTCTGTCCCTCACAAACCCACCAGTCACCACGACGTCCTCTGGAGACACGCGAGTCCTTCAGTCCGTCCGCCGCCTCTGCTCAAATACTTGCCTGTGTTTCCTCTGAGTCACTCCGGTTTAAAGAGTCAAGAGAAACGGCAGAGGAACAAATACACGCTGACTCACTGGAGTGACTAAGACATCTGGAATACACCTTCAGGATTTAGGAACAGCTTTCATCCTCTTTAATAGTGGCTGTGTGTGTGTGTAAGCATGCATGCTTTTTTTAACAGCTACAGTGACATCTGCTGGCTCCAGGCTGTGAGGACGTCCTGCAGGTATCGCAGCCTCTTTTCAAGCTGCTCTCACTGCCTTTGTTCCACCAGCGTGTGCGCAGGAGGTCGACCTGGCGTGGAGGACGACGCCCACTTTGTGTCTCGTTTGCACTCAAAGATTGATCGGTGATCTTATTATACAGAGTATGATAGAGGAGTTTGGCTTATTGTCACCGTTAACTATAACGTAGCGGTGTTTTTTTGTTGTTTTTTTGTTCAATGCTGTGGGTTTTTTGTCAAACATGCCTGCAGGGGATCTAATAATAAGAATAACGTATTCTTCTCCCCTCTAGAC
Source organism: Apeltes quadracus (assembly GCA_021346845.1). Classification (NCBI taxonomy): domain Eukaryota; kingdom Metazoa; phylum Chordata; class Actinopteri; order Perciformes; family Gasterosteidae; genus Apeltes; species Apeltes quadracus. Next base: position 16,179,344 of record CM037932.1, read on the forward strand.
GCCCGGAGCTCGTCCTCTTCCTCTCACCTCATCACTGCTCCGGAGCAGGTGAGCCGCTGCACTCTGACATCCAAAGGTCTTCAGGTGAGATGAAAGCATCCGTAACGCTCAACTGACCCCATGTTTTTGCAATAAAAGTGTACGATTGTATTGGAGGAGAAAAAACCGAGCACCAAAAAACACTTTTCAATTTAGCTTTTTTAAGCAAACAATAAATACCGGCGGAGTGAGACGGAGGACAACGAGGACCGAAGGACGTCAACAAACCGGAGACGGTTGCATCCGCCTCCTTTCGGTCATCGAGTCGGATCCCCTTCAGTGTGTTCAGCTTGACCTTCACCCGGACACCCGGTGAGGACTACAGCTCCCTGCCTCCGTTTGAACATCACTCCGTTGCCACGGTAACGCCAACAAACACTGCAAGGAGCCTTGCAATGGATGAATATTTGACTGTGTTATTATGATACACTTTAAGGTTCTGTCTTCCAGTGCGGTCCTGATATTTTCTTAAATGTCAACCCCTCCCCCCCTCGCCCTCCCTCTCACATGTGCAGGCAAGTGGGGGAGGAAACGAAAAAAAGTACAAGGGAAGGTGAAAATCCAAAGGAGCTGGTGAATAGATTAAGGGCGGCTGTCAGTCCGTCAGACGGGAGACGTCACCTGCGGCTGCCGTGAGGGACAAAGGCCGCAGGAGCCGCTGAAAGATCCCACGCTCGTTCTGCACAAAGGATGTCAGCGTGCACAATGGACCCGCCCCCCCCCCCCCCCCGTCACGTGTCTCCTGAAGGCTGAGGGGGGGAAGTTAAAGTACTGTTATTGAATGATTCTGGCACCATAAATGACCAGAGAGTCAAATATCCGTGTTATTATCGGCTTCATTATTCATGCTTTTCACACCCGGTGACCGAGTGTTCATCTAAAAGGTTTTCACACCCACTCAACCCACACTTGCGTTTGCCAGTTTTCGGAGAGTTTCTAAACGTTTAAATCTACTTTGGTTTGATTGGTGGAGACGTCGTTATTGCTTCTGTTTATATTCCTCATTCCCCATCAAATGCAAGCTGTGCGCCCTTGAAGCACTTTGAAAAACAGAATCACAACAGACTATTCAGGTAATCCAATAGTCGACGGCGATCAGGGAAGAGGCTTTAGAACCGAAAGAGGAGCTGAAAGGCCCGAGAATGAATGTACTCGTCCACATGCAAGTATTCAGGTTGGAGTCATGACATTTCTGTCTCTTAGTATTTATTCATTATTTGGGTGGCGAAAGAAAGAAATCTCACATTCAGATATCTCATTTGTTGTGTAACGTTTGCCAGCTATTTGTATGACGCAACTAGATCCATTTTATTTTCTATTTAAATTGAACGACATGCTATTAATTCCTCTCGGTTAGTTTTACTGCTCCGTGCAGCTTATTGTAGCTAGTTGTGATCATAACACCTGTGCATTAGGAGCATGAAGAGGGGACGAATGGGACCACCGTGGACTATTGGACACTTTAGCAAACGTCCTCTGGGACACATGAAGGCCTCGTCTGCTGGCCGTCGGTCGGATGATGACGGGAGTCAGTGGAGTCTGAAGCAGCAGACACCCGAGCTTCATGTTTCCCTCCTATTTGACCGTTTTTACACGACAACCAGGCGTTGGTGTCAGACGTCGTCGAGCAGGGCCGAGGGCCGAGCCACAAACAGGCCTTCGTCGTTTCTTTGCAGCCAGTCAACGCCGGAAGAAGCAAAAACGCTTTCTGTTCCTCTTTTGCAAACTGACAGTTTTCAGAGTTCCTCTTTTTGGCATCGAACCGTAAAACCATAAAAGTGAGACGCGCAGAGTTCGAGTTCACCTCACAGGAGGAACACGAGTCCATCGCAGCTAGTTTGTTCACTTCGTTATTTCCCCCCCCCCCCCTCGGGGAGACTTCACTCGGATGGAAATGCTGCCCCTCTGGAGACGGTGGGCTTTTAACGAGGCGCCATTGTTTGAGATGGACGCAGATCTGGGCCACAATTTGCAGGGATAACAGGCCTCCCAGAATGCAGCGCAAGGAACAAACCCAACGAGACATGTGGATCAACGTTACGGCGTCCAATTCACGTTTTTCTCATCGTTTTGAAATCCCGAGCAGCTTGGACGAGCAGAACTGCTTCCATAACGAGCCGCTCATCTGCCAAGTGCCATCTGCATCGCTCCCACTCGGCCTCGCAACGGTTCTCGCATTGGCGTTTGGCTCGGGTCCAGCGGCGGCAGCAGGCTTTGGTTTTCATCGTCAAAGGGCCGAGTGCTCGGTGGCGGTTTGCAGGAGAACACGTCTCATGCGGGACTATAGTTTTTGGGATTATCGGTCATTGAGTCGACCTGCTGGCTGATGTGAAAACACATCAAGAGCATCAAGAGCAACGAGAGCAGCAGGTGTAAATAAAGACAGTTCTTGTTTATTGACTCACAAAACATCCTTCAAACAATAAACCCATTTCAAGGTGAAGGTCTCTGTACAACGCTGACTAAGCAGTTTATAGAAAACGTACAAGGGGCCGAGCTTAAAATGACGCGGCTCCTTCAGATTCAATGGCAGGTACTCTGGAAAAAATTACAGCATTCCATCAACAAATATTTTCAAGCAATAAATATGCATTTATAAATAGTGTAAATTTACATCAAAATAAAAAAGAAACAAATTAAAGTTCACTCTTGTCTGTGTGCAACCCTTTTACTCTGCGACTCAGCTGTCTACATGATTTCTCCCCCCCCCCCCCCCCCAACAAAAAGTAATCAAAGTCTCATCATAGTTCCTGCAAAATCAAAATATCTTTAAAGAAAAAACAGAATCGGGGGTCGGAGGGGAGTGCGTGCCAAGAACGCCTCACTCGACTCTTCACATTACGAAACAGTTTGTATCTGGTTTCCTGACCGCGGAGGTGTCGAGCTAACACACGAAAGGCGGCTATGCTAACGGCTCTTCTCATGGAGGGAGGGGGGGGCAAAGCTCTTGTGTCAAACTCACGTATACAAAAATGAAAACCATCAAGTCAGTAGTCTCTGCGCGACACGTTGCCAGTTAAAACATTATGTACAAAATTAATCCTTTTTTTTTATTTATCATGTGATTTTGTGTATTTTTGAGTGGAGTCCATCTGGGCCAGCAGTCAAACAGTCTGGTCACGATGACAGGAGGCCCCCCCCCCCCTCCCCCCCACCCTTCCGGACCGGCCCACCGGGGGGAGGCACACCATTCGGGGGGGGGGGGGGGGGGGGGGGGAGTTTGCATAGACACAGCTTTCACCCAACTGCCTTATGGGATTAGCTACAGAGCGCCGTTTGAGGACTGCCGGCTTGCTTCCTGAATATCAGAAAAGAAGAAGAAGAAGTTTCCGGAGGGTTTGCGATTAAGTCCATTGTGGTTGTAACTGTCCTCAGAACAACCGTGTTTAGCATCTAGAGGAGGAAGGCAGGGGACTCGCCTGTAGACGGATACAGGAAGACAAAACCTCAGGAAACGCCAACGTGGAAGCAGAATTAAAAGAAGGCAGCCCACAAGATTTCCTGGAAACTACAGAGTTTTTGTTTTTGTGTTGATACACGAGCGTAATCCAGCATTACTGGATGGAACTGCAAATCTATAAATATCGCAATTCTTTCAGCGGTGGTTCATAGACTGATGTGCAGTTAACGTATCCAAACAGAAGCCTCGGGGATTGCCTCTTCAAATCGCCTCCTTTGTGTTTCCACTGCTCCGCTGAGCTGCGGCCGGCCGACACTTACCAGGGTGAACTGGTCGTAAACCTGCATGAGGTCCTCGATCTTGTACTGCTCCAGCACCACGAAGTTGTCCAGGTTAGCGCTCCCCCTGCGGGCGCAGTCCTGGCAGTGCACCACGTAGGTTTTCCTGCTGTTGCTCTCTGTGGTCACAAACAGCAGGTCGAACACCTCCACCTGGGAGACGGGCAGACACAGAGGGTTTCCCTTTGTCGACACGCATGCAGAGGAGAGGTGGGGGTGAGGGGGTGGAGGTTCAGGGTAGGTGGGCTCACCTCGCAGATGCTGCAGTAGTGCGCCGGCTCGCTCGCGGTCCTCCCGTGCCACGCCGGCTCTTTGCCAGCCGCCAGCAGCAGGTCCCGCTGCATCTGACACTGCTTCAGGGTCCGCAGCAAACAGTACCTGACAGGCAGAAACGCAGGCGTTGGACAGAGTTTGGGTGGGGGTGGGAGGAGGAGGCGGGTGGGGCGGGCGGGCGTTCCGAGTCCTCACTTGATCATCTCAAAGAGCCGGTGGTCCGACACTTTGATGTTCCGGGCCATGTTCCACGAGAGGTGGATCATGGGAACGATGGATTTGACGCTCTGCAGTTTGTTCCACTCGTACCGCTCCACCGCCAGCTTGTACTGGTGTGCTGAGGAGCAGGAAAAAAAGCACGTCAACTAAAAAAAACAAACAAAAAAAACCTTCCCGCATCAGGACGCGTAATTCACTTCCTCGCCCCACCTGTGAGGGGTCCAACGTTCCACGCGATGTTGTTGCACCAGCCGATGGCCTGGACCCAGTGGATGGTGCCCGTGTTGAGCCACACCAGGTCCCCGGGCCGCTGGATGAACCGGTACACGGGCACGTTGGTCTCGTACAGGTCCTCCAGGTTGGGCCACCACGAGCCCATCAGGAAGTTGATGTTGTTCCTGCAAGGGAGGTGGGGGGGGTGGGGGGGCGTTGGCAAGTCAAATTAAGCCAACGGCTTCGGGAGAACGGAGGCACTCTCGAGTCGTCGCTTCCAGTGACGTACCTTTCGCAGAAGTCGGTGATGACCCCCCAGTAGGACTCGGGCACCGCGAACCACTCGCAGTCCCCGGGGCCGATGTTGATGTTCACCGAACAGAAGTTGTTGTTCTCTTGGTGACCTGCAAGAGTAAAAAATGATGCAGTCACATCATTTCTTCCGGTTTGTGTGGTGCAGTAAGGACGTCTGAGTGTGCGTGTGTGAGTGTGTGTGTGTGTGTGTGTGTGTGTGTGTGTGTGTGTGTGTGTGTGCGTGCGTACCTGGTGTCCGGCTCCCGGGCACCTTCATGTAGAGCTGGACTGTGTTCATGCCCAGGATGGTGTGTCCCACGTGGCTCAGCAGGTTACCGGCGGACACCACGCGGGCAAAGGCCGGCAGTTTGGACAACTCCTGCAACTGCTGCTTCCACCTGTCAGTGTCACAATGCTAGAATGTCATGTTCCTTATTCCTGAAAGTACCGGGATCAAAAGCAGCGCAGCGCGAGGAGATGTTTACGGTCCAATACGTTAACAACAGTTCACTCACTTCTTTTCATCGGAGAGGTCGATGTTGGTGCCAAACTTGATGTGTTTAAAGGACCCCTTCCTTCGTCGCGTCGCACTGAGAGCAAACGGGCAAATGTAGTCGGCTAAACGGAAAGAACAAAACAGCCCGAGAGTTAAAGGAGACGAAAACTCACCTGTCAGAGGAACCGGCTTCTGTTTCAGTCTCCTTCTTCTTCTCATTCTCCTCCTATCACAAACAAAAGAGGTGTTGGAAGAAGTATCAGTAAACTCACTCAGCTCAGTCAAATTCCTTCAAAATCAACGTAAAAATATAATCTCGCTCTGCTAATAAAAACAACACGTCATTCAGAGGTTTTGTTGCAGACACACAGTTGAACCCTGGTTTAGCTGCATTACTCTCTGTGTGTGTGTGTGTGTGCGTGTGTGCGTGCGTGTTACCCGCAGAGACTCCTGGAAGGACGAGGCCTGGTACTGGGCGTACTTGATGACGGTGGTGTGGGAGCGGCTGCTCTCGCAGCGCCACATCTTCCTGCTGCCGCTGGGGTCCCAGTTCTCGTCTGTGGGCTGGGCCAACTGGGTCCGCACCTCCACTAGGTGGTCCGGGTTGGCCTCCACCAAGGTCTTGGTGGAGAACAGGCCCAGGTCTGGAGCGCAGAGGACGGGAGGAAAGAGGGCATTTAGAGGCAAGTATTTGTTTCAAAGGTTGCCTCAAAGAGAAAAAGGGATTTCCTTTTAAAAATACGTTGTGTCACCTTGCTCTCCTTCTATAACAAATATAAGAGGTCAAGACGGTCAAACACCTGTAGTGCAGCACGGTCACAAAGTGCATTTTATGGTTTTTAAACTTGAGCCAAATAATGCTTTGATAAATAAACCAGGATTAATCTAGCAGATGAAAGCGTTACACAACAGGGGTTTTGACCGGGAAGCAGATGTTCAGCCCAAAGTTCCCTCAACTGCAAAAAAGTGCAGTAACACTTTCCACTTGCAGGTGGTGCTGTTGTAATACATGTGGAAATTTCCTCCACACTCCACTCCCATGATCACAGAGACACGCCCACGCGGCCACGTGAGACCGGAGCAGCCGGCAACATCCGGGCGCACGCGCTCAAAGCTCCCGTCAGGCCTCCTACCGAGTTTGAGCGCTCCGGCCAGGCCTCTGATGACGGTCACCGGGTTGGAAGGGTTGGTGCAGAACTGGTGGAGGGGCGGGAAGAAGGCGTCCCTCTTGTTTTCTAGCTGCGCGCGAGAGGAGACAACGGAGCCGTCAGGCAAACCAACCACAAGGCGGTTTGAGTTCAATCAATCGGCGGCCGCACTCACATAGATACTGGGCGTCGGGGGGTTGAGTTTGTCCTTTGGCAGCGGAGGAGAGGGCGGGCGGGGGGGGCGCGGCGGGCGGCACTTGTCCAGGAGGATGCTGCTCGTCGACAGGCCGTTCTTCCCCAGGTTACTGCAGCCGACGGCGGAGGGAGAGAGAGGAGGTTGGGGGGGGTTAAATAAGATCTCAGTGAACGGATCGGTGACTTCTCGCAGTCGGGCGTCTTACCGGCAGGCTTTGAGCACCTCGCTGGAGCTCGGGTAGATGGAGACCGAGGACCAGGGTGCGAGGGCAGCGGGGACGCTGCGTCTCGGTGGTGCCCCGAAGGGCTCCACCCTCTCCGGGCTCCGGGAGTCCTCTGGCCCCTCCCCGTTGACCCTGGGCCCCCGGCTGTTGGAGCTGGACGGGCTGTTAAGGCAGGAGCGGCTTTTGGTGGTGTGAGGGTCTGCTGAGCGCGGGGAGGGCGTAGCGGCGGACAGAAGTGGCGACGGAGACGGCGCTGACTGCTGCTGCTGCTCCGACTCCGGCCTGGCGGCGCCGTGGAGACCCGGGTGGACGTTGTTGATCTTCTCCGAGGAAGGCCCTCCGTGGTTACGGTTGTCGTCATTACTGGTCGCATTGGCTTTTCCCTTTAGCAAGGCTGAGAGCTGAGGATTGTCTGAAGCGAGCGCGGCGGGGGCGGGAGAGACGGGCTGAGACAGGCTGGCAGAGCGATCCGCCACCCGCGGCGGGACGTGATTAGTCAATCCCTGCGCCGGGGTGGAAGGCCTGGCAGCGGCCTCCGGACCTGATGGCAAAGTGGCAGCGGCGCCGTTGCTGCAGCTTTTGCCCCCTGAAGGCGTGGCGTCTTTGGTGAGGACCCCTGAGGTAGTAGCGGCGTGGGGGGGCGAGGACAGGTGGTTGGGCGTGGTCTGGGGAGAGGTGGGGGACAAAGAGGAGGCCGAGGAGGAGGCAGTGCAGGGCCCGGAGGAATGCCCGACCTGATTCAGGACGCCGGAGGAAGAGAACGAGGAAGAGAAGAGGGGTTCTCCATTGGGACCTGCCGAATGTGAACCTGGACCTTTGTGAAGCCCCTGGAGCGAGAGGAAGAGCAGAGACACACGCCATGACGAGCACGTTCCACAATAACACAACAGCCAAAAAGCAAAAGCAGTGGAGACGCCGCGGCGGGCCACCTGAGCGGTAGTGTCGCGCTGTTGGCTCCTCCAGCTCTCGTCGGCGTTACTGGGACTACTGGTAGCGCTGCTGGTGCTGGCGTGGCTGGCGGCTGTGCAGTTGTGAGGTAGAGAGTTCTGCTGCGGGTAAGGCACGTTTCCGTTGCTCGCGCCGCCACCTCCCGGCCCCAGGGAGGGGGTTTTGTCCGGGTGGGCCGCCGGAGGACTCGAAGAACAGGATCCGTTGGCTGTGGGCTGGGCGAAGCACGGGGGCCGGGAGGCCGTGTGGTTGAGGGGGGAGGTCCGGGAGAGGCCGCCCTGGTGGGGGGAGGACTCCGCCGAAGGGCCATTGGGAAGGCCGGGCCGCGGCGGGCCGCTCGCCGCCTGCTGCTTCATCTGACACGGAGGAGAAGAATTAAGACCAGGAACTTCTGTCTCTCCATGGCTGATGACCATAGTAGTGTGTGTGTGTGTGTGTGTGTGTGTGTACCCGCTGCTGATGCTGCTGCATGACCGAGAACTGGTTCTCCAGCTGCTCCAGCATCTGCACCTGGGGGGGCTTGAGGGTCGCTCGATTCGTCCGCAGGTGATCCAGGTGCTGCGCATTAAAAACAGACAGTTTGTTATAGTAAGTGACGGAGACCGTTCACTGTGTCACAAGGAGGAGGAGGAGGAGGAGGAGGGTGTCAGTTTGTTTGAGGAGGACAGAAGGCTCAACATTTAAACTACTGCGACTCCAGGTCGCTTAGAGACCGTAGCAAACAGCCTTTCATTTACATCATAACACACTTAGAATAATGTATACAAAACAAGCACTTTTAATAAAAAGGTTACGGGACCAATTGAAAATACGTGTGAAAAATACCAGAATCCAAAAAAGGTTTGTTCCAGCTAAGAACCTTTGTTAAATCTCAATACAAAAGATAAGCGTTCAGTAGAAAGTCAATTTAGTTGCATCGTTGAGGAGATTCAGTGTGGCTGCACATTGTTAAATACTAAAAAGGGATGAATGTGTTGTTTTCCTACCTGAAGCTTCTGTGGCGTGAGCAGCAGATCCCCGGCTGCTACCTGATTGGGCCCGTTCGCCCACGAGTCCGCCGCACCCTGCAAGAGAGAGAGACGGAACAATGTGGGCCACGTCTCGTCTGCGCCGCTGCCCCGCCGCACGGCAGCGTTAACATTCTGAGCTGTACCTTAGCCGGGCTGGCAGTGCGCTTCCTCTTGGCCGGACTGGCCTGTGGGTCCGCGTGATTGGATTGGCCCCCCTCCCCTTTACAGGCCTACACAGCCGGCGAAGAGACAAAGCTATGAGGACACGCCGGACTAACGACGCTCTGTAGAAGTAAACTACTTGTTTACAATCTCATCGTAGATTTTTGCCTGCATATTGCTTCGGGTTACGTTACTCAATCACACCTCAAACTGCAACACCGAATGAGCTGAAAGTTATGTCATTCAAATTTCAGCCAATGATCAAAAGAAGTCCATATGAACGCTTGTAATACACAAAACTGCATGAATACAAATTGGACTAAATCAAACTGATATGTGATGGTTGAGTCAGCCGTCAGATGGAATGTGCATGACTGAGATATGCCTCTTTAACAACTATTTACGCCACTTTTAAGAAGTATTTTTCTATTTGAAAAAAGTGCCAAATATATGCATTGTTTATTCTCAGAAAACGTCAGCGTGCATTTTTATTAATACATTAGCAAAACTCTCCTTGCAGCTGTGCCTTTTAATAGCCCCACTACACTGGTCATTGGATTATTTTGGCCTCGCTCAAATTCCTTCAGACCGTTTCCCCGGTTATCTTTTGGCCCATAAATATATGGAAATATACAAACGTTGCAAAACGGGGTCCCAGTCAGATGGATACGGCCTGACAGCATGAGCGCGAGGCCTCAGCTTTAAATAGTCCTCGTGAATGTTTCCCTTCAAGTAACTTCTAACAAGCCGTCGTCTCTCGCATGAACTGGATTCTCACCTGCTGTGCTTGTGCAGTGCTCAGGGCCCCCTGCCTGGACGTGAGCTCAGCAGGAATGGGCAGGCTCCATGCCTCCTCAATACTAGGAAGCATTTTACTCTTATTCTGCAGACTACCTGGCTGTAGGTTACACAACTGAGCCTAGGAGAAATTGTGTAAGACACAAGCTTTAGTGGCGAGCTACAAAGACTGCTGCTTCCTCACAGCCGGCGTTTTTTGTAACTGTTTACAGAATATAACAGAAATGTTCAATGCCATGAAGGTATGTTTTACAATTACAAGTGAGAAAAATGTGTCGAAACACACCAATATGAATTAGCATTCATATGTTCGTGGTTCAAATCAAAATGACAAAAGCACAATCTGCATTTTTTTTAAAACAAAGAAAAACAGCTGATTGCTTTGACAATAAAACCACAATACACAAACAGCCCAAAATACTGCACGACGTCTCTCAATGGGGGCTTGGTTGATCGGTGTACCTGCAGCAGCTTGATGCGTTGCGTGAGCGCAGCGGTGTTGAGGCAGGCCTTGCTCCGCGTGGCGTTGATGTAACACTTGATGGCGTCGTGCGGCTGGCCGCAGGATTCGTAGAGGGTGCCGAGGTCCATCCAGGCGGCCGCGTGGCTGTGGTCCAGTTGCACAGCGCAGATGTAGGCCTGCAGAGCGTCCATAGGCTGGTTCTGCTGCTGGTAGAGCACCCTGGAGGAAAAAAGGAAGAGGTGGGGCGGGTTATTTTGCTGCCATCTTCCTGGTATTCAGGTCTTTACACTTCTCTCGGAGGACCTCCGCCTCCCTTCATGCATCTATCTATAGTCTGGATCCCCTGCCGCTCGGTTCTCCACCCTCTCCCTGCGTCCTCTGTCGCACTGCAGCATCTCCGCGAGGCGCTTTGATGGCACTGACGCGCAAAGCGCCGCTCTACAGACGAGCTGCGAGGAAGGCGGTATTTCACCCTCCCCGAGAAGGGTACAGATTACAAATGGAGTGAAGGCCGGGTATCGTTATTAATAAGAAAACGTCAATCAAAATTATCAATACCCCTAAAGTGAGAAGGGTACCAATCAAGTACTTGTTTTTTTTTCTACGTCGTGATTATTTGATCAGATGCATTGTTGGGTTGGGTTCCAGTAAACGGGTATAGAACCTGTATTATGCATTGCACCACCCAGACCTGTTCTTACCCTATGGAGCACCAGGTGTCAGCACTGGCCTCGGACTTATCGATGGACTGACGGTAGGAGATGAAGGCATCCTGCACCTTCCCAATACTGGAGTAGCACCTGCGGGAGGGGGGGAAGGAAAAAAAAGAGTTCAACATTAGAAGAGTAAAAAAGGAAATGTGGACGTAGTTACCATGACGTCTCCTGTCCAAACAACCAATGAATTTTTAAGAGAATCTCTACCAAAGCCTTTTAAAAGCCAGGATGGAGCAGAGTCCGGAGCAATCTTATTGGGGGGGGGGGGGGGGGGGGGGGGGGGGGTTGTACGCTCATCCATGCTTTTGGGCCCTTACAGACTGTAGTCAGCCAACAACACACTCGGGAAGCCAAGATGATTATCAAAGCACACTGGCAGATGGCTTCTAGGAAAAAACAAACAGGCTAATGTGGACTCACGATACATCCCAGGGTCCGACAGGTCGGAAGGCAGCCCTGCAACACACACACACACACACACACACACACACACACACACCTTACCTGCCAAGAAAGTACCAGGACTGGCCGGAGTTGGGGTCCGCTTCTAAAGACTTCTGCAGACACTGGATGGCATAGCTGTCCTTGGTGGCTTTATCCCCCAGCTGCTCCACTGTGTGATGCATCCAGCCTGGGGGGAGCGGAGCAAACGATCAGGAGGGGATTTTCCCAGATTCAAACACGGCGGCTGGCTTTGCCGTGTGTCCCGAGCTCCGGACACGTACGCGGAGCTGGGTCATAAAAAACAGGCCGAGCACCTGAAGCCTAAGACACAATGTGCGATCAAATAAAACTGTAAGAATACTGAGAGAAAAAGACTCAAAACAAACGGTCCGTCCTTCTACAGAAGGGAGGAAAGGGACAACTGTGCACACTTCAAAAGCTCTCATATGAACCAGCATCTACAAACAAGTCCCCCCGACTTGCAACACACACACACACACCACACGTAAACTAATCTCTGCAAGAGCGAACCGATCACAAACCTCACTCGTCCTTCTCAACACCTGTGGCAAGCTCCACAGGTCGCCATGACAACCTCAGCAAGCTAGACTGGGAGTGGCTTGTTATTTTTTTTTCTTTACAACCGTTCGGGTGGCAGGAAGAAAACGGAGCTTTCTCTGCGTTTCCAACAAAAAAAAATAATGTGTTAAAGCGGCGTTGATCCAACATTCCAAAAAGCCACTACACTTTCAAAATGATCTTCATTAATCACAGGAGCAAAGGCGTTCTTTATGAACGCACGTGTCCAAGCAGCCTACAATGTGAGAACAACCACAGTAGGAGATGACCAGCATGAATCAGCTTTTCGCGTTTTAAAAATGCACAAAATAGGGTTCAACCACCAGAGTGTAACAGACTGAGGGAAACATGGATTTCACATTTGCAGCGTAGATGATTTCTTTGATTACCATCTCAGCAGAACTTAAATCAGTGTGTGTGTGTGTGTAATGGCACTTAAGGCTTTTTAAATTCTCTCCATTCATACCAGGGGGACTTGCATAGCGACATTTATGTTCCCGTAACATGATGTTGCAAAGTACAGGACTTCCCCAGCGTCACAAACGCAACATCATTTTGCAGTTGAGTGTGTGTGTGCGCGTGTGTGCGTGCGCGCATGCGTGTTTGTTTGCGCTCTGTGTGGGGGGAAGGGACCGGGACCAAACAAAGCCATGTTGCAGCACGTGCACTCAAACCAGCACTTTGAAAAAGGAAAAAAAGAAAAAGAAAACTACTTTTTTTCCAGTGGAATAATGATTCCAAACAGCACAGAATCCTGCAGCTCCTCCTCGCTGCCATTCAATGTTAATGACGACGACAAAACATGCCGAATCTCAAATACGACCGAGGGACACTCACCAAGTTGTTGCAGTGTGGTCGCCTTCACCTGTGCAGGAAGATTCTCCGTCTGCAGCAGACTTTCATACGCTTCTTTTGCCGCCGTGTGTTTCTTCTGCAGGAGGGAGAGCAAGAGAGCAGAGGGGGAGAGAGGTGGTTGGAGCCAGACAGGGTCAGTGTGTTTTATGGTTCTGGACAGACACAAAGAGTCTAAAGACCTCCTCACACTGGCCAGACACACACACACACACACACGCGAGGGAGGATAATTGTTGAAGAGGACAGGCCAGACTCAACACGTCTGGCAGGTTTATGTGCATGCGTCTTTGCATTAACGTGCATGCGTTTGTCCACCAAAGTAGAACCCTTTGTGTTTTGGGGAAATCTGAGCCGGATATTCGGAGGTGAAGCCGCCGTTTGTTTTAACTCGATGACCTTGCCGACCTTGGGTCTGGACCCATAAGTAGTGTGTGTGTGTGTGTGTGTGTGTTGGCTGAATGTTCTTATCAGCTCAGACACAAGCCTCCTTAAAAGGCATCCAAACACATCTCAGACCCTGCCACTTCAAACGCCCATGTGGGGGAACACACACACACACACACACACACACCTTGTCTGGTCCTGAACTCTTCCTGTCTGCACACATTAAAAACACCTCCGGGTGAACGCAGACACCAGGGCCACATAAATGGGAGGCTCTTAGCGGTTCCTTCCTGCTCGCTCGCCTCCCCCACAGACACACAACACTGATGTCATCATCATCTGAAGCTTCATTTATTCGGGACAGTGAATCATCCATTTTTTAAAGTCAAATTCCTGATCTACACTCCTGGTCTCTGCAGGAAAAGCAGCTCAACAGCAGCCACAACACACACACACACACACACACACACACACACACACACACACAATGTGGCCATATTCCTTCCCAGTTCTGCTCTCCAACAATGCCTGCTTCACGGCGCGTCTGTTCTCCAGGAAAAGGGATGAAGCAGGTGGGCTCCGTGTTGGTCAGCGCACAGAGGACCAGTGGTGAGCAGCACGCCGCCATTTCATCTGACATGGAGGCCGAAACTGAATACGTATTTACAGCCAGTAATAAAATAGAAAAGTCCTGTGTGAACTTCAAATCATACACAAGCTCATGTGTCAACACCGGAAAGGAGGAAATCAAGAATCGCCCTGCGTATGGTGATAACTTCAGATCGACTCAAAAAGCAACAACAGCTCCGAACTAAAACAACGACTCCGTTAACCTTCATGACACAAAGCTTTTATGAAGCACAACAAAAACATACACGTCAAATCATCAGCAATAACCCGATTGAGCACTTGCTGCTTGGTCAAAGAGGGGAAGCGGCAGAGCATGTCAAGACAAGATAAAGCAATGCCAAAGAAGGGCAACCTATTTAAAACACACTGAACCACAGGCCCTTAAGAGCGCCGTAGAAGCCGCGATAAGTTCTTGACACTGTTTGGTTTCAAAGCATTAACAGCCAAATGCATTCGATTAGCCTTATCAGGCCAGAGCTGAATATGCAGCCGTTTGTACAACACCAATCTTTAAAACCTCAAACTGCTGTAAAAATGCACAAAGGATTTCTTACCTGGATCTCATATAAATGAGCGATGTGGAACTGAACTGCGGAGGGAAAGAAGCAGAGAGAAGAAGAGACGAGTGAGAGTTTGCGATATTACGAAGTCGCCCTCGTGGACCTCGCGGGTACAGATTGCAAACAGTATCGCTCTCCATGTCCCGTCTCCTTGGCAACCCCCGGTCTTTGAGCAGAGACAGAGGATCCCAGCCGCTGCATCAAATCTAATGGGCGCATCAACACAGCGGCGTGTCGCTGGTTACCTTTGGGAACTATAGCGGCACGACTTACTTTCAGCTTTGGACAAAGTGCAGAGGTTGGAGTCGATCAAAGCCAGCTGAAAGTGCTGCGGACAAGAGGGGGAGAAAAAAAAATATCAACAAAACATTACATCAACCTTTACGTGATCAGCTGTGAAACTAGAGGTTTTTAGCCAAAAAAAGATAGATGGGATTAAAAGAAACATCCACTCATTCCTACGGGTCAAGATACGTCTCAGAACATAAATGTTGAAATCAAACGTCAAAACCAGATCCGCTGAGGAACCAAAAGACACCATGAAGGAACCACGTTGATGGTAACGCGAGAGCGTGGCCGCGACCCGCCGGCCGCCGCGCATTCCCTCCTCGAGGAGAGCCGGCGACCTCCAGCTGCTACCCAGCCATGGTAAGACAGAGAGGTCTGCACAGGCTGAGCCGGTGCTGCCGAGGCGGGGCACGCTACGAGGGAACGTCTCCATCCCAGGGTCACCGAGCGCATTACGGCCCCTTGAGTGGATACCACACCTACAGAAACACCTCTCCGACCGGCCCCCTCCCACCTCCCCTGAGGGCCCCTGTTCAACTCTGTTACTCCCCTCGCGTGTAGACAAGTTGCTGAGCCACCAGTGTTCTAGCAGCGGCTCAGAAATGTGCGGAGGAGATTAAGAAAGACACATGGGCGGATCACAGTGGGAAGTAATCAAATTGTGTCGCTCTGCAAATGGCGTCCTCGGGGCACCCATAGGTGGCTTCAAGGGGACAGGTTCCTCGCTAGTTGCTAAAAGCCGACCGGTGAACAAATGCAGTCGCACAGCTTCATGTTTAAAAAAAAAGAAAAGAAAAAAGCAGCAGCGTCCCTTATCTGGGTCAGCGGCGAAGCAGGAACTGCACAAGAGAAGCTAGCACAGTTAGAGGACAGACTGTTCTGCTGGTGCCGCCGTGCTACATGGGTCAGCTGGAGAGGATTGGTTTAAGGGTAAAAAAGAATCTTTGAATAATCTTTGAAGCTCAATATCTGCTGCTATCTATGCAAAGGCAAAAGAGCTGCACATGCACCGGAGCAAACTGATTTGTAGCAGAGCCAAGGAACCAAACACTCATCAAGCAAAGAAGCCTAAATGTCAAAAACCACACACACACACACACACACACACAGGTTACCTAGATGGCTGGCACACCACACTCCTCCTGGAAACCCACCGCCTGCTCCTGTAGATCTCTCCCCCTGTCTCTCCTCTCCTATCCTGTCTTCCTTCCTTCCTTCCTTCCTTCACACTTGCTCTGCCACCAGGCAGATAATGCAGCAGGATTGTTAGCTTGGCATTCCACCTCCCTCCCCATGTCTTCTCCTCTTCACGCTCTCTCTCTCGCTGTGTGTGTGTGTGTCTCTCGCTCTCTCCTCCCCCTCCTCCTCCCCCTCCTCTATCCCGGTGTCACCGATTACTATTCAGCAGACGGCTGCAGTGGAGAGAGTGCAGAGAGATGACACACAATACCTCAAAGCTGGAACAGGCAGGACACACACACACACACACACACACACACACACACACACACACACACAGTCTCACCTCCTTGGCTACACGGCCCGCCAACTCATCACCTCACTAATATGCAGCGCACAAACACACTGTAGCAGACCTCATTTATCCTCTCTCACAAGCTTAAGTAGGAGCTCCGCGTGACCACGTGCACGGCTCCTAATCAGTGTCACCCCTCCACCCCTCCACCCCTCCATCCCTGCCTCAGTGCCATGCGAGGATGGGTTGAGAACGAAAGAGAGAGAGAGCATCCGTCACAGAAGTCTCTACGGTGCCTTCATCCCCGGCACTCGTCATCTGCAGCAAACCGACCCCCCACCACTCCCTTTCCTTTCTCACATTTCTCCCTCCTACCTTCATTCAATCTCTGCTTCTCTTAACGTGCACCCTCCCCTCCCTATCTGTGCAGTCATGTGTGGGGTTTTTGTGCGAAGCTGGCGACGAGCCAGGACCAAGAGGACGTGCAGCACGTGTAGTCTGCTGTACCACCTCCAGCATCAACTGACACACAACCACACACGCGCGCACACCCACACCCACACGCACAAGACACTATACTCTTTTCATTTTGAAAGGATAAACAAATCATAAACTGTGCATACAGAATAAATACAGGATACCCATAAATTTTTTTTTTTTTTTAAATCACAAATAGCTTGAAGTGTTTCTGAAAGTTACTTCAATTCATTAGCAAATTTGGATAATTAAACATACGACGCTCACACGCAATTAGGTGCTGATGCACCTCATGCTAAAAACTCCTGTGCCAGAATGTCTGGAGTAGCACAAAGCCTGGGATCCGATGGCAGTTTGTGCCCGAAGGTGAGCAGCACTCTCAGACAACAATAGGTCCATAGCCGCCCCCCCCACCCCTTACTGCAGAGCCATGTACGGCTCAGAGGTGTCAGGATAGAGGCTGGTAGCCGAGGTTTATCTCAGACAGACGGGACGGATGATCCACCAGCCTTTGTTAATCCCACCACTACTGACGTTAAAGTCCGTTAAGGCCGGAAGGAGGCTCCTAAGAAGAACACGAGGCAGACGGGCCGCAGTGGAAAACGATGCCACATGGACGGCATGAAAGCTTGGAGGAAACAGGAGGAAGGTGAAACCATTACCACGATGCCACTTGGAGAATGCAAACATTAAGATTTACCTTTAAGCTCAACTCGTAGTCCGTGTTGACTTTAAACATGAGTCCCAGTCTCAGGTGAATCTCTTTAGACCTCGAGAAGCCAGGGTCGATGTAAAGCAACTCCTGGAACGCCTTGATAGCCCTGGAAGAATAAAAAAAAAACACAGAAGTTTAATGAGGAGACGTCCACTCTGACAGCCGATCTACTTTGTTACAGTGCCGTTACCCGTCACTCAAACATCGCAATACAACTCGCTTTGGGTAAAAGCGTCAGCTAAATGACGTGTACTGCGGCGATAATTTAGGCATGGCTGTGCACGGCAGTAGCGTACGTAGATGTTAGTTGTGATAAGAGACCCTCGCTGTAGACTCTGCTGTACCACCTTTATCGCCAGACTTAATATCGAACATTAACACCACAAACAATTAATTGAGAATTGCAATAATTTGCAATGAGGAGCCTTTGGCCACATTGACATACGCAAATTTTGAGGGGAGATGTGGTTCATTTATCCCAGATATTTGGGTTTATTTCTCATTACACCGAGAATAAGCTAAGCAAACTCAGGATTTGCTTAGCAGAGAAAAACTGAATTTTAAGTCAACCCCTGGCTTAACTGATCCTAAAAAAAACAAAAAACAAACAAGGCCAGTAAAATGTCCACACCTGGTTTTAGAGCACATGTTGGGTGGCTGGATGGATAGACAGTTACTTCACAGCCCAGAATCCCTACGGTCTTGATTCGGGGCTTTTCAGAAGATAAGCCTACAACGGTGTTCGTGGTGCGCTTAGAAGCTGGTTGCCCCTAACAACCAGCTGTCCCTCATTAGAGACGCCACAGGATGCGAAACCATCAGTGGGGTCAGAAATACACTCACCGCTGCAGAGCTTATTTTAACACAGGCAGAGGTTCTCTCACCTCTTGCAGCCCGTTCAAATATTGTTAATGTCAGTTATTGGGGAGGAAACCGGACGCGCTGACATTTCACCCCCCCGCCCCCCTCCAGTCCCGTCTCCCTCCGCCTCCTCCCTCTTTATCTGGCTCCTCCCTCCCTCTCTCACTGGCAGAATCCTCGGTGAATGCTTGGCGAGCACGGCTCTTCGACAGCACGCGGCTGACCGCGGCCACAGGACGAGCAAAGAGCGCCTCCCTTGCTCCTCGAGGAGCAGAGGGAGCCGGGCGACGGCGCACGTTTCAGAAAACACGTCAGGCGAGAAACGCCCGTCGGCTCCATTTCAGATTTGATGGCAGAAATGTTCCACGAACTCCGATCCGACGGGGCTCGTTTTGGATGGATTCTCACCGTGGAACAAAACAAATATTCATTTTTGAGCGCCGCCACAGGTGGACGACCTGGGCCGCCCACTTCGGCCCCTTTGCGGTTACATGCGCCGTTTGACAGCTCCGCGTTCCTTCAGGGCCTCGGGGTGACGCAATCCCCTCCTCTCGAACCCAACTTGACACTACAGCTATTGCTACAATCCACGCCATCAGTCCATGCTATACACACAAAACACATGGGGTTAAATAGAAAACCACGCCAATTGTCCATTCATTTAGCAGCTGGATTTCAAACATGAAGCAGCAGCATTTGTATAATGAAAGTACAGCTCATAAAGTCAGTCAGAAAGAAAAGGAAGCAGCGATGCTCCGTTCCCTGTGGGACAGCGGTATGGATCGCTGCACATGATGTGGTCCCCAGCTCGTCCCCAACGGGGGGAGCACAGGCATCAAAGGAGAGTCAGGAAAGAGTTGAACTGACTGCATCTTAAGCGCCAATCAATGTCATGTAAGCGCTCTTAGACGATTTGTATTTGGAGAGTTCCCACTCAGACTTTGGATGGCTAAAATGTCTTCTGGTCTTAAGAGACAAACCCGACCCCTGAGCTCTCCTCCATCACATCTCCTCAGCATATGAACGCAGCCTACAGCCGGGGAACAAATCCCACAAACCATTTGCTTTGAAAAAGGTTCAAGCGCTCATCCGATGCCCCCCACACACCCAGCGGAACACATGAAAACAACCCACCTGTGTTTAATCAAGAGGACTAGCCTCCAGCACAACAGCGGCTCCACATTTGTTGTTTCTAGATATTGCATCACGTAACACAGGTAACAACGTTTGAGAGCTTCGGTTATATCAAGGCATCCTATAGGACGCGAGGTCACCCGTTAGGCTAACACAATCAGACAATCACACACCGATGAAAGGATGACATCAATGATCTCACCCAACGAGAAAGCAAAGAATGTCAGTGTTTTTTCAAGTTAAACTACATTTTTGATTACCAAACCCCCCAATCATGGTAAAAGTGGCGGAGGCCATGCATGCAATGAGTTTTATTTTAAAAAGGACTTACCACTGAAATGCGTTGTGATGGAAGTAAACCATGCCAAGGCCATATAAAAAGGCAGCATTCTGGGAAAATAAAAGTATTGGAAAATGGTTACAAGCAGAAATATAAAACCTCTTTAGCACACTGTAATACGTATGGTTCGTAACGTGGAATGGAGTGAACAGCTGGCAGTATATGGCGTATGGTCCAACATATCTGCACCAATAACAGGTCTACGCCGGGCATTGCACATTCGGTCATTCATTTCTTTGCAAGATAACATGTATACAACTATTCATTTCTAGCAGAAGAAGCCCGTTCAACACAAAACCTGCTAACCATGGTAATTATTAGCTTCCTCTTTGCTCAAGCAACGCAACAAACCACGCAGACAGAAGTGGGTAGTGCGATGAGCTAAACAACCTGATAGCAAGCATACAACACCGTACAAACATTACAGTGAGTAGCTAATGAGAAACTCCAACATATGAGGCATTATTCAATGAATTTTCATAATGAACATAATGATGTTGACACATCTTTGCTGGCTTCAAGTGTCTGTTTGGTTAACCACCCCAGTCCAGTCCAGGCCAGTGAAAACCCGGAGTGTAAAATCTACTGAAAACACGGATGCATCCGTAATACAAGACAACATCTTTGTTAAAGTCCTACTGTACACCCACGAAGGTTTTTAAGTTACTCTGGCTCATTAGACCCTAGGGGTGGCACGTTCACAAAACCCACGGTTCAGTTCGTATCCCGGTTTTAGGGTCAAGGTTTTCCGTTCTGTACGGTTCTTGTTTTTATTTTTATTTTATACTCCAGAAATGTACTTCAGCATGTGATATATAGCTTAATTATCCACAATTTAGGATACAGTATTTAAGAAATTGTTATATCTTGCAATTATGTACAAACTGAATTTGACTTTCAGCGAATTATTGAGACCATCTCTGAGGGAAACTAGGGGAGATTTTGATGCAGCAAGAGAGAAGACATTGATGAAATCTCAACAGGAACTTATGTGCCTTTTAGCACACCAAGATTAAAATTAACTTAATCAAACTGCCAACTTCAGCGTAGCTCTTACAAAAATGGTATCTTTTAAAAGAAAAAGTGGAACTCTTAAAGCTCTGTCTTTTACATAAGAGCTACGTGGGCTGTGGGACAATTCTTTAATGATTTCTCATTGTGTCTCGTCATACAGTTTTGGAATTACAGCGGTGCAGAAACGGAATATTATAACGCGGCTTGAGTACTTTCATCAGCTGACGAAACCCGTCACACTCAATCACGCTGTAAGGTTGCATATCTTTGGCTCTAAACATCCCTGTTGCTTTAGTCATCAGTCCGACTGATCACTGAGAGGTTGCTTAATGCTGCGGACAGTACAAGTTGTTTCCTAACTGGCTTCCTAACATTGGCGTCATGTCTCTTCATATGAACTGACATGTTCCTATTAGCATATTGAAGGCATTTTGCACAATGCTTGCACACACTATCAACGGTTTTATTTCCGTTGTCATCGTAGGTAACAAGAAATCCAAACTGTTCCCGCACACCGGACTTACATCCTCCAACTCCGCAGCCTTCCTTTATCTCTCACTCGCCATTTCTACACGTGACGTGACCTGCAGCGCTCCTTACGCCACTTCTAATGTTTATTTGCGAGTCCACACAACTGTTATTTCGCGCGAAACGGAAACACTCTGTCTGAGGTAAAAAAAACGGGCGAGAGCTTCCATTGCGCATGCGTGGAACCGTGCGGCGCACACGAACCGAACAGAGACACGCGAACCGAACGGTTCGGATGTTTATTCATGTACCGTGCCACCCCTATTAGACCCCTCTGCTCAGGTCGACGCCGACGGTGGGCCAGAACTTTGAGGGGGATTTATTTAGGTCACAAACCCTCTTCTGCCAATAAGAATGATTGAGCTGACATTTGTCCGCACCCAAATAGGGGATCAAAGCCAAGAGTAACTCAATTAGCCTCATCCAGATTAACTTCATGGGTGTACTGTATCCCCCTGAGGGATCACGTGGGAGCTGAACTACTTCACCTGATACAAAAGGTCAGTTTGGGGAAACTCCATAGAAAAAAAAGAAGAACGACGTTGTGAGGCTGCACATTACACATCGTATGCCCTTTTCAAAAAGGAAGATGCCCGGTGGTGTACAGGACTGCTGACTGGACCCCGGCTGCCGAGGTGGTCCACCCTACGGCAAATATGACAACACTCTGCATTGAACGTACAAGCATAAACGGCAGTAGTCCAGCAATACAACGCTCAGCTAGCACGGCCACGTCAACAACCTTAAACCCAGCCAGCTAGCTCTGCTAGATATCTAGCTGCAACGATACTTCCATGTTCTGCAATGACTTAATACCATATCATAACACAGATCAGCCATCTTCCATGAATCGGAGGCAACCACAAACGTAGGATCATCCATAAAGGGTCTTTGCAGAAACGAGTTTCAAAGCAGCAGCAGCAGCAGCACCAAGGAACATGTGACAGCATGTGAGAGGAACGAGAAGAGCTTGACACGCCAACTGTCAGATAAGCAGCAACTTGCAACCGCCCAATGAGGTCCATTCCTGGGGTCCATATTCACCGTTTCACTTAACCTGCAGAGACAGCCGCTCACTCCCTGAAGGCTCTGGTTTACCGGTAACCTGGAGAACCATGTGCCACATGTGAAGCCCTAAAACACCACATTTACAGCCACTCTCGAGCACCTGGAACCGTCCAACGGCCCTCCCACTGGCTGCAGGGTCTCTCAGGCCCATTGTGCACGCAGCCCCTCAGTGACCCTACATGCACTCAACGGTGGAACACATGTGCGTGTCCTCAACGGCGTCCAACGCACAGAACGAGCCGCCGAGCTGCCCGGGCTTCTTGTGCGCTAAACTGCCAAACTACTGGACAGGTGCTCGTACAGGTTTTAGGGCAGTGGTTCCCGGTTTCTCTGTAGAGCAGAACTTCTACATGACTAAACATTTTTTGTAAAACACGGTTAATGTTTGTACTTTTGGCTTATGCTGCAAAAGGGACTGCTCCAACTTCAACGTGAAGACTACGCACACCACACAAAAACCGTGCCGCCAACATTGGATCTTTTAGAGGACTCACCTTCCAGTAGTCCGGCTGTAAAGTGAAGTACCTCTGGTACGCAGATAATGCTGGGAAAACGGGGCGATGGATGAGAGAATGTGACAAAAGAAAGCGGGATAAAACAGAAGGAGATAATGAACAGTTAGTGGCAATGTTAGATGAAGCAAAAATATTGGCTTAGCAAAACAAAACCACCACCACACATCAAATGACTTCTTTATTTGGACCGCCTTTCACTTTCCGCACAAGAAAGAAATATTTAAAAATTGCTGTAACAAACCAAGCCAAATGATAAAAGGACCAAACAACATGGAGACGCTCACCTTTTGAATAGTCCTCCAGCAGGAGGTTGAAGTGGCCCAGCTGGCAGAAAATGTCAGGGTCCACTTTCCCCTTTGCCTTCAAGATGAGGGCATCATAGCAGCTAACGGCCTAAACGAGACAACAATACCAGCGGAGCGTTACAGGCGAGCTACACAGCTGCAAGGACTGATACAGGTTTTAAATCGTTGAAAGATCACGTGCATATTACACCAAAACCGTCACAATCCATTACGAAAGGTCGGTATTGCCGACAGCTTGGGTTTGTTGGAGGTAGTGATTGATATATTAACAAAAAAGATGCCTTTCTAGGTCTTCCAGGGCTGATTTGGATAGAACCAAACTAGTCAGTGGACATTTTACAAAGCATCTAAACGAATGTCTCTCGTTGGTCCCACTGCGGAGGAACCATCAGAGTTTCTGACACGCTAAGGAATTAGCCTGAATGCAGTATGTTGTGTTATTGAAACAGTTGGGGAAGTGAACATCGGGTATTATTGCGTTTAAAACAGCATCAGCATCAGTTTTGATCTAACTAAAACAAAAAAGGCATCTAGAACAGTTCTGTATATCCTTTCACCATTTCCTCGCAGTTCACTCAGTAGCCACCCAGTTTGAAGCATTAAGAATGTTAACATTGGAAGTGACGTCTGCAATGAAAATGCAAAAAAAGATGTTAACGTTTCTTATATTTGCTTCTTGTTTTGAAGAAGTTGTGTATACCACATGCTCATTCTGGATGACACTGCAGCTCCATCTACAATAAACCGCCACCAAAATAAGGGAATTCGAATATTGACGGTCATTTGAAGCACATGTAGATGGGCAACGTCTTTGCTTAAACTATCAAATTCTAATCCAGTTGGGATTTAACACTACCTCAAGCTTCTTGTAAGGAAAGGCAAATATAAAATTCCTTTTCCAAAACACACACCTCAATGCCATGCAGCAGATCGCAGCCATGCATTATAACACACACACACACACACCATAAGAGCTGGCCTTATGCCAAGCTTATGAATTTGTGCCACAGGGGTTAGCTACACAGAGCCTGTGATTCAGCAAATTCAACAATACACTTGCTCTTATTCTCAGGCTGTGCAAAGTACGGTATTGTGAAGGGATTTGAATGAATGGATATTGTTGTGGACTCAGTTTTAACTCATGTTAAATTAATAATGTCCATTCCCCCATGTGCTAAAAGAGAATATGTAAAAAGGGGAACTTGGCATCAAAGTGAATTTAATACACAAAATGATTCAATGTGACAGACACAAGCAGAGCCCTGAATGCGAGGTTATCATATGGAGGAGCCCGTCTGAGCTGGTCAGGTATCCAGAGTACGCAGGACACTGACGGCAGTACAATAATAAAAAAAGAAAAAATGTAATAATGGCTGAGTCTGATCTAAAAGCACACCCCTCATCCAAATAACCAGCCGACCCTTCCTTAGGACACCCTGGAGCCACATGTGGAAGAGGTCAAACACACCAGCGGCGTACCGGTGCCAACGTGGGGCCGCGCCGTCAGTTAACGCAGCGCCCCGAGCTTCCGCTTTCTAATGGATCATCTTTGTTTTCACACACCGGACACCGTGATATGGCGTTTTCAAATGGTGATTAGCCTAGCCACCGCTGCTAGTTAGCTAGCATTACGTTTTGCTAGGTATCCCCCCCCCCCTCTCCGCCCCCGCCATCTTGGACCAAAACACCCAGCAGTTAATCATTTATTTTGTTGCAATATTTGATAAAACACCCATTGCGTGTTTTTATTTTGACCCTGTGTGGTGCCAGCCACGATGTACACAGTAGCATTGCGTGTGTGTGTCTGCGGGTCGGAGGAGGGGAGAAAACCCGCCGGGCTGCTAGCCGCTACATGCTACCAGCGCGAACTGACGCACAACCTCAAACTCTCTGCGGCCGTTTGTGACGATGGGACGGATGGTTTAGCGGAACACCAATATTTATGTCAACGTAATGTCCCTCCTCTCGCTCGGGACATGTGCGTTCACCCTCTGCCGAGCCTCGTTCACCCGGCTTGCCAAAAGCCACATGACACCGTTGGGTGACACGGTGCGAAATCGTCACCGCAGAAGCCCCTTAGTTTAGCTCGACTTGTGCAGCAAATGTACGAGCAGAGTTTCCCAAACACACACAAAGAGACAGACCCACACTCATGCACAAGATCATGCCTTCCAGTTGTGTTTAAAAGGACATCATGGTGGTGATACGGCGCTATCACGTAGCTTAGTAAGCTCTTCAACAGACACCACCGATCTCGCTCTTTTTTCCTCATTTAGCAAGGTAGATGTTAATTCCGTCCTGCGATTGTAGTCTGGTCTCATTTAATATTGATAAGACCGGAATGTACCGCGGCCGTTTTATCCAGTCGATTCATTGCAATGATCGCGGGCATAACTCTTTTTGTACAGTTAGCCGCTGGTTCAGCTTTAAAGTTGTGTACATTGAGGCTTGTGTGTGTCGCTGCTAGTCGTGTAGCAAGAGAGACGTCGGGGTGAGAGAGTGGGGGGGGGGGTCCGTGCCACTTATTTCAGGGGGGAGGATATGCACTAATCAGAGGCGATAACCGTGAGAGCAGACTGTGTTCATATTCCGTGGCATAAGTTACCTTTAACAGCAAGGCCTTCGTTCTGGCGCCATCTTCTTGAAGCCTATGAAATCCAAACAGTGAACTGCAAGTAGAGGACAGACAACACACAGGCGGTTCCGTGTTACTTGAGGGGGAGGCAGTCGCATTTGTTTATTTAAACTGTGCGAAGAACAACGCGTTTCGCCAAAAAAAAATGTAGAGGTGGCTGAAACGGTTTACACGCGAGACCGTCTAACCTGTCAGTTCCGTCCAGGCGCTCTTTTTCTTGCGCTGTTAGCTTCGGAAAGTCCTCTTCGATATCGGTCGCTGTTCCCGACGCCATTTTCTCCTCGTCATTACCAGCAACGCCGAGGCTCCGGGCAGCAGCAGATGCGGCGGCGGCGAGCGACACTCCGCACGATTTCATGGGAAAGAAATGGGAAGCTCGACGGGACCGAGGAACTCCGGCGAAACGCAGTAACAACGGAAGTGTTGCACAGCTAACGTTATCCAGGACTCGAACGGGGCGTAGCGTAGTTCTTGCCAAATCCTCAAGGAAACGATCCCTCCAAGTTACCTTCCACGCTCCTCATTGTACATCAAAACCCAGCGTGTATTCCGGTGCCAATGTATGCATGAAGTTGATGTAATGTTGGGTTTTAGGAGTGAGGGTTACTTGGTAATGTCGCAAACTTCCCCAACCATTGGCTCAAAGTTGTTGTAATTGTGTCACATAGGCAAACGCACGCCGCCACCGTCGGAACGCCCTCCGTTCACCTTGGCCAATCAGTGGCCGGCGTGTGCCGCCACGTGACTGTCTCAAGTTGATGTGGCGCGAGCACGCGGACGAACACGCGCACGCACACATGAATATGGGCGTGACGATTGGCTCGTCACGTTATATTATGATTACGTAACTGTGTTTTAAAGCAAACCTATTGGTCGAAAAAGCTGTCGCGTAAGTTTGTTGCAACGTTGCATGGATAGAGAGATAACTACTATGTTATATAGCAATGACTATATTTCAAAACTAGTATTTGCAATGTAATCATTATACTATTAAAGAAGTTGTTGTCTGCTCGGTTACACATAACGGTGATTCCTCATTAATTGTCCATTTTTGTCTGAAAAACAGAACACAGTTAAGGTATATGCATTCATGCTTATTTTTTTCATCCGGTGCAGTAACACTTCCGGATATTGGTTGCGATAAAGTATTAACATTAATATATATACTTTTTTGTCACGTATTTTTTTACATTAAATTAAATTGTCATTTCCACTGCAATATAATCAAAATTGTGCACAGATATATGCCATAACATAAATTCGTTTATTGTTAGGAATTTAAAAAATAATATTTTTTTCTTAGTGCAACTGAGAGTTTTCCATTACTATACGTTAATTGTAGAATTATAAATGCACATGAATAACACATGCTCATTCTGGATGACACTGCAGCTCCATCTAGAACAAACCGCCATCAAAATAAGAGAAGGCGAATATTGATGGTCATTTGCACGTGTAGATGGGCAACGCTCCGTGCAATGGACACAAACTATTGCGTACTTTAACAAACATGTGTTGCAGTTTAAAGGTTGTTGACTGTGCATCTTCAATACAGTTGTCTCTGGTTCTTCTGCGGTGTCTTCCGTTCTCCGGGCGAGGCGCAGTTCCTCGGCAGAGAAGACGGTGCCTCTACCGGATGGCATCTGAGGACACACCAGCACACTCCAAAATGGCGAACCGCGACAAGGGTAAGCAGGGCCCGTTAGATTAATTACACCTCTACCCAGTCCGACACCACGGTCCATTTTCAGCGGACGTTTTCAAACTTTCAACCGGACAGATGTGGGCGTCTTCGCGTAAAGAATCCCTCCCTTTGGCGTCCATTTTTGTTTCAATGCGCGGACGTTAACTTTTGAGCCGTCGCTTTAGCTTTACCGTTACCAGTGTGATGCTAACCTGTTGTCAGGCCTCAGAACTTGCTCAAAGTTGCTCGAAGGAGTTATTGCTGGTTACCAACGGCAACCGTTAAAGCGTCTTACCGTAAACACGAACCGTTAAAGTTTATATCTGCGTCCAAATGTGCTTAGTTCGTATAAACTTAGTTAATATCTCAATGCTGTCTTTTTCTTCTTTTTTTTACAGTCACTGCTGCACGTCATCCATCCTGTTGCTAATACGTGTAACGTTTAGCTGCTCTTTGTGTTTTTCTGTTAAGAGCTGGACGAGGAGATTTACGACAAGGTCGTGGACCTGACGGAATACGCCAAACGTCAGCGATGGTGGAACCGCCTCTTCGGGAAGAACTCGGGCCCTTTGGCGGAGAAGTACTCCGTGGCCACACAGTTGGCCATCGGGGGAGCGAGTGGATGGTAAATATAGTTCAGTGGACTGCTGGGACAAACGTTGAGAACATCATTTGACATCAGAGAAGATGTATTGCACAATGTTCCTGGGGCCTTGGGTTGTCACTCCGTCGCTGCTGTCGGAACGCGGAGATCTGCCTCCTGATGGAATGCCTGTTGGAAATATGAATGATACAGGCATTCATGTGGAGGGAAATTGCGGTGCACCATTTGAGATGCAAAGTGGGAACAGTGCAAATATAAAGAGTGCACACATGCAAGCGGGCTAGCGATAAGTTGCCAATTCAAAGAAGATAGCAGATGTAAAATTCCAAAAATAGATAACATTGTAGATCATGGCTATATAAACTAGTTAAAAGTAGGGATCCGTCCCTGTGGGGTTTTATATGGATATGTCTGTACAATATTAGTAAGATTAGATGGCATGCACAATTTTGTGTGATCCCTTTTTAAAGGCTGTTGAAGTCATTAATTATGTTAGATGACCCAGCATGTTCTCTGTTTCAATTCATTTTAGGTGTGCAGGATATCTCTTTCAGAAGGTCGGAAAAGTTGCTGCCACATCTGTAGGGGGCGGTCTTCTGCTGCTCCAGGTATTCTTCCAACAAAGTGAAAAAATA
Source organism: Apeltes quadracus (assembly GCA_021346845.1). Classification (NCBI taxonomy): domain Eukaryota; kingdom Metazoa; phylum Chordata; class Actinopteri; order Perciformes; family Gasterosteidae; genus Apeltes; species Apeltes quadracus. The sequence goes on from CM037932.1 coordinate 16,208,009, forward strand.
AGCATAAATCATTGTAGTGAATTTTCTTCACGTCTATGTTTCATTTGGCCACGTCTCCTTCTCCAGATAGCTAACAATAGTGGTTATATCCAAGTGGACTGGAAGAGAGTGGAGAAGGATGTCAACAAAGCTAAGAAACAATTAAAGAAGGGCACCAACAAAGCCGGCCCGGAGATAAACACGTTTGTTGAGAAGGTAAGACTTGTGTCTGTGTGTTTTAATTAAAAGAATATTTGTATTTCCATTTACCAAGGTTACCCATACATTTCCTGTACTAGCTTAACATTCTTGCTTTAAAATGTATTTTAAAACATTGTACAGTATTCTCAAGATATCATTTAAAAAAAAAAGAGAAGGCTTTATAACTTAAAAGGTGAATTAATGTCTGTTAAAAATGTTTTGTGACTTTTATTTACTGAAACCTTTCTCTTCAGTCCACAGAGTTTGTGAAGAAGAACATTGTTGTCACAAGTGGTTTCATCGGAGGATTCCTGCTCGGCCTGGCATCTTAGGGTCTGCCAAAAAAGAAGTGTCCAACTATTTTTTTTCATGTTGTGAGAAAATCTAGTCATTGGTGAAGGGTGTTTAAGTTCTTAAACGGCAAGCAAACTATTTAAGATTAGCTTGCAGCTCTGTGTTTCTCCACCAGCTGCACATCCTATAGTCCAATTTAACACTGTACAACTGTCGATTTAGAATGTGGACCTTCTGAGGAAGAATTCTGGAAAATGTACAGTGAGGGTTGTAATTATTGCTGATCAACAGAAGTGAAGTAGGAAGAAAGTGTGGCACACTTTTGATTCAGATTTTGTTTTGGTCATTTTGCGTTCCTCAAGGTGCACGATGTATAATCCGATCTTTTTAAGAGACCAGATGACACTCATAAAAAAACTGCCTTTTCCAGGCTGAATAATTATTTAAATCATGCAAAATTGTTTTGAAAAAGTGGTTAAGGTATCAGAATGTTTATTTATTTATTTTTACCAATCTGTTAAGTTGAAATAAAGAAATATTATGTATCATTGCCTTGTTGCACACAATTGAGCCAGCCATAATGCTTCGGATTCACCTTCAGGTGGTGTCTAGGATTCCATCAGTACCTGTGTTGTATTTTTCAGACACTGAGATCAACCATCTTGCAAAAGGATAATCAATTGAATGCCTTTTCTTTTTGGTTAAAGGTGCCACATATTTTATTTTATCTGCCTCCCATGCCTCTTCTTTTTTTCTCCTTTTTTTAAAATATAACTTGTGTAGCATTGATTCTTTAAGGACTGAATGTAATGGTTTTGTCTGCAATGTAAGTTTAATGAACAATTACAAATAAAAACAATGAGTTGAATTCCTTTCCCATTTATTTCATGACAATTTGGTTAAATTTGGTGTTGCTGACAGTATTAAAGAAAGTACACATCCTGCTTTAGTTTGGGCATATTTCTACATATTTTCTAATTTCGCATCTTATTGACGTCGCTAAGAGACGTCCTAAACAAACGTGTTTCCATGGTAACCCATAACAGCTCGTTGAAAACCCCGTAGAAGTCGAGTTGCATGAAGAAGAATATCAACTAGTTGGAAAAATGTCGTCCATGGCGTTACCTTTTCTACCAGGGAATTCACCCAACAAACAAGTAAGCTTACTGCATTTATTGGGCTATATATATATATATATATCACACATTTGCCTGTAGCTTAACGTTATCTCATTTTGGAAAGGCTGTACTGCATTCCATTGGTTAGCTAGACGTTAGCCACAATGTCAGCTAGCAAACGTCACCAATGGGTGGTGACTTTAGGTAGCTAAGTTAGCTAATTAGCTCAGGAGCAAAACTAGCTAACTTAGCTAATTGGGGTATTCGGCAATTTAGACCCACTGCCTTAATGTCACTAACTTTAGCTATTTAACTGATACAACAATAATTATTTTTGCTAAAACTTTAAGTCCCAAATATATATGTTAACCCTCACATTTTGTAAATATTATTTGTTTTACTTTGTGTAGCTCTTAATTAGCAAGTATTCTAAAACTATGTAAGCAGTGTTTGACCAAGCATTAACTTTCTTAACGTTTCTTCAACGTTAGTATTTACTTACTGACATTACGTTAACTTACTTATTGCTTGAGTTCATGGGGAAAATGTGCCCTTTCCCCCACTGCATTTCTTTGATTATTGTAGTCATAGTTAGGCCCACTGGTTACTTTTTTTTCATGATCTCTTTGCTTAGTGTGTCCTGTTCATAGGTTCAGCGTAAATGCATCAAGTCATTGTTTATGTAATGACTGTACATTGTAGTAAAACACGTGTATTTAGCCTAAAATTATGATGGAAAAGAAAATAAAAAAATATGATGTCAAAAAAATGTTGTAAAAAACAGTTAAAATATGTTAGGTCAAATGGTGTACGGTCTAGAAATATGAAAATTAATTTAGGCTTTCAGTATTTCTCTTTTCTGTCTTACAGCTGGCGAAGGAGAGATTCCACAAGTCTCAACATTGCAACCACTCCAGTGGACTCCCTTTGCTGGTTGGACACGGGAAGCCAGGCATCGGAGGGGAGCTGTTATTTGGCCAGACGATTACGCCAAAGTATTCTGTGTTTCCCAAAGAACAGGGAGGGGATTTACCATCATGGGTAGCCTTTGACAAAAAGGTGAAAGGTTTCACTTTCCCGGTTATATAGAACCATTTTTTTTATCCCAAACAATTGTAATGGAGGACTACCTTTACCAATGTCTAAAATGTGTCGCATTCAGAAAAGCTTTATTCTCTTTTGGCCAGAAGTCTGTAAGAACAGTACACAACGTCTATTGGATTATAGTATTTGTCATTTTGGTTTGAAGCATTTCTATTAATGCTTAACTTGAATTTGCATTTGAATATTTCTATTGCATGACAGAACGCCCCTTTCTTCTTGTAGATTTTGTGTTTTGAAGCCTTCTTTAAGGAAGCCGTGCATGACGCACAACATGAGACGTACAGGATCAGGAAGTGTAGGATCTACTTCCACCTGGAAGATGATACCATTCAGGTGGTGGAGCCAGAGTACAAGAACAGTGGCATCCCTCAAGGTGCGTTTGATAAAATGTCATTGTAGCTCAAATTAAACTGTACGCATTCAAGACTCCAATTGGCCAAATGATCCATCACATAAGCTGGCAATGCGCTTCACTGACACGTTGTGAGTAGTTTATCATCTGTGCCTTAACATGGCTGTGTTGTTCTTTCCTGTGGTAGGAAGATTTATTCATCGCCAACGTGTCCCACTGCCTCCCCCAAACGATGACCACTACTACCACATTTACCACTTCAACATCAACCAACAGATGGTGCTGTACTCACGCGTGTTCACTGTGATCGATTGTGACTCTTTTACGAGGAACTTTCTCACAAAACTTGGGGTAATCCTTAATAACCCTGCCACTTTGCCCGAAGACCCCTACAGCAAACACAGAGAAGAGGTGGGAATCAGGCCTTTCATTCTCTTCAGACGATCAAGAGTAACAGTGTTACTTATGTGTCTCCCCTTCTCATGCATGACATTATGTATTGATTGTTTTGACCGCGATGCTCCTACTCCAGGTAGAGAACAGTATGAAGCCACTTCGGCCATACGAACGCCGTGACACACTGAAGCAGTTCCTCGACCACGACGGCGAAGTCCTGCGCTTCAACTGCTTGTGGGACGACACGGAGGACATGTTCGCAGACCCGCGGGAGCTCACGCTGCACTACCACCTCGGGGACGACACCATCGAGATCGTGGAGATCAATCCCGCAAACTCCGGGAGGGATGCTTGGCCTAAGTTCCTACGCCGCAGCAAACTGCCCAAGGTGAGGCCCCACAGCAGGATGTGTCCATCAAGGATCTGGACTGCGGGCTGAAAAAGAAAACCACCCGGCTCCGAAAGGATCATGAAAATTGCAGAATTCTCGGTAAAAAATGATTAATTCCCAACGCGTAGTAAGGAACATTTAGGGAGGACGTGAACGTAGCAGAATGGGTTTCAAAGGTTCTCTCGTGTATTTTCTGGGTTTCAGTGACTTTCTTTCTGGTTGGGTCTTTTTGCCACCATCCCTCCCTTCACCCAGACCTCATTCGGTCTGACAGGACTGCTGCCGCACACAGTCTCCCTCAAGCACTCTGGCCTTCTCCTTCAGTTACCGACCGAAGCCTAATTCAACTTGAAAGACAGCCAGGCTTCAATCGTGTGTGTGTGTGTGTCTGTGTGTCTTTTTATTAAATGTCAGTCCTAATGGTTGACCAGAATCCACCATTGTATGGGATTCCACCATGTCCATAAAGACAGATCCTTTACCTGCCGTGTCTCTCACTTACGTTAGCCTGCCCTTTGTGTTCCGTAGAATTCTGCCCCGGTGAAGCAGCCCGGACAGACGACGGACCGCACGGTGCTCAACGTCATCGGCTCCGGCAGGCAGGAGCAGCGCTACATGCTGGACAGCCTCAAAGTATTTCCAGCCTCAGCCGCGCTGATGTGAACATTTCTTTTGTAATGTATGGTTGTCCACATATCTTTGACGATGGTGTATGAGGTGAGCTTGTAGATGAACGTGGTTCTGGGTATCAATAAACAGTGGACCGTTTGACTCCACTAGTTTGAGTCCATTTTAGCACAAATGTCTCATTTGTGGTCGTGCTGTCATCTCATTCCCTCCTTCACACTCTTCCTCTCTCGTAGACTGGAGCTGTCCATGATGAGTTTTATAAGGACCGTGATCTGACTTTGGGCGCGGAGGTGAATGTTTGGGGCAGGAGAGTGATCATCACTGACTGTGACGACTTCACCAAAGACTACTACCGCTCCAAATACGGCATAGGTAATAGCAGGTAGTTTTGTTTAGTGTTTTTTAGGATTGCTTCAAATGTGTGGTGTTTCTTCAGAGGAAATGGGAATATTTAAAATACTGGTTCAAGGTTTTATCAAACAACGACCCTGTTGTACGTACTTAGACGAATAATAGGAACATTTACAGCGGCTTTTCTCTCAATGTCGATGTTGCGTTTCAACTCCTCACACATTAAAATAACTCAGTTATTGGTCGCTGGTCCCTGCAGTACCTATGTCTGAACACCTGGGGGCAGTAAGAGCTCGCTTCAGCAAGAGCTATTACCTTCCTACAATATTGATTTGGCAGTCTCTTGGCCAAAGCATATGTGAGAGCCAGTAACGGCGTGCAGCACCATCATCGGACACTCCGGCCCTCCGCCGTTGGCAATTCACCGTGCGTCCACCGCCAAAGGACGCTGGGGACCGCGAGAGGCACACGGCTGCCCAGCAGGAGAAACCCGAGCTGGTCCTGGATGTGTCCGACACCCAGGGCGGGTTTTGGGGGCTCGCCGCATTAGTCCCGGTAGTGACCCGAGCCCCCAGTGACAGACCCATGTGATGGAGGGTCCTGTCTGAGTCCTGGCAGTCAGAGGTCAGCGAAAGGGTCACGCTCGGACCCGGGCTGCTGTGCTCCGGCGGGGAGGGCTTAGCTGCTGCCCTCTGATCATCTAACTCTCCTCCTGGGTTCCTCTCTTCTTTGAAGTGATTTGTCTTTTATTTCTCCTTCCTGCGATCAGAGGATTTCACCCCAGTGGTGTACAAAGCTCCCCCGGCCCCGATGCCCGAAAGGCGCGTGCCCCCCTACAACGGCTTTGGCTCGGAGGAGGACTCGCTGAGCTCCTGCCATCGCCTGCTGCCCAAGCCCCCGCAGAAAGATTTCTACAAGTTTATGGAGAGGTCAGATGCGTTGTGCTCACAGTCACACTGAAACGTTTGTGTCTCTGTGTGTGTCAGTGGCAGTGTTCATCTTTGCTGTGTGTGTCCCGTCCCCCCGCCCCCCCCCCCAACAGAAGCGACGTCATCAATGTGCTGAATTTCAGTGCCAAGATGGTCACCACCAATCCAGATGACGTGCAGAGGGTGTTCACCATCTCGTTCTTTCTGAGCGACGACTCCATCTGTGTGTTTGAACAGCCGGAGAAGAACTCAGGTAAAACGGCAGCCGTGTTTCATTTCAAAATGAATGAAACCGTACAAGACCAGTACAAGACCTATTTCTTTCAGCGGTGGAGAGATTCCCATCATTGAAAATCAGTATGAGAGTTTTTTTTTTACAACGTAAGATGAATAGCATATCATGTATCCAAGGACTGTGCAGCATGGCTCCAAGATGAGATATCCAACTGCTGACATGTGGTAAAGGGAGGCAATTTAGATAAAACAACGAGAAAAGTGTCTGTGAAATTAATGGAATGAGTTCTGTTTCCACACCTCCCTTCCCTCCTTAACCCATGGCACCCCAGGCATAGTCAGCGGTAAGTTCCTGAAGCGAGGTCGGGTCAAAAAGCCCAACCAGGAGCTGTTCAAGAGCGAGCCGTCGGAGTACTTCAAAGCCCAGGACCTGTACGTCGGAGCCACCATTTGCCTCAGCGGCGTGCACTTCCAGCTTCTGGATGCGACTGAATACACCTTCAACTACATGGAGGAACATGCTGAGGAGGTAAGGAGGCAGCTGCAGCAGGAGCGCTGCTCTCCCGTCCAGGGTTTATGTGGGGCTTCACAACCAGTGGTGGTTTCTGGAGCAGGTTGCCTGAGTTACGTAACTCTGCACCCTGTTGGACCCTGTGTGCCTGTAAATGTCTGTAGTTCCCCAAAGCCAACCTGGGAAACATCCTCAGCAAACTGCGATCTATTCCGGAGGAGAAGCAGAGTGAGATCAGGGCGTTTCTGACTCTCAGTGACCCCGGCAGCACTGGCTTCATCTGCTACGAGTTGTTCAGGTACAGTAACACAGCCGACAACATGTGCTGAAGACTCAAAAGCTGTCCACCTGCACATCTGTAAGATATTTAATAGTTTCATTCTATGAGCTGAGACGGAGATGTGATGCGTTGTTGTGTGTGCGCCGCAGCGGCCTTCTGAGCGGCCTGGGCTGCGGGCTGTCGGAGCACGAGGTGCTGGTGCTGGGCCGACGCTTCTCGCAGCGCCAGCAGCCCGAGGTGGACGTGGGCCTGATGCTGGCGGTGGCCCAGGACTTCCTCAAGAAGAGCCACTTTGAGGACTTCCCTCACATGGACAGAGCCTTCGCACAACGCGATCAACACAAGTAGGCGGTCACACACACACTCACACACACACACACACACAGACTCACAACAAGACATCAATCGTGCAGTCAGTGGCCCCATATCGCAGGGCAACGATTAGTTCCAGTGGTGCCGAGTGCAGCATTGGAACCAGATGGCACCTGAAAGACCTGCGTGGCGCGAAGCTCTGTGGACCAGAGGACACACACATCTTGCGGCCTCGCTTCTTTATTTGCGCACAGACCCACACGTTTGAAGCCTGCGCTCCAGAGACCCAGCCAGAAACGGATGGTACAGTTCCCAACAGGTCGAGCTGTCTATCGCGTCAATGGGGCCAAATTGTTCACCAACATCGGCGTAATGAAGACGGGATGACGAGAGTGTAAATATGCATCATATAATAAACAAGCCTGGTCCAACTCGTGTGCCTCTCATGGCATCTTTGCTATGGTCTTATATGTGGTTCTCAGCATGTGTACAGTAAGTTCCTGGAGCTTCATTACAATTAGGGCAAGCAGCCAGATGCGGGTCCAACCCATTGACTCTGTACACAAAGGTATATAAGGTATATAAAGTCAAGCCATGTCATCCTTATCAAACGCAGTCTGTGGTCCAAACCCCCTGCTTCTTCCATATCTTTGATGCTGATGTCCATGCTTTCCTTTCTGTGTCCAGGACCGGGCGTCTCTCCACCAAAGACACACGGACCATCTGTAAGGCCGTACACCTTCCGCTGCCCGAGAAGCTGCTCGCGAGTCTGCTCGGAAAGTAAGAGCCAACCAATGACAGCGTAGCACGCCGCGGAGCTGTTCAAGGCTCCCCTGCATGTTCAGAGCTGTTCAGACAAGTCTTTCATTATAAAGTCCAGTGCCCAGAATTTTTTCTTGGCATGGCTAAAAAAAGAGAATCTTTGAATCAGCATTTAGACGGACTGCCACTAAAAGAGCAGAAAGGCTTCATTTAAATCGAGTGGCAGCTCTAAACAGCATGCGCCTGTTTCAAACGTCCGCTGTAGGTTTGCAGACGGGGACCAGATTGACTACCACGCCTTCCAGGCTGGCATCAACTGGGTAGAGAACAACGCCCCCCCGGTGCTGCCCGAAGACAGGCTGAAGGTAAGCGAGCCGAGCGGCAGGACAAAGTAAAGCAGCAGCGAGAGAGAAAAACCTCTTTAGATGAAAGTGAATCAGACAGTACAGTACTGTGTGCTCAGGGTTTTAAATAGTAAGCCAAGAGCCAAATCAAGTGAGTGGGAAGGTTGAAATGGACAGGAGGACAATTTATTATGCACAAAAAAGGACTTTAGAGAGAGGGAGAAACACACACACACACGCACGCACACACGCAGGGAGGTGGTCAAAAAAGAAGGAAGTAGCTCCCCCGTTCTTCCCTCTTGCATTTGTATCGTTCCTATGTGATGCTAATTTGGCATGCTTCTGCAACAGCCACATCTAAACAGAACCAGGTGAGCAGCAGAGAACTAAACCGTGGCACGACAACAAAGTCTGTGCGCGTGTGTGTGTGTGTGTGTGTGGGTGTGTGTGTGTGTGTTTTCAGCCTCTGTGTATACCGATCCAATGCTTCATTCTTCTTCTGTCACGGTTTCCAGCTGCTCTTTGCCGTCCCGGGTTCTCAGCCCAAACTGGACTGTCTCTGCTCAAAGACTTTTCCCTCCTTAAAAGTCCTGAAGTTTACCCCCAAAAAATGAAGGAAAAAAAACAACCACAATTGGCCACTGAGGTACTGCTGTGTATTATGTTTCACACATGTACACAGCAGTAATGTCGAGTTGATGGACCCAGATTGACTTGCTGTGCTCCCTGAGCCATGTGCCCTTTAGTACAGTCTATAATTTATATTCTTTCTATTCCTTACATTTAACAATATTTGGACCTATTTTCTCTGAAGTAACAATTTAAATTGCACGTCTATTCTTCTTGTATGTGTGAGGTTTAATCCGTGTAACTCCGTGACTGGTGTGCTCCTGTCGTCTCCAGTTCGTGGTGGATTCCAGGTCCAACGGCGGCGGCGGCGGCGATGCGGTGGAAAGCGTCAACTTCTCTTCCCTTCTCGGGGATGTATTCCGCTCTCCCCCCGACAGCGGCGACCCGACCAGCGCCACCGGGACATAGGCCCCAGGTGGGCGGTGAAACGGGTTCTGCCTCTGGTTACGCAATTAAAGAACGCGGTGTGCCGGCTAACCAGCGTCTGTGTTTTCACTGTGTGCCGTCATCTCACATGTTAACGTAGAAACATTTGTATGACCTCTTGGTTCCCTATTAACACTTGGTCTGCACCTGGGTTTTAGTTGGTCTGATTTATTATCTCGTATTGATTGGATAAAAACAAACAGTGGGGTGTAACTCATAACCCGCATTGTGTGTGTTACAGTCTGTGTGTGGCGGAGTTGGACTATAAAAAGGCCCAGGTTGGTCAGGTCGAGGCGCCACTGTCATCGGAGCTTGTGTTGTAGAGGGGATGAGTCAAACGTTAGATGATCAACCACCCAATCCTCTCTGTGTGACCCCCCCCTCCCTCCCCATCACACGCAGCACAGAAACAGAGCATTACATCACCGCGGGCATTATCGGGTCATCTCCGTCTGCTGTCTCACATACTCAAATATTAGCCTCCCCAGTCACCTCCTGCCAGACGTGGGGAGAGTTTACGGCACGCTGCGGGAGAGGGAGGAACTCGCAGGTTAAAAACGCACACGCAGGAAGTGCATGAACGCCGGTGGGGCTGAGAGCAGCTGAGTGTTTGTGTGCAGGTCCGCCGCAGTCACGGCTAATCTACGAAGTCTAAACCGATATCTGAGAGCAAGAGGGGAAAAGTCTCTGTTTACTGGCTGCGTGCCTTTCTCGTCTCCTCACAACGAATCAAGTTGGAAGCGCACACACACATCACGAAGCACCTGCGTTCAGATGTTCTTCTCAGAACAGAGCAGCCATGTTTGGCCCCTTCACGGTTTAACCTGAACACGCTTCCGTCAGTTGGTTTCACGGTGTAAGTCTCCTGTTTTAATTTGGCAGCTTCAGTTGATTATTACGCCATTAAAAACCCTCGTTTGGGATGGTTTGGGGTTTTGTATATTCAAGGCATTTACTTATTCTAAACAGAAAGAACTGATGAATAATCAACTAAAGTGTAATGTAAGCTTGCATGCAAGTGACGTCACATCATTGGACTTTTCTCCGTGGAAGGGTTTCACCTGTCTGTTTCTAACCAGAAGGTGGAACCGAGGCTGAAGCCTCTGCAGCAGATCTGTAAAGCTAGAATGCTACCGTTAGCATGCTAATGTTCTGACAATAAAGTTCTAATGTGTAGAAGGTATGATTTTCTGTCCAGGCACATCTTAAGCTGATGTCATTGAATACGTTTTAATTTTGACCGGGATGCTATATAGACACAGTGAGATGCATCCTCTGGGTACCATGAATATTCTATACAGGATTACATGGGAATCAATCCGATATAATTCTTAGATATTCTTATACTATCCACGTAACCGGGAACGCAGGAAGTATAAAGGCCATCAATGAAGCCCACGCGGGGCGAGCGGGAGGGGCGGAGGACGGGCCCATTTGTTCCACATATGGAACGAGGAGCAAACGTTGATGTTTGTGTTACTCAGTGGTTATTTTAACAGCCACCTTTTCTAACCCTAACCTAAGTGGTTTCCGGGGAAAAGGTGGAAGTTTGTTTTTGAAATCCCCATTTACACGTGTAATTTAGATTTGCTGACAAAAATGTTTGCACGCCCAGATATCGTGTGACACCGACCCCGTTCCTCCTGACACGAAGAAGCCCGTCAGGCTGCTGAAAAGATGGAGCACCTCTGCTTCTGGCCGCTCTCCCTCATTCCAGTGATTCCTCGGCGCCTGTGAGGCGTTGGCACGGAGAGAGAGAGAGAGAGAGGTTCAGGCTTTACAGGGTCAGTCCCCGCCTCAGGTGCACACAGGGAACCACTTAGCTGCTCTCTCATTATTCCATATCTCCCTCGATCTCCGTCTCTGTATTCCCCACCCCCCCCCCCCCCCCCCCCTTCAGGGCTGCTGATCTCATTGGGTTGGTGCGTGTCTGTGTGTGGATGCGCGTTAAGATCATCAGCCACGCCACTACGGCCGGCGTCCCGACAAGCGCCGCCCCTCTTTGATGCCGCTGTTTCATTCCCGTACGAGACCGTGACCACTTGTACTTGTGTAGCCCCCCCCCCCCCCCCCCCGCCCCCCTCCCCTGCGCTGCAGCGGACCCCGGCCTGGTACACTCATCAAACAGCAGTTGTCTTTGGCAGCTGCCGTGACAATATTCTACTTGGTCAAGGAAAGAGAAAGTTATTCTACCCCGGCTGTAAATTACAACTATGGGACTTTTTGGTGAGGCTTTTGGCCCCCAAAGGAAACCATTTTTGAGGCAAAAATTCCTGTTTTTGGTTTTTTTATTGTGGACATAAACGTGGGCCCTTTGTTTCGTGAAGCTTATTAAAATAAGGCCAGGCATCAGCCATCCAGGACGGAATTAGTCGGCTGCGTAGTTGCACAGTAACCCACTGACAGACACGTCTTCACGTCTCTGTCATGACCTCCATCGTGATGACCCGTGATGTCACGTCGGGTCCTGTCCCACCTCAGTTGCCGGCGCCCGGCGTGTCCGAGGGCCTCCGGCCAAGGGCGGGACTCGACTGCCCCCATCGGGCTCTTCGTGGTCCCCCATCAGCGGGCTAACGATCCTCACGCAGGGAGAACGCCGCCTAGCTGTCCTCCCGGTGGATCCCCTCCTGCTGCTCAATATATCTTCTGTCTCCTGGCTCCCCCCCACCACCCCCCACCCTCCTCCCTGCTGCATGTGGGATTCACATTTGGCCGCGCCGGCCGCTTTCCTTAATGTGATATTGTGATACATTATCTGCAGCCATTCCCTCCCTGTCACCACCCCTCATGTGGACACGAGCGGAGCCAGCGGAGGAGGAGGGCCGTCCGGATTCTGTCCAGGTGAGTAATGGCCGTTTAATTTGACACTGTTTGGCAGCGGAGATCATTTACAACGCCTGAAAGGGTGTTCGGAACACAAGCCGTGCTCACGTGGGTCTTCGTCTGCTCAGCGGCCTGTCGGTGGTGTGTAATAGGTCTTCAGCCTGTCCTGCTGCTGGTGTGTCTGCGTGTGTGTGTGTGTGTGTGTGTGCGTGTGTGTGTGTCTGCGTGTGTGTGTGCGTGTGTGTGTGTCTGCGTGTGTGTGTGAGGGAACAGAAGGTGAGAAATTTGGGGGTCAGCCCAGGTCCTTCAGGTAATTGTGCTTCTTAAACTTTTGACCCACTAAGCTGTACTTAGTGTGGTGCTTGCTCCCCTTATTTCCCCCGAGAGTTTTGCCTCTGCATACCAGGACGTACGTGTGTGTGCGTGTGTGTGTTTGATACAATGAGTGTCTGAACACATGTGGTGAGCCTCACACAGCTTATTCTTTTTCATCTGTTCTGGCGTCGCGCACACTGTCCTGCCCACACAGTCTGACCACCCGCTTCTCATTTAATCAGGCTATAAAGACATATTCCGTTCGTCATGTAGGATAAAATACGTTATTTTGACGGGTTGTGCCCCCCCCTCACCCCTCCCCCGCCTTGCTAGTCTTTGTGAGGCATGTTACAGGAATGCACACGCAGGCACTGGATGATCTGTGTTATTCCCATGACTCAATCAGGGGATTTCACCTTTGCCATCGGTGTGAGTTTTAGGCAGAAACTGTTCCAGAAACGCGCGGCGAGCAGCAGAGCGGCTGCCAATGTTCGGGGGTGACGGCGATGCTCCCCTCGCCGGTTCGTCCCCTCTCTGTCTTCACGTTGAGCCACGTGAGGATGACGGACGAGGAGCTTCCAGCGCAGGCACGGCGCTGTCATGTAATCGTTTACAGATGAAGACGAATAATCCAAAGTGAAGCATCCACCGATTGAGTATCGCGCTCACAGTTTACCCGTGTACGTATGCGGTGCATATGATGAATGTGCTGCTTTCTTTTACACCGATTCTTTTATGGCTTTTGAGCAATGACCTTTTCATCCGAGTGTACATTTTGTAACATGTGTGAAAGGTTCACGATGAGTCAAGCTGAACACGCTGGGTGCTGTTTGCTCTTCCTCCCACGATACCTTTCACATGTACGGAGCTTAACTTTCAGGTGGAGGTTGTTCCAGCGTCACAGACAACTGCTGCCGATGCACAGATGCTCCCATCCCCGGGAGAAGGTGGCTGAGGTGAGTCATTTAACCCCCTCATGATTGGGGAAAGCGCGTGAAGAGGAAGCCCACGGAGGGGGGGGGGGGGGGGGCAGTTGTTTTTAAATAAACCAAATCTGCTAACAGTTTTATAACCCTGACCTCGTAAAAGCGGCTGCAGCTTTTGGTCAGCTCCCTCCTGATGGGACCAGCAGAGCCGTCCAGGCCTGGAATTCCCATTTGCCGCTGCGGAGCGTGTCGGTACGTCAGCTGGTGTGTGAGCGTGTGTGTGTGTGTGTGTGTGTGTGTGTGTGTGCGTGTGCATGAGAGAGTGCGAGAAAGGGCGTATGATATACGATTGCTGTGTCACGATCCACATGTGACGAGCGTCCTCACAGGCAGAGCATCCAGGCTGCTCCCCTCCTCCCGCTGATCTGCAGAGAAACTCAGAGAGAGAGAGAGAGAGAGATAGAGAGAGAGAGAGAGAGAGAGAGAGAGAGAGACAGAGGGAGGAGGAGAGAATAGCGCTCAGACAATCCGTGTGCGTGTGTGCGAGAGGTAGAGGCAGGAGGAGAGAGGAGCCGGCTGGGAAACAATAGTTGAACTACACAAGCGAGAGCTGCGTGCAGGATCTCCGCTGAAGGTAAGAACACCGGCCTCCGATCCGCTTGAGGTCTGTTCTATGTTCTCCGTACTCTGCGTTTCTTTCGGCGGGCCGTAGAAGGATTCAGCGTAAGCCACGTGCGGGCACGGTGGGAAGTGAAGGCGGTTGGCATCTCTGCGCAGTCACCCAGCAGTACGTGCGCGGACACGCAGAGCTGGAGCCCAACTTGTGCTCGGCCATTCCTCTGCTGCGCACATCCCCGACGCTCAGGTGCACATTCCTCCTTCACTGCAGGTTTCGGCGTTCCGCGCGTGTGTGTCCAGAATGTGCGAGTGGTTGTGATTAGGAAGCAGCGTGACACGATGTGTAACAGGAGGAAACATGTTTGTGTTGGCTCCGGCCGATTCACTAATCAGGCAGTGACAGCGATGCTGGAAGGATACAGCCGAGCCCGCTGAGCTCGTAAGGACTGCGTGAGTGAGTGTGTGTGTGTGTGTGTGTGTGTGCGTGCGTGCGTGTGTGTGTGTGTGTGCGCGCGCCGGAGCACGAGGTTAATAGCGGTGTGAATAACTTTGGATATGTGTTTTACAGGTGCGTGCGTGCGTGTCCGTGAGCGTGTGATTTTGTTGGCCCCAGAGGCTGCCGGCTGCTCGCGCTGGAAGCAGCCGATGACAGATGTTACAGGCTCTGTGGTAGGTCGCAGGCAGGAGGAGACGCGCTACCACTTCCACCGCAGCGAGGAGGAGACGCGTCCGTGTGTGACGAAGAGAGACGCGGAGAGGGTGTTTGAGTGAAAAATGAAGTGGCTGCAAAAGAGTGGGGGGTGGGTGGGGGTCATGAGACAGACGAGGAGGAGGAGGGAAGAAAAACATCTGAGAAAGAGACAGGAACCGTGAAGCCTTTGGCGGGCAGGCAGCGCCAGAGAAGGATGCAATAAATAGGAGAAACAGAAAGAAACTGAGACGTGTGAGAGGGGGAGAGTTCGGGAGTCTGACACCAGAGAGAGAGAGAGAGAGATGGAGGCCGTGATGGAGACGTCACCTCCAGACGCCCGTCTCCACCTCCTCTGACACCAGATGAGAAACAGTTTGCGCGGCGAGAAAATCCTTTCTCACACGCAACGTGATGGGCTCAAACCGAGAGGAAGGTGAGGAAGAGGAGTGGGGGGAGGGGGGTGTTTTGAATGTCGCACACCCGGCCAGGTGTAGATAGACAGATGGGTGCGTGGTCGGCTCGCTGTCTCTGCGTTCCACGGGGGCCCCTTTGTGAGTGTGTTTATTCGGACGGCGTCGAAGCTGTCGACGGGCATTTCACAGCGGCATGTGCTCCTGACAAATGGATGCTCTGCACGGGCCGAGAAGACCCGTAAACGCCGCCGCCGCCACACGGGCGTGTGACAGATCCCCGCTGCCCGCAGAAACCTGGTCCAACGGTGCGGTGAAACAAACGGTGGATGGAGGACACATCTAGTCCGGCGCACTGGCGGTTCACGTGTGACCCTGCAAGGTCAGGGGAGGGTTCTGTTACTGTGAGAGCACATGTGACCCACAGGACGTCCGCCGGGGGGCGGGGGGATATTCATGCGCGCATGTCCTCTGGGTCTTCCCGCTCCGCCGCTTCTGAGAAGCCTAAATTGTAACGCTAACACAAGCTTAGCTGCGGCTCACACGGCTGCCTGTCAAATCCCCACTGTTTGTCTTATCCCTACTGGGGGGGGGGGGGTATTTTTAGTGGGAAGCTTAGCTTTTAGGAGGGTGGCACGTGGGGGGGGAAAGCGAGAGAGTGTGTGTGTGTGTGTGTGTGTGTGTGTGTGTGTGTGTGTGTGTGTGTGAAGAGGAGGAGTAAGTGTGTGCGTGCGGTTCAGTAGCTGGCGTCAGTAGACGGTGAGAGAGATTGGCACTCTGCATGCCAAATTGTGTGTGTGTGTGTGTGTGTGTGTGTGTGCATTTACTGTGCGACTGGAAGACAGGTCGGTGGGTCCGCCCCCCCCCTCTCCACACACACACACACACACACACACACACTGCAGTTAGGAATCTGCCCTTTAGTTTATTAAAAGCTGGTGAAACAATGGAGGGGGGGTGCGGTTGAGGAGGAGGCGCACAGCAAATCAGGAAGCGGCGGGATGATGTCGTTAGAAGTTAGAAGAGGAGATGCAGGGGTGGAGATAGAGGAAGGTAATCGCCCCCCCCCCCTTCCGTACCTGTCATTTCCCCCTAATCCCTATCAGGTGTGGCTTCACACGCACACACACACACACACACACCAGCATCTCTGCAACGTGTAGAGCACCCAGACACACACACACACACACACACACACACACACACACAGCCCCCACGTTCAGCCCGTGTGCTGAATCTGCATACGTGTGCATGGAGGTGGGCAGGGGGATATTTATACACGCCCCCCCTCCTCCCCCCCACTGCTTAGAACAAAGCGTGTTGACGCGGGTTGAGAATTTCTGTTCTGCACAACATATGGCCGGAACAGTTGGGAGGCTTCGCGGTGTCACTTCTGATCACAGATTGACGGATGATGTCATTGTTTCACTTTTAACCCCTTCAGCTAAAGTCCTCGTCCTGACGTCTTTTTGCCCCCCGGATCTCTTGTGCATCGCTTCAGTGAGTCATTCAAATTTTGCAAACTGCCGAAGACATTCAGTTCACATGCCAACAAACAAATCTTTCCGTTGAAATAAATTAAAAGAATTTAGTTTGTTATCACAATAATCAGCAACAATTAAATACAACAATTTTTTAAAAAGTCATAAAAGTATTATGAGCAGAATGTACCATAGAATCCAAAGTTAAAGTACAGCGTACTGCAAAGCAACTAATATAATTACAGTGTTCTAATAAATGTAGATGAATAAAATGGAATATTGTGTGTGTGTGTGTGTGTGTGTGTGTGTGTGTGTGTGTGTGTGTGTGTGTGTGTGTGTGTGTGTGTGTGTGTGTGTGTGTGTGTGTGTGTGTGTGTGTGTGCGCGCGCGGGAGGCATCTTTCCCACGTAGCCTCTAAGAGAGACATTCCAATACCTGCTCTCCTTAAGCTTACAATCATCGTGTCATAACTCCCAAAGTCCTGCGGCTCAGAGCCGGAGGCATTGAGGATGCAACGAGGTCCTGCAGTTTGGCTCCCCAGATATTCTGAACCCAGACTGGATCTTGTTTTGCTGATTCTGCCCTTCGGCGATGCGGCTGAAGCCGTATCGAGAAAAATGAAGCGGAATTCGCTCGATTAGATTATTTCCCTATGACACGTGATATGGCTTTTAATAAGCAGCAAATGCAGAGATAGCGATCTGCACTTAATATGCGTGTAGTCGCATATAACTCATCTTGTTTAGTCATTTCATCATCTGCCCCCGCAGGGGCATAATTAGTTTTGGAGTACCGGGAACTCTGGTTTCTGGGTCGTGAGGTGAAACAGGCCGTCTAGACGCGCTTATCTCTACGTGCAGGGTACAGCGCATGTTGCAGGATTGAAAAACCATGCTCTCTGTTGAGGGGTTTCCTAAACAAAAATCACAAAGAGAAAAAAAACACAGTTTTTAATCGTCAGATGTATTTGTTAGCATGTCCAGCTAACTAACGGCCCCAATTGGGTTTGCATGCAGTTGTGATGGCTAATTACCGGATGTCTCGACGCTCCTCGGGCCTCCGCACAAAAGAGCCCGCTGTCTTTCCCCGTCTCACTGGAGCAGAATATCTATTTCCCCGCTTGAAGCAGCAACAGTGCAGCCACTGTTTCCAAAAGCTCTGAGCTCTGGGATGACAGAACCTGGACCACTTAAACTCGATGTATCCTAAGTCGTAACCATGACCTCATTCCGCTTCCAGACCACACACGCGTCTTAAAGGAGATGAGGCAGCTTTGCTTTCCCAAAGGTTCCTTAGCTCCTCAGTCGGAACTTCTGCCGCTCGTCTACAAAAGTCACTGAGCACATTTATTTTGATCCAACATCTTTTGGGGTAATTCTAGATGAATTCACATGTTGTGTCTCGTGTTGAGGATAAAGGAAGATGTGAGGGAAGCAGAAACACGGAGAGGAACCAGTAAAGGAGGAAGGCTTCAATCATATGAGGATTTGACTTCTGGTGGATTCCAGACCATAGATCCAAGAAACGGGCAGTAACGATCAAGGGTTTGCTGGTCATTAAACATATGTATCTGATGGGGGCGAGGGGGAGGACGGGGGTCCAGAGATCCAGCTGCTTTTTGTGAACACCCAGTGCTCTATAAATCTAAGTCCAGGGCAGGTGTGGCTGAGCTGGGGGAGAGGAGGCCACACTGACTCTTACCCTTCCCCGAAACCTCCTGACCTTGTTTTACTTCTGCTTCAGCAGGGAGACCACCGGGCATGTCTCACACACACACACACACACACACACACACACACACACACACACACACACACACACACACAGTGCTGTAATGAACTGACTCACACAGATAGTATCTCCGTATATTATCCCAAAAGCCCTCATTATCTGAGACAGCTGCCATTCATAGCGATGTATTGATGTCACCGGCTTTTAGAAGCTCAAGCGCCAGTATCTCCAGGAGAGGCGGTAATTATGGCGCGTGGTCACCTTGTAGTGTTTGCATTGCGATCAAGCTTCAGCTGCAGCGGGCGATCGACAGGAGAATCATCTCTTGGCTCTCTGTAACAAGATACGGTTGTGGACCCAAATTACGACTTCTTCAGTAAGCTGCATCTTATTGGGCTTTTCCCGGTGGTCACTACGTGGATCACTGTCGCTATCTTAGTTTGCTTAAGGCCCAGGACCTGTTGTCTGTTTAAGTAAAACACATGTTCTGGCCAGTAGGCAAAGGGTGCTTTATGACAAGGCGTCCCCCCCCCCACCCCCCCGTGTCCGACAGTACAGCTCCATCATCACGCTTAATCGATTCAAAGCGTTGCATGGTGCATGTTCACATTGTGTACCAGGGCCGAGTCAGAGTCCTTCCATCAGAGTCTCATGGCGTGTAATGAAGCTACCATGTGTTGTTTGCCGTATGAACAGCCCTCTCTAGACGTAGAGAGGAACAACAACCCTCTCTAGATGTAGAGAGGAACAACAACCCTCTCTAGATGTAGAGGAACAACAACCCTCTCTAGATGTAGAGGAACAACAACCCTCTCTAGATGTAGAGAGGAACAACAACCCTCTCTAGATGTAGAGGAACAACAACCCTCTCTAGATGTAGAGAGGAACAACAACCCTCTCTAGATGTAGAGAGGAACAACAACCCTCTCTAGACGTAGAGAAGAACAACAACCCTCTCTAGATGTAGAGAGGAACAACAACCCTCTCTAGATGTAGAGGAACAACAACCCTCTCTAGATGTAGAGAGGAACAACAACTCTCTCTAGATGTAGAGGAACAACAACCCTCTCTAGATGTAGAGAGGAACAACAACCCTCTCTAGATGTAGAGAGGAACAACAAC
Source organism: Apeltes quadracus (assembly GCA_021346845.1). NCBI lineage: Eukaryota > Metazoa > Chordata > Actinopteri > Perciformes > Gasterosteidae > Apeltes > Apeltes quadracus. The sequence continues at coordinate 16,227,370 of CM037932.1, forward strand.
CCTCTAGACGTAGAGAGGAACAACAACCCTCTCTAGATGTAGAGGAACAACAACCCTCTCTAGATGTAGAGGAACAACAACCCTCTCTAGATGTAGAGAGGAACAACAACCCTCTAGACGTAGAGAGGAACAACAACCCTCTCTAGATGTAGAGGAACAACAACCCTCTAGACGTAGAGAGGAACAACAACCCTCTCTAGATGTAGAGGAACAACAACCCTCTAGACGTAGAGAGGAACAACAACCCTCTCTAGATGTAGAGGAACAACAACCCTCTAGACGTAGAGAGGAACAACAACCCTCTCTAGACGTAGAGAGGAACAACAACCCTCTCTAGACGTAGAGAGGAACAACAACCCTCTCTAGATGTAGACAGGAACAACAACCCTCTCTAGATGTAGACAGGAACAACAACCTTCTCTAGATGTAGAGAGGAACCCTCTCTAGATGAGGGCCATAGCGGGCGTTGAATGGAGAGAATGAGCTCCTCCTGCTGCACATGTTCTACGGTCCAAAATCTCCGGGAGTATTTATTTTAACAGGACAAATGAGATTCTCCCTCACGAGGAACGCTACGGTTAAATGATTCTCCTTAGAAAGAAAAACAACGGGGCTTGAGTTTGGGGATGGGGGCGGCGTGGTGGGGAGGGGGGGGGGGGTGTACTTGATGCTTTCTGTGATTGCAGTTTAAGTGAGAAAATGGGCCGGGTGGTGCAGATGTGACGACGGGAGCTTCGATAGGATGCAGTGTGCTATTCATTTGACTGAGGAGTCCCGCTCAGCGCACTGCCGCGCTCACAACGACGCGCACAAGGACACACAAAGGGGTTATTATTCACCAGGTTTGCGTCCTAAAATACCTTTTTATTCAGAGTGCGGAGTAATGTGTAATACGCTCGACACTTCGGACCCGAAAGGTTAAATGACGCTGTTTAACGGTAATAAAATATCCGGTTGTGTCTTGAGAATGTGGCCCTGACTATTAATGCGATTTACCTGTGTGAAATAAAAGTATAACGAAAGAGGGATTTTGACCTGAATGAATTACCAAAAAAGGTCAGATGGGTTTAGCACAATTTGATATTTCCTGCTCATTCCAAGCAGGAACACTCTTTGGATGCCCCGTCTTAAGAAAACAAAGTGATACCTGCGTTGACGAAGGGCTGGCAGATAAATTACAGTAGTTTTACACTTTAATATTTGTACTATTTGGAAGTTCTGCTCAAGTGACATTTCTCTTTATTGGACGTCACCGCAGATGTTTGCACACAATCTAATTCTTGAGTTTTTCCTGAGTAAAGACAAGTTATCAAACGTCGACCAACAAAACCAACACGAAAAGCCCAGTGCACATATTTATACGAACATCAGTTGGGCAGTAAAACTATCATCGATCATTACGCTCCCAACTCTCACACACACACACACACACACGCACACGCGCACACACACACACACACACACACACACACTTCTCCTTAATTCACAACACATTGCCTGTTAGTGAGAGTGGCCTCAACACGAACCCTATTGTCAGGAGCACAATGAAATTATGAAAAAAAAGAAACGACATAAATACACGAGCTGCAGGACTGGCAGAAGGTTCTCAGTCACGAGCTGGGCTTGTTTTAATGAAAAGGTCGTTCCCGGGGGGAGGGAGGCGTGCTGGCTGCGGGCTGTTTGTGCACGGCTTAAGTGTAATAAAAGCACCAGGACTTATGTTTCTACATGTGTGTGTGTGGGTGTGCATGGGGAGACAAAGTAAGCAGCCAGCTTCACATACCCGCACACGCACAAACACTCATCAAACAGTCACTCAACTCCCCCCCCCCAAAAAAAACTGGCAAGCGCATCCCTGAGAATCGGCTCCGTGTACTACGGGAGCGTGAGATCGTTTCTGCAGCACTCGGATGTTCAAATAGAGAGAACACGGCGCCCTGTTATCTACGTATTGTTTCATGCCTTCCCCGTTTGTGTGCCGCTCACAGGCCGGCCTGGATCCACGCGGCGGGGGATGGAGCGGCCCGACGGAACAACCCTGCTCCCAGCGTCCGGCCTGCAGCTGGTGCCGGCGTGCTAGCGGGACCAGGAGAGAGAACCCCCGGAGAACCTGACCAGACGTCTGTTTTGTAGGATCCACAGCTTTTTCGGGCTGGTCCCAATCATGAAGCCTTTTGTCTGCGCGGGCCCCCCCTCCGGCCTGCTGCTACTGCTGGTCCTGATGTGCTGCCCCCTGCTGGGCCTGGTACAGTCCGCCGGCAGCAGCGGCACGACCGGCGACAACGGACACCCGCACCTGGGAGACGCCGACCCGGAGCGCTGCATGAGGCACCACTACGTGGAGACCATCACGCACCCGATTTACAAGTGCAACTCCAAGGTGAGGACACGTGAACTCGTTTGATACCAATCAAAAAAGATCTTCATTTGTCCCTCGTTGCCCCGCGAAGGTCTCCTCCGTTTGGCCGTCTCTTTCTCGTTCCCACGCGCTGGGTCACGTGACGTCCTTTGGCCCGTGCAGTTGTTCGGGCCGGCGCGAGCGGCTCGGGGTCTTTGGTCTTTTTTTAACGTCCTGGCCGTGAGCGCGCGCAGCAGGTGGCCCGACCGCAGCTCCGCTCGGGGGAAGCGACGGGCCGAGCTCCCACTCGCAGCGCGGGCGAGGCTTCCTGTTACCGCAGACAGAGAAGTGACGCCTGGCCCAGAGGTCGCTGTCCAGGTCACACAGAGTCCGCCTGCCCCAAGACCTGCTCAGGGCGTGTGTGTGTGTGTGTGGGGGGGGGGCGATAGACAGTCATATGATGTGCTTTCATCTGGTGCCCAGGCACAGAGGTTTAAATAGCCAGCAGATTTGGATATTGTTGATCTTTGTTTTGGAGAAAAGGGCTCATAGCTGTGGACGTGACGAGTTATGAGACAAATCTTGTGGACAGGGACAAAGTTTGTGTTTCACAGCAGTGAATATCAACATCAACATCAAGTAACAGTGAAGTAAACGTTCATAATTCATTATGAATCAGCTGGTAAAGCCGAGGATGATTTCAACATCTTAATTCACTGCTGTGTAGTTGAACCCATAACGGTACATAAAGGTTATCAGATGAATCATATTTCATATTAGCAGCATAAAGTTCAATCTCTCAAACAAATGTAGAGAAAGAAGAAATTAAATACAAATAATAATAGTGTTGAAAATAGTATTGATAAGTATGAATGGTATGAAGAAAGCAATATATTAACAATAATCAACCGGTTAAATACGTGTCTTCTCTCCAGAAGGTTTCTAACAAGCAGGACGTTGCTTTTATTATTATTACATTGGGTTTTAATAACGAATTGTTCCTCCAGCTGGCGATGAATGAAAGGAGGAGCAGGAGAGGAGGCGAGTCGAGGAGCAGCCTGATCAGCTGGGACAAAGACAAACGGTCTCAAAGTGGCGACAACCCCGCTGAACCGTGTGTGTGTGTGTGGGTGTGTGTGTGTGTGTGTGCGTGTGTGTGTGTGTGTCACGCTGCCCGTGGCCCCAGACGGGCTTTGGTCAAAGTGGGCGCACGGGTGGCGACACCCAACAGCTGACAGAAGGACATGACGCAGGAGTCTGTTCGGGAACGCGGTGACCCGCATGAGGAACGCCGCGCTCACAACACTAATCAGGCCGGCGCCGGCGCCCGCCCACCCAGCCGCACACTTGTGTGTGTGTCTGCGCGTGTGCGATCTTAGCGCTCCATGCAGCGGTTTTTGTCCCCTCAGAACACGTACGCTGCTCTGGGTCTTGGTCACGTGACCGCCGGTGGCCTCCGAGCCGCTTGTGAGGTCAAAGAGTGACGCCTGTGATGTTTCCTTAACTCCTTTCCCCTTTTTCATTCTCTCCTGCACGCTGTGTTGCAGATGGTGCTGCTGGCGCGCTGCGAGGGCCACTGCAGCCACACCACCCGCTCCGACCCCCTCATCTCCTTCAGCTCGGTGCTCAAGCAGCCCTTCAAGAGCACCTGCTCCTGCTGCCGGCCGCACACCTCCAAGCTGAAGGCCGTGCGGCTGCGCTGCACCGCCGGCAACCGCATCACGGCCACTTACAGATACATCCTGGCCTGCAACTGTGAGGAGTGCAGCTGAGCGTGGGGGGTTGGTGGGGTGGGGTGTGGGGGGGGGGGGCTCAAGACTCTGCAGGTCCCTTTGGCCTGGAGCCTGACTCAGGGGCTTTCCAGAGAACACGATTATTGGATCGGAAAATTACCCCTCAGAGGACAGAGGCACCGGCACGCGGCCTCTGAGAGAACATTCTGCACGCGCTGCGCTCAGTGCATCCAATCAGTGCATCCAATCAGTGCATCCAATCAGTGCGAAGCATACGAAGCGCCGCTCCCACGGGCCCCTCGCAGTGTACTCGTTACAAAGATCTGTGCCACACGAAAAGGAAAAACACACAAACAACAAACGACCAACCAAGCAACCAATGGTTGGAACACCTGACACGTGGCGGACTCATCGGCTGGACTCCGTGAGAGAGGAGAGCAACGAGACGACGCGTTTCCCTGTGAAATGTCATGTGTTCTATTCGAGTCTCTGTGATGCTCCTCGACGTTCATGAAACTGTAGCTGCATTATGAAAAGCTTTTTGCCCGTTGTGTCGCTTGTGTCCAAACCGCTGTGCGTCTGCCTCATGAATACACAACTTCAACATCACACGTGACTTCTTCCAGGGTTTGTGTGTGTGTGTGTGTGTGTGTGTGGGTGTGTGTGTGTGTGTATGTGTGTGTCAGGCTCAAACACGCCCATCGGTGCTTTTGATTGGTTTATCAGAAAAGAATAGACCGAAAAACTGAATATTTCCCCCACTACTGAATATTTAGACTAGAGGTTCAATTTAAATACAACTGAGTAGTTACCCGATTTTATCACGTTTTATTGCCAATTTGAGATTTCAGGTTAAAATCAAATAGTTAAAATCAAAAAGTTAAAATCAAATAGTTCATGAATCCAGTATTAAAATTATTATTTTTTTAAATTTTTTTCAAATTGCTTGAATTCAGTCCAATTCTCATCAAAAAAACAAACTTGTTTAATCCTGAAGCCAATATATGAAACGGAGGATAATAAATAAAGGCTGAGGGAAGTTTGTCTCCTGCTGCTTGAACCTCTTCATCAAACCCTCCTGTTGTTTATTACTGTTTCCCTCGCTGGCCTTTTTAACGCAGGTAGAGTCTGAATCTTTAAATCACGCTTTTGGGTCCAAAAGCTGTGAAACTTCAACGTGCATTATTTCATGATGTATCACATCTGTATCCCACCTCCAGCCAACGTGCATTTAACAGCCATTGTGTACGGGCGAGAGTAAACATCTTTAGGGTTAGAAGCAGCGGTTAAATGCAGCTGCAGTGGGGGGGGTTCCACCAGGTCTCCGCTGCAGCCAAGAATGTGAAAATAAAGCTATAACAATAAAGTGCAGCAGCAGGAGGCTAATGAACGGGGCGGTGGTGAGACGAAGGCAGCCCTGCGGCACAGACGTTGAACACAGAACAACTAACGAAGCGTAAAAGAAAATACGAAATAGGCCTCACAACAACGAATGCATCCAGCGTGAGCCCGATGCTGGACGTCCCCGTGTGGATGCATCAAGCCACCCATTAGAACAATGCGATGAGGGCGAGGCGGCGACGCAGTGCAGAGGGGTGTGAATATTTAGGGGGGAACCTGGGTGACGGAGAGGCGGGACGGTGGCTCCCGTCGCTGTGCCTCGCTGTGCCTCGCTGTGCCTCGCTGTGCCTCACCTTCTGACCCGAAGAGCAGAAACACCCTTCATCCAACAGTCGATTCGGTAATGCCTAACAGACATGGCAATGACGAAGGGGGCATTATAGTCTCAGCTGGTGGAACAATGACGATGATATGATATAAATATATATCATGTACATCACATAAACCCTGCATTAAAGACACACACAGCTTTTCATTTGAGTGGACTCAGTATTTACCCACACGGGAAGACAATACGTGTCCGTTGAGCCCACATGTCTTGTGAAGTCCGGGCTTGTGCTGCCCTCTGCTGACGGGCCACACAGCAGCGAGACAGGACGATGGAACAAGGCATTGTGGGTCGGTGATTCCTCTGTTCGCTCACTTGTTGGTTTGTCCCCTGCTGAGTCTTGCATTAAACCAATTCCTTTGTGGCTTTTCGAAACTGCTTTTCCCTTCCTGCACATACACACACACACACACACACACACACGTTGTCATGGCGACGCGTCCACCCTCCCCCACCGCCGATGGTCTCAGTGCAGGTGCCGCTGTACCGCCTCACCTGTCCACCTGTGCACCCTGAGAACCAGACACAAGGACGGGTCGACACGTGTGTGTATTTAACGGGTGCAAAGACACATTCACGCCAGCAGATAAATGAGTCATCAGGCCGTTTGACAGGGAAATAAAAAAGAAAACACATTTTGACAATAACAAGCAGCCAACCAACCACAGGAGGACAGCAGGACGCCTGGAACAGTTCGTGCCCAGGTTATGATGAGAGAACCGCTCATTCTGTCAGTGATTGACAGGAGTCAGGAGTTCAAAGGTGAGTCACTGTGTACCTGGATGAATTCAGCTCGGCACGTACACGGGGGAGGGGGGGGGGGTGAAGAAACCACAGTCATATACTATTACAATTATGAAAGTGTTACTACTAAGTACTATTGTGATGGAACATTTCAGCACAGTCAATCGTAGAATAAGAAACAAAGGCTCTGAATCAAATATGTCTTTCTCCGTTTATTTCCTTGCAAGGGAAAAAGCTACGTGCTGTGCAGACTGTCACAAACCCCTTTCTGCCCCCCCACGAGACAAAAACGCTCCTATACTCCAGTTCAGTTACGTAGTATCAACAGGAAAACGTGTTTACATCCAACACATGTGAACCAACTTGTTGAGTCTCTAGTACCAGGACACTGGGGACATTCTATCAGCGTTAGACACAGCTCTTTTCCCGTGGCCTCGCCATCCCAGCCCTTGCGATTAATAAACTGATATACGATTAAGCATTTATAAGAGTTACATATACATTTTCCATTACACTATCCACTTATTACCATATGTCACTGATGAACCTTCACGCCCTCAAGGCAGCCCGCGGCTCTACTATCAGTGGGCGGAGTCCAGATCGAGTGGGCGTGGACCACCGCTTTTAATACAGATGCGCACCGCCGCGCGCTCCGGGTCCAGCCACGAGCGGACACTGCACAGCGGGGGATCCGGGGGGGGACAGAGAGACGCGAACCAGACGGCACCATGGCTGCACCCGGCAACACCTACGACGTGATCGTGGTCGGCGGAGGAATATCCGGTAGGTCCCGCACGAGTGAAACGGACCATCCCGCGGGGCGGCGCGGGGCGGCGCGGCGCACACGGATGGAGCCGATCTGGCTCTTGCAGCTGCGCTTTGCGTGCGCGGACCAGACAGCTGTTGCACAACAGCCCGCTCGCGCGTCGATCGTCGGCAAGAAGCGGCACAGCGGATTTGTTGTGATCCTCCGCTAAAAAGGTCGCGGAAGGACGTGAATCCCGGGTGATTCTTCGCCACTTCCGCGAGGCGTCCTCCTCTGCGCCGCCGCGCCGCGTGCGCCGCATGTTAAGTAACAGCTTGTCAGACGGAGCCTACTTTGTATTACATAAGAGGAGCGGGGGGTAGTCTGGTGCATGATGGGTTCTATCTGGGACTTGTGTTGCGTGCATGCTTCCCATGAAACGCTTTTATTTCGTCCCTGGGCCAATAGACGTCGTTGGCGTCGCATCAATAAAATGCTTTTGACTGTGTGCATGTCTGGTGCATGTTAATTACAAGGCTGCAGGGTCTCCAGACAATAACGGCCCTCTGTGATTCAAACATCACAATGTTCACAAATACCGTGATATCGGTAATGCAATGAGAATTGCGCAGTTACAGACTAAGGATCTCAGAAAACTACATTATTATACTGCAATGCAGTAAAACCATGAAAAGAGAAACATAAATGCCACACACCGAAATGACCAATATTATCATCTCGCAATATCATTACTGTAGCAATATGTTGCCTACGCCTTTAAAAACATACTTAAGTAACACTTGTGTGAATAACTAACTCTGAGCAGGATTCCAATGTCTTATGTCTGCGTTCTGTGTGCAGATCAGCGGTGAGTCTTTCCTTCTGCCTCATAAGCGAGTTAAAGACCAACACGGACTTAAATAATGCACGAGCTGCAGGCCTGGCAGAAGGTTCTCAGTCACGAGCTGGGCTTGTTTGAGGGAGCGAGAGCTAGGTGTCCTGGCTGCGGGCTGTTTGTGCACGGCTTAAGTGTAATAAAAGCACCAGGACTTACGTTTCTGCATGTGTGTGTTTGGGTGTGCATGGGGAGACAAATACCTGCACACGCACAAACACTCATCAAACAGTCACTCAAAAAACTGGCAAGCGCATCCCTGAGAATCGGCTCCGTGTACTACGGGAGCGTGAGATTGTTTCTGCAGCACTCGGATGTTGAAATAGAACACGGCGCCCTGTTATCACGGACTGTATGTCTTTACTCCCGAGGTTTGTGAACTGCAGTTTTGAAACTTGATCATTTTCCCCCTGACGGTTTTATTTTTAGGCCTCTAGAAGTAGAGGAGGACAAATATAACTTTCATGAAGTCAACACCCTTTGAAGGGGTAGCAACCTGTCGTCTAGGTACACGCCTCTAAATGGACCATCGTTTTGTCACGCCGGGTCAGGGTGGCGAGCAGGAAGGAGAACTCAAACGCAGAGTTTTCAAAATAAAAAGGACTTTAATAGTCAAAAACACCTGAAACTCAAAAACGCCACGAGGGGCAAAAACAGACTGTGAACATGGACCAAGGAACAAGACACAAGACACAAGACACAAGACACTGACATTCAACAAACAATGATCCCACACAAGATAAGAGACTCACATGACTTAAATACACAAGGGAGGTGCAGGTGATTGGAAACAGGTAGAATCACAAGGGGAGACGGGACAAGGCAGGAAGTGAAGTTACCCAGGGAGACCAGAAACACGAAACTTCACAATAAGACATGGACGAGACCAAACCGTGTCACGTTTACTAAATGAACGTCCGACTGAGGGAATAAAACAAAGCTGAATTTGGTTCCTTTTCTCTCAGACTTCTTTACAACCTGGTCATTAGAAAGAATGCAGATTTGGGGGACTGAGCCCGTCCCTTCAGGTCCTTTCTGGTCCTTTCGGGTCCTTTCGGTCCCCTCGGCCTGCACGTCCATCTTTTTGTCAGACTGAAGAATTTAGGTCAGTGTCAGCTCAAATCCCAGTCAAACCGGCAAAGCAAATGCTACAGAAAAAAAGTATAACCCTCCTAAATAACCCTCCCCCTCCTGTCACATTAGGGCCTTCTAATTACACCATTTGTTTCTCCTGCTGCCCTTTGCCGGCTTGCAATGAGCTCCACATATAACAATCACTGTCCAATCAGAGGACGGGTGAAACGTGGGGGAGGTGGGGGGCCCCCTCCCATCCCCCCCCCCCTCTCTTTCCGGGGATGCTTGTTTGCCACTGACTGTCACTTTGCCGGCTGGACTGTGGCCCTGCAGGGCAGCCGGCACTTTCTGAGAAAACGTTATCAGACCAGCAGCAGCAGGGAGGGGGAGGAGGGGGAGGGGGAGGGGGGAGAATGGGGAGACGAGGGTGTGCAGGAAAAAGTGAAATGATTGCACAGAGACGCAGGTCAACTCTCTTGTGTAACGCGGCTCTGGAGGTGCGTTGTTGTGCGTAGTCGAGTGAAAGTGATGAAAGTCAGTAGGGATGTAAAACGAGGCGTCTTCATGACGCACAGCGAGCAGAGACCTTTGCCCTTTGATTTAGTTTGCTCTGAGTACAGTGAGATAAAGGGCCTTAATAACACACACAGTACACACTAAGCCCCGCCCCTCACTCACCGACTGGCAAAGCCACGCAACTGTCTGCCTCCCTTCCATGGACCCTCCTGCTGTGGATATACATATACACACATATATATATATATGTGTGTGTATATATATATATATATATATATATATATATATATATATATATTAGGGCTGTCACGTCAATTTCTTTAACGCATTTCACGCACGCGCAGTGTGACAAATTATTCAGGTCAGGAATGTGTCAGAAATGCGGTTGTGGTTGGACTATTATAACAAAGAAATCCTCCTCCTGGCGACTTTTGTGTCAAAAGCGACAAGAAACAAATCTATTGACATGTATACAGCATATTTCTCATAATTTAAACAAGTCTCCTGATCTTATCGCTCTCTCCCCCTTCCGCCTGCTGCGCTGTGGACGTGTGTGTGTGTGGGAGCGAGACAAGGGTGTAAATCTCAGGGGGGTGAGGACCCCCCATCTAAGGGTTGTCCCCCCCTAGAAATATCATTAAAACAATGATATGTATTGTAAATAACATAATGATATACTTAGAATATCTGTGTAAGAAGTAAAACAGTACAAACCCCCAAAAACGCTTAAGTTTTGAAACATTTTGAGTCCCCCTCCCTTGCCTCACAGTGGTTTGGTCCGCTGCCTGCTGCACGTTTTAACGCGAGCACGTTTAATCCGTGTACCATTCGTTCATTCGTTTTTCAAAATAAAACCAAAACTCCAAAAACTAATAATGACTTGTTTCCTTACTATTCGTTTCCAAAACCAAAAGGAAATAACTGATAACAACTCGTTTTTCCCATTTGCAATTGTGTGCTCAAATGAAAAATTGAAACAGGGTTTCCTACCGAGCCGTCTGACTCGCGCACGCGTTAGACTCCTTGGTCCGTGTTTCAAGACGGGTCGGGTGGGTTGCCGACATCGCCGCTGACGCCTTTTATGAGAGCCGGCCCGCGCCCTGGCGACCCAGTGGCGCGATGAAAGTGAGAGCCGGCCCGCGCCCTGGCGACCCAGTGGCGCGATGAAAGTGAGAGCCGGCCCGTCCCGGGGAGGTGGCGCGTGTGCGCATGCAATATAAAATATAAAAACTGGATGAAACGGGTGAAAGGCTCGTTATCCTTTTTTCATTTTTCATTTGAGCACAAGAAAGCTTTTTAAAGCTTGAAGCTAAAAGGTGTAATGTTCTTGAAACAAAGACGTGTTAAAGGAATGACTGGCATGAGGTTCATCCTGCAACGTATTCACAGCGGCGTCCTCGCACGCTGTCGCTCTCCTCTCTCTGCTCTTCCTCACGTCCGTCTGAATTTCGATCCATCGTTCGTCTCCGCCGGCAAAACGAGAAAATTGGATTGCCTCGTAAACATCCGGATCAATATGCCGCCTCGCAGGGGTCCCCACTCCAGTGGCTCACTCGAGTAGACTTTAATGGATTTTTGTTGTTTGGGTTAAAAGACACGTTATCAATCAACAACAGCGGCTTTAAAATGCTTAATATTTGTATCTACTTACGTTATTTCCTCTCCTACGAGAACAACATGTCCCAGGAAATTTGTGTGGAAATGAAGAAATCGCCAATCACTATTGATGCTAGCTTGGCTATTTGAAAATGGCGTCCTTTGTCGACTCGCTGTGACCAATCCTGGCACTCGCTGGTAGCTGATTGGCTAACAAAGGTTTCCTATAAATTCCTAAAAAGTGTGTGTGAGTTTGAGGTTCTGCAACTAGGTGTGTGTTCAGATTGACTAACTGTCAGAGATGGAGGGGAGTCAGTGCAGACGCACACACACACACACACACACACACACACACACACACACACACGCACACACACACACACAGTATACAAATGGAATTTGTTCCTGCCAAGTGGCTTCATCTTAACAATTACCGTCGTCAAGGAAACAGTTTCTGCCCCTGTTTGTTTTCCCAGCACACAGAGCAGAGAGTGAAAAGGAGTGCGACGTGCGCGTGTGCGCGTGTGCGTGTGCGTGTGCGTGTGTGTATGTGTGTGTGCACTGCACAGCATCGTTGAACTGCAGAGAAACCGCAAACTGTGAATAAGGAGCGTTTCTGAAACGAAACGAACAAAAAAAGTCATTTTCTGTGAATATTTGTGTATTACGTTATTGATTCTCCCTGTGAAAACGTCGCAGCCTGGTCACTACACAATTAGGTCAACCGGAGCCCCGAGGTGCTGCGGCGGCGCGTTGGTTGAGGGGGGGGTTGGATTCCCAGGAAAGAAGAGGAGAGATCTGTGTTTTTAACCCGTCCGTACGAACAATTGAGGGTTATTTAAGCCTGTGTTTAAGCGTGTCTTCTGCCTTCGCCTCCCCTCTCTGCTCAGCATGTTGATTCTTCCAGTAGTGAAGCTCATTCCTCTTCTTCATTCGGCTGGTGGATAAAAGGGCGGGGGGGCTTTGAAGTGACGAAAGCTTTATGCTTCATACTGACCTCTTTGTCGTAGTCATACGAGGTTCCTTTGTTTGGGAAAATGATGTCTCCATTATGACAAACCAGCTCTCTGATCAAAGCGACAGGATGCCACTTTCCTTTGCAGAGATCTCTGTAGGAAACAGACGCAGACAGAAGCTCCTTGTTCTCCAAGCCGAGTGCAGGTAATAGCATCATTGCAGCGGGGTAATAACGAGACCAACTATGTTTAAACTCATACAAACTTTGGTAGCTTCAGCAGAGCCCATCAGGGTTCTACGAGGAGGAGAGGAGACGCACGATGTGGCCAGATGGAAAAACAAAGCGCTTTCAAAAGATAGCAATCAGAAAAGTGTGATTTTGACTCTGCAAAACAGGAAATACGCTACCAAGGAGGAGCCATTTCCTCAGCCTGAGGTTTTTTTTTTTAAAGCTTTGGTACATTGGGTAAGATGTTCGAGTTTTGTCCTGCCGTGTTTCACCGTCCGGTTTGGAGGAGAGATGCTTTTAAACCACGAGTTTCCTAATCCTCTGCGTGTGCGTGTGTACGTCACGTCTTACGAGCCCCAGGTTTCCTTTTGTTCCAGGTCAGCAGGTCACGTGTTTGGAACGCAGGGAGGAAGCGGTTTTTCCCCACTTCTCCACGAGCCGACACGTTGCGAAATCAGACACAAATCCAACAAAAGAGGCCGACTTGCAGATGAAAAACACTGTTTGCTTCTCCATCTTCCTCCTCGCAGTCTAGATTTCTTCTCTTTTTAATCCATCCATTCGTTTTAAAAGTTAACCAACAAAGACATGAAGTAACAACTTGCCCAATCTATCATACGGTTTTACAGAGCTCCCCCCCCGACCCCCCCGATCCCTCCGAGCAGCACATATTTCACATTCCAAGCAGACACCACTGCACAGCATGCGCAATCCGCCTTCTCCTCACATCTGCTCCGTCCGTCCGCAGGTCTGAGTGCAGCGAAGCTGCTGAAGGCCAACGGGCTGAGCCCCGTGGTGCTGGAGGCCCGGGACCGGGTCGGAGGTCGGACCTTCACCGTGCGGGTGAGACGCTGCTCCACATGTGTGAAACACTAACGTGTCGGCAAAAGCTTTTTTTTTACATCTGTTTTTATTTTCTTCCTCAGAACAAGGAGACAAAGTGGGTGGACCTGGGCGGAGCTTATGTCGGACCGACTCAGAACCGCATCCTGCGATTGGCCAAAGAGTTCGGCATCGAGACCTACAAAGTCAACGAGCAGGAGAGTCTGGTGCACTACGTCAACGTGAGCGCCGCGCTTCTCTCAGTGCTTCAAACGAGGAACAGTCACGCAAAATATGAAAAACACACCGCAGTTCAGGTTTAAAGGGTTTAAACAAAGTAGACACGTGTGCAGTAGAGGTGCCCCCCCCACACAGCCTCAGTGCCTGGAGATGCACATCTTGGCCTGAGGGGCTTCTGTAATGCGGTTTCTCTTTTCTCTGAGTGCTCGAATGAACCGCCGAGCAGAAAAACCAGGAAAGGCAGCAGCGCAGAAGGAGACGCTGAGGCCATCTCTGTTCTCGTTATTCTCATTAGTGCGGCTGCACCGCCGTCCTTAACACAGTTGTGTTCCTCTACCTGATTTGATTTGCCGATGCAGCCCTGTGCCTTTACTTTAAATCACTGGCTGGCAGCTTTGTGTGTCTGTGTGTGTGTGTGACAGTGAGCTTATCTCAACGTAGACGGCGTAATTTAATCGCGACAAGAGATGGACTTTGAGGTCTAAGGCGCCGACGTACATCCACAAACGTCATCCAGAAGAACCCAACAGAACAACGACAGAATCAACCTGTGCTCATTTTGTGTGACATCTTCACCAGTTTCTCAGAATTTGGGCTTTCCTCGCTGCTCAGATGAAGTTGGGGGGAATCCGCCGATCCCCCTGCAGCTCTTCAGCTAACAGCTCAGTGTGTCAGGACACCAGATGCCGCCTGAGCACAAGCAGACCTCAGCGCCGTGATCCGGTTAGGAGGCGTATTTCAAAAACAAGTCATCTAAATGGTTTACTTATGTGCTCTATTGTATTTCTCTGAGGACTCGTCCAGTTGAAGCGTTGTGGCTTCGTTGCCGTTCGGAGGGCAACGCTGCACCTTTGCGGATCATTCCGGACTCGAATCAGTGCGTCTCCTTGGCTACTATCTCTCGCTCACTCGCTCGCCACTTGTGGCTTGGCGGCTGGTTGCCATGGCAGCGCGCCTCATCTCGAGGCCGCTGCCCTCCACCCGGGTCAGGCGCTGCCTTTGCAAACTCGTGCATGTCTTCTTTTTCCTGATGATCACAGCTGAATTGCGTGTCGCATTCTGGGGCTGAACGGCGTTAACGTGCCAGACACAATGGGGGACCAAAGGAATCCGTGTGGACCGCCTCTACTGTGTCTCCATTAAAAAAACAAATACAGAAACAATTAACGCGTTGGGAAAAGGTTGACCCCTAAGAACCGGGATACAACTGTAATAGCGATACCTTTCTCAAACCTCGCCACACGTGTGTAACTGCGCTGCACTAGCTTTGGATTAGCCATGTTGCTATTCAGATGAACGATCTCAGCGTGCATGGAAAGTTTTAACCATCTAACAAGAGCGCAATTGCGTGATTAGGGCTAGCTTTCAAGCGAGCCGCGATGCTAATGATCTTTGCTCTGGCAGATTGCTGCTTCCCCTTATCAGCTGACTGGGCCGCATCAGCTCTCAGCGCCGGACTTATTAATGAGCTTCTGCTATCAGAGACGGGGGGACGGACTTTGGGTAAATGCCCTGGTTATCAGAGATTGGGAAAGAGCGTGGGATTGTGCCACCGCTGCCACAGCAGTGAGGATGCCGCGCATGTTTGCACAGAGACACGGCAGATTATTGTGCTTTATTTTTATGTTTATGACACTGCCAGTTAAAGTAGGTCCCTTATCTTAATGCAGCCTGCCTTTTGTATGGAAAAAGATAGCATTAACAGGTAGCCTCAATAAACGTCAGGAACAGATTCACTTCATCTTTCTCCTTCCTCCTTACTTCCTGGCGCATAAACCAAAGTGTTGATTAAAAATATGTTGCATATCAACACGAGCAGCCAATGGGAACGCTGGTTTGCTCGTCCAATATTCACTCTCGTTTGGACCCATCGATCAACCCGGATCGACCGCCCGTGTCCCCGGGGTGTGAGGCGGACTCACGAGGAAACAGATGCTGCCCCCCCCCCCCACCCACCCCATCCTTCCCATCCTCCCCATCCTGCATCCCCATGGCCCGGCGTCACCACGGCGACGGACCTGTTGCTACTCGGCAGCTCTGAGCAGGGCGGCGACGGGTCGGGGGTTTGCACGGCTTTTTCTCCCGTCGTCTGTTTCTGTGTCTGAAAAAAGAAAAGCAGCCCGACCTCGCGGGGCCTTGCAGGTCGGCTGTTTGTCTCAGATACAAACTCATCTGCGAGCGAGTGCCGCGGGTCCGTGGGTCGTTTATTATGCCTTCATGTGCGGGGGATACGAGCGGACCTGGTGGATCACGTTGGAAATGTTGGCAGCGTATCAGAATCTCAATCAAAAGAAGAAAAACAAATTGTAAATCTCCCATAAAATGCCGAACCCACTCGCACAAAGGCGTCGCCTCTGTTTCCTCCAGTGTGGAACAAATGCACCAGTGGAGCTAAAGGTCGCCGGTGAATATCCACGGTCACTGACTTCCACAGATAGCGTGGTTATGAAATGGAGCAATAGTTCAGACTTGATGACAGCGCTCTCTAGCCAGTTGTTAACTGTTACACAACAGGCAGTAAACCGGTTGTTGATTCACTCCATGCACGGCTGTCGTGGACTCCCACTAATCCCACCGGAGGCCCGCAAATCTAAATGTTTCACAACCAATTCACCAAATCACTAACTACATTTATTCAAGTCTGCGCATTGGAAGTGATCGCACAAGTTGCCAACTGATGACTGTACATGCTGCATATGTTCTGCCCAACAGGGGAAGTCGTACCCGTTCCGAGGCTCCTTCCCTCCCATGTGGAACCCCATCGTGTTGTTGGACTTCAACAACCTCTGGAGGACAATGGACGAGATGGGCAAGGAGGTGACGCAAGCGCCCCCCTCCCCCCCCCGAGTGGATTTGCTTTTACTCTCCGTATGTTGCCTCTTCGCTAAACGTCCTCCTCCTCCTCCGTCTGCGTTCCAGATTCCCAGAGAGGCTCCGTGGAGAGCTCCGCATGCCGAGGAGTGGGACCGGATGACCATGGAGGAGCTGTTCGCCAAACTGTGCTGGACCAGGTAGCGTGAGAACGTCAGATGAAGGCAAACAAGAGGGAGAGCGGGGATAACAAAGCGTGTGGTGTTCATCCTGTGTTTCCTGTGGAGGCCATGTCATCATAAGTGAATGTATTATGACTTTGGAGTCTGATCATCTCGCTGTTTCACAACAACCAGTTCTTTTCACGTAAAGACGTAACACCAGTTGAAGGATTCACACCCCTCTCTCTTTCTTCCTCAACTCAAGGACCGCTCGCAAATTCGCCAAGCTGTTCGTCAACGTGAACGTGACCTCTGAACCCCACGAGGTGTCGGCCCTGTGGTTCCTCTGGTACGTGAAGCAGTGCGGGGGAACCATGAGGATCTTCTCCACCACCAACGGAGGACAGGTCGGTGTCTGCTGCTCAGCCTCGCATAGTTCTGAGTGTTCCTGGAACACTGTGTCTGTGTTGCCATAGCCGCTGAGGGAGGGGGGGGTTGATGTTTAGGTAAGCGGGGCCAGCTCTGTCTGCACCAGTGTGTGTGTGTGTGTGTGTGTGTTTGTGTGTGAGTTTACATTGGGAGGATGACCAGAAGACGAGCATGAAAACATTCAAGCTACGAGCAAAGAGGAGCTTCCAAAAAAAGTCTCCTTTAATCAAACGAGACGAACGACAGACCCACATTGTTCCACTGCCAGGAACCACTCAGAGTCTTCAATGGCGATTCATCCCGATCACACCAGAGTTTGTACGGCGAGCAGAGGGACGTCACGCTGGTCTCTGTCCCTCGGCATCCAACAGAAGGATCCGTCGTACTCGTACTAAGATATAGAAGCAGTTTGACCTTTGACCCCCTCCTCCTCTCTCCGTCCCCCTGTGCAGGAGCGGAAGTTTGTCGGCGGCTCGGGTCAGATCAGCGAGTGCATGGCCGCGGAGCTGGGGGAGCGCGTGAAGCTGGAGTCTCCGGTGTGCCGGATCGACCAGAGCGGAGACGCGGTGGTGGTGGAGACGCTGGACAGGCAGACCTACGCGGTGAGCGAGCGCGCAGCGGCGGGACAAGGACCGACAAAGTACACAACGGCACGCCGGCAAACCGACAAAGAGAAGAAACCCACGAATCAGAGCTACGCTTTGGATGCGTCGCTACCGGCTGTGACATCATTCAGTCCTGGGAGACGAGAACAAATTCAAACGTTCCAAAAATGATTCTGTGCTGCCCCCTGCTGTTCCCCTGTTGACCTGCACAGCACATGACCCCCGGTTTTTCCGGATGCGTGTCTTTGTCCCAGGCCAAGTACGTGATCCTGGCCACGCCTCCCGGCCTGAACCTGAAGATGCACTTTAACCCCGAGCTGCCGCCGCTGAGGAACCAGCTGATCCACCGCGTGCCGATGGGCTCCGTCATCAAGTGCATGGTCTACTACAAGGACAACTTCTGGAGGAAAAAGGGTAAGGAAGGGAGGGAAAAGGGGGAACCCCCTGGTGTGTGTCTGTCTCACGCTCTTTGTTTCCACACCAGGTTACTGCGGCACCATGGTGATCGAAGAGGAAGGCGCCCCCATCGGCCTGACGCTGGACGACACGAAGCCCGACGGCACCGTGCCCGCCATTATGGGGTGACTGATCGCATCGAATGGGACGGTGTCGTCGTGAAGCTTTCAAAACTGTCAGACTGGAGCTGTGAATTCTCTACTTCAGCAGGCATCTGTTTTTCCTCTCCTCTCCCTCTCCGACAGATTCATCCTCGCCCGCAAGTGCAGGAAGCTCTCGGGTCTGACCAAAGAGGAGAGGTAAGGTTCCTTACAGCAGCTTTGTAACGCAGCTCGCGGCAGTTCAAACGCATAAACCGCGTCCGTCTTCGCTTCGCGCTTCAGGTTGAAGAAGATCTGCGAGATCTACTCCAGAGCTCTGGGCTCGGAGGAGGCCCTGCATGTGAGTGCGGCCGCAGGGCGGGGTGGGGTGGGGAGGGGTGGGGGGGAGGGGGAGGAAACTGCGTGCTTGCTAAAACCCCCTTTTTTTCCCGCTTGTGTCGCTCAGCCGGTGCACTACGAGGAGAAGAACTGGTGCGAGGAGGAGTACTCCGGAGGCTGCTACACGGCCTACTTCCCCCCGGGGATCCTCACCCAGTACGGAAAGTAAGTCTCACGGCCGATCGGCATCAGCGCGTCACACGCCAATAAGGAGAGAAGTTACTAATCAGACTAAACGTTCCCCGCCTGCAGGGTGCTGAGGGAGCCGGTCGGCAAGCTGTACTTCGCCGGCACGGAGACGTCCACGGAATGGAGCGGCTACATGGAGGGGGCGGTGCAGGCCGGAGAGAGAGCCGCCAGAGAGGTCAGAGGTCACCTGCGAAGAAAAAACCCACCGGAAAGATCCGCCGATGACAGCAGAGCCGGCGGAGTGTATTTTGCGTTTTATTTACCAACGTGCTCCCGTTGCAGGTGCTGTGTGCGATGAAGATGATTCCGCAGAGTCAGATCTGGCAGGCGGAGCCTCAGTCTGTGGTGAGAGAGAATCTGTCTCGCTGTTTTGGGTCAAAAAAAGCAAAAACTCAAAAAGTGGAAACTCGTCTCCTCCAAACAGGAAGTGCCGGCGCTGCCCTTTGACACTAGCTTCTGGGAGAGGAACATGCCGTCGGTGGGCGGCCTCATCAAGCTGGCGGGATTCTCCGCCTTCCTGTCCGCGGCGGCGGCGGCGGCCGGCCTGGTGGCCTACAGGAAGGGCCTCCTCCCCCGGAGTTAAGCGCCACGCGGCCGCCCCCCCCCCCCGACATCGCCGACGGGGCCCGGTGCTTCCGGCGCTCTACTCAAACGGCCCGAGTGGTTGCCCCGAGCAACTTCAGTTTAAATCTGCTATTCAGGAGATTCACATTTTTAAACCAATGAAGGAAAAAACAAAACAGAATGAGTAAAAAAAAATATATATATATATATATATAAATCGTGATGAATAGTCCATACATTGCCAATGACATTCACAGTCATGTGTGTGTGTGTGTGTGTGTGTGTGTGTGTGTGTGTGTGTGTGTGTGTGTGTGTGTGTGTTCCCGGTGTGTCTAATTACCTCTGCTGGCTTCAGGTGCAAATTTATTCTGTCCGAGCAGCTGCAGCTGTTTGTGGAGCTCCGGTTCCGTCGGATGAGAATAGAACGGTGCCGTCGCCCGTCACAGAACCACAGAGGGAAGGAAAAGGTTGCTGATGTTCTCCTGTCAACTAATCCCACCAACACTTCAGCTAATATCAATTAATGCCGGAGAAACGACCCCGTTTTGACTCAAATGAGACGGCACAAACATTTGCGGTTCTGCAGAGGAGCAGGAGAGGAGATTAACTGCACGTTCTGCTTAAATCCCTTTTTCCCTGTGCACTTATGAAATGGAGTCAAACCACCTTGGGATAAATTCCAATCATTTGCTCAAATTAAAACACTTTCAGCATCGGGCCATTTTTTTTTTCGTATATCAAAGATTCATGAATTTGCCTCACGGCTTTAAAATTTGCATCTCCAATCTTATTTTGATGAAATCCCCCAATGCACCAAATGCACAACTGAAAATAGATCGCATGCACTATTGACTTAAATAACATGATAATCTTTAACAACGCTACGCTTAGTGCCTCTTTTTTAAAAGATGGACATCCTCACTAAGAGGCTACGGCGCCATTAGCCGTGAGTGTACATGGTGTTGGTCGACAGAGAGAGAAATGCACTGAAAGCCTTGTCGTGTCCTGGAATTGGAAAATGGAATTGTGTTGGTTTGGAAATGTTGACCAATCAGCAGCGACTTGGATTTCAGGGATTTCTTACTTTCCGTGGAGTCCAGGTTCTGAGGCCTCGACGTGAAGAAACCCCACATGAATCTAAAAAAAGAGTTCTTCTGTTAGTGTGTCTGTTTACGGAGGGCATCGTACTGTGCGTGTGTACGCGTGTGTGCGTGCGTGCGTGTGTATGTGCGTGTGTGCGTGCGTGTGTGTGTGTGTGTGAGTCTTGTTATCTGTCGTGCCTTAATGGAAGTCTTGATGTTTCTGGTCATTTCTCTCAAGTGCCTGTGTGACTCCTCACTGGAGATCAGCCGGTTGTCTTCAGTAACCACCTGTACGCAGGGGCAAGCAAAATGGACCCTCCCCCCCCCCCCCCCCCCCCTCTGATCCCTCCCTGGTCCTCGTGTCCAATAAGCCTCTAATGTCTACGCCTCCACCTGTGTGACGTGTAAAGGGACTCGGGTGAAAGCTGTTGAGTTGATCAAACCGCTCGTCTCCAGTGACGACTGTGCGTGTGTTTTGTATTGTGACCCCCCCCTCCCTCCCTGCCCCTCTTCCTCCCTCCCCCTCTTCCTCCCACCACATGCAACCAGCACTCTTCCGTCCTTTCGAACTGACGTACAGCAGTCGTACCATCGGCCGCCACACAAAACGTCTGACCGGTCCTTGGTTCTCTTCCGGAGACACGAGACAGTCCCTCTTGTCCCTGCGTGTGTTTGATGTCTTTGATTCCCAAACGAAGCTGGTGATATTCAAAAGAAGAAAGAAATGTGAAATAAATCGACTTAATTGACTCGTGTTGAACTGAGTGTCGTTTTGTGTCTTTCTGACAAAGTCCTGCGGGTCAGTTTGAAATGAGTCTGCTGCGGCCTGCGTGCACGACGCCGTGCCGGGTATACCGCAGCCGGGACGAGAAGCGGGGGCCACTTCGATCGAGGGGGCATCTGTAGTGCTGTAGCCTTTTTAACGGCGTTGCACTTTACAGCCTTTATACGCTGCGTCGTGTAATTTACAACGCAGCAACAAGCAGCTGGTCCACCATAAATTCCCAGAAGTGGGTCGTGGTTCAAAAGCTGCAGCCGAAGGTTATTAAAACAGATGGATAAGTGATTTACATTACACTCTCACACTCTGTGTGTGTGTGTGTGTGTGTGTGTGTGTGTGTGTGTGCGTAAGGATTTGTGGCAAAGAATACAAAC
Organism: Apeltes quadracus; assembly: GCA_021346845.1. Taxonomy (NCBI): domain Eukaryota; kingdom Metazoa; phylum Chordata; class Actinopteri; order Perciformes; family Gasterosteidae; genus Apeltes; species Apeltes quadracus. The sequence continues at coordinate 16,248,919 of CM037932.1, forward strand.
GTTCCGACCTGAAGGGCTGCTGGCGAGAGCCGACGTCTGCAGAAAGCGGTTCCACAACAGTTCCACTCCTACGTGTCAATCAAACTGCACGTGACCCCGACGAGTGTGTGTGCATTATGTTTGTGTGCGTGTGTGTGCGTGTGCGTGTGAATGAGCCAGGCCTTCTGCTTTGCCATCCCTCTCCTCTTTCATCTCGACTGCATTTCATTAAATCTCCCCTTTGAGCTGCTCGCCGCAAGGCCATTCACCCAAATGCAAGGATTGTAAAATCAATACAGATCGTGGTCGTGCGCCGACGTGAGGCCGTTGACCTTGAGCTCGGGGGGAAGCGAATGGTCATCCGTCTCTCTGTCAGCCTCTCATCGCTAAGGGAGAAGAGGTGCAGAGGATGGATGGAGGCTGCGTCACTGAAGCCACCAGAGGGCAGATGATGACCACGGAAACAACGTGAAGCAGCGTCGCCGCCCGTCGTCGCAGCATTGGGTGTTTTTTTGTTTGATTTGTGGCTAATTGTCGTTCGGGCAGACACGCCACGCTGCCAGGCCTCCACTGCATCCTCTGCAGCTGCATGGCCAGCAGGCTGATGGGGAAGGTTTACTGTAGGTGGCAAAACATCTGCATGCATCTGCACAAGCAAGAGCACACACGCACACACACACACACACACACACACATGGGCCTCTTTATTAGACCGCATCCCTGCTCCCGGCCCCTCTGCAGCGCGCTGTGATATGAAATCTGACACTGTCTATTTGCCTCCCAATCCGTCAGCCTGCGGATTGCGTTGAGACGGCGGTGTTGGGGGGCGCGGAGGGGGGGGGGCGGGGGCTCAGAGCTCGTGGCCTAGGCAACTGCTCGGTACCATCCGCCCACATCCACACCGCCGCGAGACCCCCTCAACGGTGAAACCGTCTGCAATCTCCCATTAAATGTTCCCACTCTTGTTTTCTAGGAGGGGGGGGGCACAGAATCTCTCTCCCCGGTGCCGAAGTGAATTGAGGCAACACAGTTTGGTAAAAAAAATAAAAAAACCACTTCTGATGAAAAAGCGCTTATTTTTCTTTGGTTGTGCTGGTTCAGAGTGCTCGAGGGAGGCTCTGGATTTGCCGTAGTTTAAACATTTAAACGAGTACGTTGGCTTTTACTCAGAGACACGAGGTACGAAACGCTATTCTGGGCCTTCTTTACCTTTATTGTTATTGATGTGATGACAGAAACCCAAAGGACAACTGCAAAATAATTGGCGAGCGTGTAAGTAAGGAGACAATTGTGCTGGTAATCTTTCTATCTATATGTTCAGTGTTTATTTCATTCGCTGTCACTCTGCTGTCACAGGCAGCGCGTGTTCAGCGCGTGTTCAGCGCGTGTTCAGCGCGTGTTCAGCGCGTGTTCAGCGCGTGTTCAGCACGTGTTCAGCGCCTGTTCAGCGCGTGTTCAGCGCGTGTTCAGCTCGTGTTCAGCGCGTGTTCAGCTCGTGTTCAGCGCGTGTTCAGCGCGTGTTCAGCGCGTGTTCAGCGCCTGTTCAGCGCGTGTTCAGCGCGTGTTCAGCGCCTGTTCAGCGCCTGTTCAGCGCCTGTTCAGCGCCTGTTCAGCGCGTGTTCAGCGCGTGTTCAGCGCGTGTTCAGCGCGCGTTCAGCGCGTGTTCAGCGCGCGTTCAGTGCTTTTTCCCGTCTCGTGGCGCTGCAGACTTTGTGACTTAGTGATCCTAAATGATTACAGCCTCTTCTCTTGTTAGACTTTTCACTTTGGCCAGATGAGCCTCCCGGTTATCCGGCCTTGATGATGATTTGTGCAGCATTTCTGCTGGGATGTCGTCCTGCACAGATGCCAAGAAAGAAAAAGATGCACAATATTCTGCCTGGAGGAATCCTCCCGTTATGTTTCTGGAGGTAAAGAAAGGGATAGTTTGCCGTTTTGGAGCTTGATTGCTTCTCGTTTTATTCAGTTGCATACTGCATATCTTCATCTTCCCCAAACAGCCATGGGCATCCCCAACCAGCTAACCAGTCTGCGGGAGCAAAGTCACTCTAACGGTGAGGAACAGTAGTCCATTGGTTATTTTTAGTTCCGCTGAGATCCCAGAGCCGGATCATCAGCCTCAAAACGGCCTCCTGGTGACAGTGACAGAGCACCGGGAGGATTTCATCTGATACGGAGCCATCAGAGCCCAATAACGATCAGCATCACTCACGCTGTCAAAGCACGCACACCGAAGACAGTGAGCGGGGCAGGTGATGGTGAACGTGAAGGGGAAGTGGAGAGGAAAAGGTAAGGGGGGGCGGGTGAGGACAGAAGGGGAGGAAATGAGGCGGTCTGCTCCGGTGCTTTTCTTGGGTTTTGGGGGGGGGGGGGGGGGGGGGGAGGCTCTCTGACTGTTGAGTCAAAGTAAACAAACTAGCCCCTTAAATGTCCCTCTAAATGACAGACCCCTTGCAAGAGACACCAGCGTCCCCCTGCAGGACATCTACACCACCAGGACGCGGGAGTGCCGGCAGAGAGACAGATGCACGAGAGGGTGATCAAATCGAGTTTGCACAAGGCTGAGAGTCTTAATTTCAGCGCTGGCCGTGTGTCGCTCCCTGCAGCCCCGCAGGACCCTCCATCGCAGCTCCACAGCGATAAATAACTGGGGTAAATAGTAAATCTGCCCAAGGCTGCGCAGGGAAGGGGGAGAGGAGAGGATGGATGGAGGGAGAGTAGAGGGAGTCTTAATCCCTCCAGTGACTGCGGTTCCAGTCAAGCCCTGAACCCAAAATAGCCTTTTTTCTATGGCTCTCACTTTCTCTCCCTAAACAATAAAGGATCCTGCTTCCTGCGTGTGCAGGTAAACGCTCCCTCGCAGTGACAGCGGAGGAATTAACACTCGAGTGAAGCACTTGAGGGAGTAAGCTGCTGCTGTCGCAGTCCCAGCTGGTTCAAATGTGTCCCATTTAAATGCATAATGCCTCGGAGGGTGGAAAGAGCTAATCACAGCTCATTTCAAATGAGGCCCCACAAACGGCGACCCGGCTTAATCAGGAAATCTAACTGCACGCAGTGTTATTTGATTATTCCGCCTCGCCGAAGACCCAGCGTGGGAGCGCACCTGGGCATGTGAGCGCGGGGAAATAGCTCTGCTATAAAAGGGAAAGACGCGAGAATGTCATTAAATTCCATCTGTCCACCTGTAGAGAGGTATTCCTCTATAACACCGGTGGAAGAACAGAAAGCAGAGACGACGTGCGACAGAAAGATCGATGTAAGTCTGTTGACATCCATAAGAGGCCGCAGTTTGCGTTGAGTGACGTAATCACTTGGCCTGGTGCGAGGAGCGCGTCCCGGGCCCATGTGATGTGATTCAACTCATGAGAGAAGCGTCCAAAGGAACCGACTGCTGTCACACTCGGTTCGCCGGCATCTTGCTCTTAATTCAAACTCAACACGCCGTTCAAACGGAGAGTGAGCGCGTTGCAAAAAGGCCTTCTTCCCTAAAGTCCAGAAATGTACTATTGTTCAATATTGCACACATTTAATGCACAATGCATGGGGCTACTTGAATTTATCTTTGCTGGGGAGTAGTAGGCATTTTTTTTTAAGAATTCAAGGTAACACATGGCCGGTAATTGATGAATATTAATTTAGCGCGAAACACATGAGAAAAGACCGTAATCTCCTGATTTCTTAAATTCCTAAATTTCCATTCTTTAATATTTTCGGGGGGGGATGACGCTCGGTTAAACAGCCAAAGACGCAACATTCTGATATAATATCCACGCGACTCTCAACATGACGCCGCGGCTCACACCTTGAGTTGAGCGTCATCACCGACACTGACAGGAAGAGTCACTGACAGGAGGAGTCACTGACAGGAGGAGTCACTGACAGTAGGAGTCACTGACAGGAGGAGTCACTGACAGGAGGAGTCACTGACAGTAGGAGTCACTGACAGAAAGAGTCACTGACAGGAGGAGTCACTGACAGTAGGAGTCACTAACAGGAAGAGTCACTGACAGTAGGAGTCACTGACAGGAAGAGTCACTGACAGGAAGAGTCGCTGGCAGGAGGAGTCACTGACAGGAGGAGTCACTGACAGTAGGAGTCACTGACAGGAAGAGTCACTGACAGGAGGAGTCACTGACAGTAGGAGTCACTGACAGGAGGAGTCACTAACAGGAAGAGTCACTAACAGGAAGAGTCACTGACAGGAGGAGTCACTGACAGTAGGAGTCACTGACAGGAAGAGTCACTGACAGGAGGAGTCACTGACAGTAGGAGTCACTAACAGGAAGAGTCACTAACAGGAAGAGTCACTGACAGGAGGAGTCACTGACAGTAGGAGTCACTGACAGGAAGAGTCACTGACAGGAGGAGTCACTGACAGTAGGAGTCACTAACAGGAAGAGTCACTAACAGGAAGAGTCACTGACAGGAGGAGTCACTGACAGTAGGAGTCACTGACAGGAAGAGTCACTGACAGGAGGAGTCACTGACAGTAGGAGTCACAAACAGGAAGAGTCACTGACAGGAAGAGTCACTGACAGGAAGAGTCACTGACAGTAGGAGTCACAAACAGGAAGAGTCACTGACAGGAAGAGTCACTGACAGGAAGAGGCCCTGGCAGGAGGAGTCACTGACAGGAGGAGTCACTGACAGGAAGTGTCGCTCCCGCTGTGCTCGGGTAGACGTCACGCTACTCGATGTGTTTGCTGCCGTCGGCGCTCTGGACACGTCGGACAGGGAGCCGCTGAATGTGCGTCCGTTTCTTGGACGTGTACGTGCGCCACGTGCCTCACTGAGGGCCGACGATTCAGCAGTGAAATGAACACAATCGTGTGGCTGCATTGTCTCTGTCTCTGTCTCCTGTGCAGAGACATCGTTCATGATAATTTGATGTCTCCCTTGAGGGTCTTTTACTGATAAACCAAATTGAACAATGCCCTATTTTCATCAGGCAATCGAAGGGGCAATCTAACTGAGATATACGGTAACAGATCATTACAATGATTGGAAAGGGTTCATCAGCTGATGGGGGGGGGGGGGGGGGGGGGGAGTCAGATGTGGTGCGGCTGGAAAAAGCCTCACTGCAGCAGAAGAGTGAAGCTATTTTGGGGCTCACTTGATGGCGTTTCATGATGAGAAATCTTCATTTGAGTCACGCGCTCGTACATCTTGGCTTTTTTTCTAATCATAAAAATGGATGAATTTAAATCAGAGCCTGGAGGTGATGAATGAGCAGAGAATGTGAAATGAGGAAAGGCCTTCCACGGATGTGGACACATTTTAAATATCTATTATTATTTACAAACCAGGGGCCCAGTTTAAGTACTTTGCTCAATGGAAAGATTCAATTAATTTGCCTGCATTTAATGAAAATAATACATTCTGTCATGTGACGTAAAACGCGGTCTCTTTCACCTCCATATGACATCAAAACACCTCATGGAGATCGCGATGTTCCAACTTCCATATTTGGCGGCGGCGCGGGCTGCGTGAGGCACACCGTCGCTACATATGAAGCGTTGTTAAGATGCCTAAAATTAGCACGCCGACACACGCGTCATAATATGCTAATGTTCACATGCTAACACGTGTTAATCAGCACCACGCTGTGGTTTTCTGCACGTGTTTTTTTCTAAACCGAAGTGCTGGACGAATGAAAAGGTCGAGCCGACGCTCGTGGAAAACGGCCGAGGTCCCCTCGTAGCTGCTAGCGCGGCTTAAGGAATGATGTCACACGTTTATACAACATCGTTCTTACCTGCTTCCCTCTGGAGATCCGTCCCAACCCGCCTCGAGGCCGACAGATTCATTTGCACTCAATTATAAAATTCAATTGGGTTTTTTAACGTCAGAACCTGCGGGGGGGAGGGGGAGGGGGGAAGGCCTCCGTTCTCCTGGTAATTGAATTCAAGTGGTGGAAAGCAGCTAAGTGAACGTGAAAACGTTTCCTCGACATCTATTTAACCCGAGACGCCGATAAGAGTCGTCTATTTACACTAAAAAACAAAGTGGAGAGGCGCCGGTGATGAATTCACGGCTCACTGAGTTCTGCTGGAAGCCCGCGTCTCCTGCTGACAGTTAAAAAAAAAAATAATAATGTAAAAAATGTAGATGGCAGCACACAAAAGCAGAGCAACTGAAAACTTTATTAGTTTAGTCCGAGGCCGCCACAGAGCACGTGTTGTCTTCCTTCAGGCAGCCGAGAGGCGGACGCTCCGTATTCGCCCCCCCGTCGCCCAGGCGTGGCCCCACTCACACGCTCCACCGGCCGCGTGCCGGGGGCCTCGCCGATAGGCCGACCTCACCTCCGTCTCTGGCACACGGGGGGACGAGAGGGACGGCAGACAAACACAAAGCGCTCGAGGGAGGTTCCACGAAGACGGTGTTTTGCATGAATATCAAATCATAAAGCTGGTGGGTTTTTTTCTATTTTGGAATGTGCAGTTTGATCACCAGGGAGAACGTTTAAGGGGCCGCCGCTATCGATCCCTCGAGGCAAATATATGATTTCGGACCGTATAAATAAGGCGTCACACACGGATGCAAATGATCCTTCGAAGCAGAAATTGAGGCCGAAGACGAATCCACACAAATTGAAAGAGAGTTCACGCTCGTTGGTTTTGTGACGTCAAAATCATCCAGAAACCAGAAAGCGAATGTAAATCCAAAATGTGCTTGAAGAAGTGGCAGTTAGTGCTGTGATGGAAAAAAAGGAAGGGGGTGAGGGATGGAGGGAGGGGGGGGTGAGAAACTTTGATCTTAGAGCCTTACGTCTGTATCACGCCCACACACATTTTTTTAATCACATATTCTCTTTTGGATTTGTTTTTGAATCTTGACTAATTTCAAAATGTCTTTAAATCAGAAGAATATCAATTGTGAAGTAAGAAAGTCAAGTAGCAGCGAGCCAGAAGCCGTATGAGCATAAACACATTTGAGTCTTTGCTCTTGATTGCCGACAAACAGGTGGAACCCTTTAGTTTTTCTGTCTGAAATGATTCATGATGAATGTCTCGTCTTCTACCAAATGAAATACTGCAGTTGCACTGATGAAGCGCTTCCAAAGGGCAACAGAGTTACAGGGAAAGAAAAACTCTTAAATCCTCCACTGGTGCATATTATTGCAAAGAAGATGGACGTCTTCTGACACAATTCACCTTTTTCCTCAAAACATTTCCAACGTCTCTGGTTTCTTTGACAGCGCTGTATGAACTGTGGCATAGCTGCCCAGATGTCCAGTACTCTTTTGCAGAAGCTGTTGTCCCCGTTTCCCTCCCTCTTCCGTCCGTCCGTCTCTCCCTCGGGGGTTTCCCGCGCTGCCAGCTTCAGACCTGACATTTGGTGTCGCACGGTGAACGCGGGGGAAACAAGCGGGGGGGAGAGAGGGGCGATAACGAAGGTGACAGGTGTTAATGGAGAGATAATGAAGTACTGGATGGATGTATGCGGCGACTGGAGGGAACCGGAGAGACGCGAGGAAGGCAGACCGAGAAGAGGGATAGGGAGGGAGGGCAGAGGGAGGGCAGCAGTTTCCATAGTAACCTGCAGTCATGTGAGAGCAGGAGACGGTGGGAGCAGAGAGGAAGGTGGAGGGAGAGACAGAGATGGAGAGTTTGCCCGCGGTTTAATTACTGCTCCGAGGCCTAATCTCCGCTAGGCCCCGCGCCGCCTCCTCTGTCCGTCCCTCCCCAGGAGGCCCTCGTGAAGCATACGAGCTGGTAGATTGGACCTGCAGCTCACTGCGCCAGTCCACAGTGGACGGAGCACAGGTCACGTGGTTCCAAAGCGAAGCGCCACAGATGGGTTCCACTGAGCGTGTCGACGTCCCCAAATGGACGCCGTCTTCCTTCGCCCTCAGCCGATGTTTGTTCCACTGTTTCGGTCCGACAAACACAACCACGACGCCTCCACCACCTTGAGCCTCGAGGTGTCTTCGTTGGGCTTGAATCACAGCGGCCCTCGAACACAACGGCGATTCGATGCGAGACACAAACCTGATGAACGTTTCTGATGAACGACGCGGAATCATTATTCTTCAATACTTTATTTCCTGTAATCAGCTGCGTGGTGGGAATGATGACAAGCTGTTTTTTGGACACTCTTTCTTCCCGCCTCGACATGCGCTGAGGCTCCATTTGTATCGACCAGAAGTTAATGGTGTGGAGCCCCTGTTAATCCCCCCCCCCCCTCAGAAAGGCACGTCAGGCCCAGTGAGCTCACTCTCACAATGAATGAATGTGTGTGTGTTTGCGTGCATGTTTTTCCCCTCAGAGGGGGGCAGAGCGCCGGTTGCCTTGGCAGTTGAGGAGATAAAGCTCTGAGATGTTTTTTTTACCGCTGCACACACACAGATCCAACCCTCACTCAGCGCCACGCGGCCCGCTGGAGAACCTCCCGTGTGCTACGTGTCCACAGGGGTCAGAGTCAGCGTCACCGCCGGATCCACCTGCTCGCACTCGCAGTCCTCTCAGAGGAGAGGAGAGGCTGCAGCAGAGGCATCGCGGCAAACCGAGGAGGAGAACATGGGGGGAGGAAAGTGATCCTCCTCGGCTCCTGTGTCAGGGATCCCTCTGAGCTACGATGTGACGTCTCCGCAGCTCTAGAGGGACGTCCTCTGCCACCGTTGTGTTCTTCAAGGATACAGCAGATAAAAGCTGTCGCAGCTTTACGTCTCTTAAACTGGACTCATAGTAAAGAGAAGACGTCGATCCATCACATGGAAAAAAGCCGATTGAGTGACTAACGAGTTAACTAACGAGTCAAACTTATTTCTGGATGCATGAAAAGCAAACGTAACTCCCCTTCACGATGCGTTGCCAGGGGACGTCCTCCGTCCATCAGCCGGAGCTGCAGCTCAGCAGAGACACACAGAGGCCTCACACAGAGTCCCACTGAAGTTCAAGTCGCACAGCTGATGTTTTACGGCTACAGCTCATGCGATGTGATGCCGACTCCTCGTCGGTCTGACGTGCATTCGGCCTCCTGGTACCCACGGTGCTCCGCTGCCAAACAGTGACTGTTAGTGAGGCTGTGTGCAACAACAAAAAAAGCATCGCTTTGTCCTCCTAATTCACGAGAAAGACGAGCAGACGAAGAGGGAGGAAGCTGCTGCGTTGGAACCCACCGGCACACGCGCTCAAAATGCTTCATTGCTTTACGTCTGATGATGAACGTGGCCCCAGAGGCGCATTACCATTTCACAAGCCGCCTCCCAAAGACGCAGCGAGGAGGACGCGTCTCAGCCGCAGACTTTCATCCGCCCGCCGAGCCCCATCACCTGCGATCGTGGGTTTGTCTTTCCGCTGGAATCCATTTCCTCGACTCTGTTTGCCTTTGAATCGCTGCAGCCATTAAGTTCTCACATTGAACGTGCCTTTTTTAATCGTTAAAAACTTCCAAGCAGATGCACTCTCATCCCTCTCATAGCCGCGTTCTTGTGCTTTTCCTGCTCAACACTGATACACCACGAGAATGTGGTGATCCAAATGCATCGTGTGTTCCTCTTCCAGCGGCGCTGACAGGCGGCAGCTTCACAGCGTTTCTGGGTTCGGTCCCCTCGTGTGTGTTCGCAGCACATTTTGTTATGCTGCACATGATTCCTCTGCTTTTTTGTTTTGCCCTCAGGATATTTTCTCCTTTTGCGTCAGCCGTGTCTATTTCTAATGTTGTGTTGTGTTGAAGGCCTCTGGGCCGCCGTGGGTTTTAGCTGAAGTGAATAGCCATCAGTTTTACGTACTTTTATGACGCCAAAGATTAGGCCGCTGTAGCACTGAGGGGTGAAAAGCCAATCCCAGAAACTGGCCTTGAGCGAGACCGTTTTTTGCACATTTGCAATGAAGGCAGCATGGAATATATAATATCTGATTGTTCAGCAAAGAGAACTCACTGTACGGATTGTACTTTTTGTCAAATCCAATTATTAAGCCGAAATAGTTTCAGCTTTTCGACTGTAAAATGTGACCTTTAAAAAAGAAACGGAGTGAATAATTGGGTTTTCCCCTCCTTCCTCTCCACTGCGGAGCAACAATCCATTAAGAATGTGTCCGTTAATGTGTCTCTCGGCTCACCTGTCTGGGGACGGATGCAATTCAGCAAGCACCCAAAGAGACGTTCTTCAAGCCGCCATATTCACTTTGAGAGGCCAACACACATGGGAGCTTGTCAGCGCAGCGCACACCTCTTCCATCGGGATTAGTTTATCCGCCCAGAAGAGCCCCCCCCCCCACCCGACCCCCCGTTTTGGGAGTAAAACGTACCTTTCAAGGTTATTGTAAAGAAGCACAGTGTTTATTAAGCTCCGATACGTTCGACTCAAGAGACGAGCTCGGTAAGGATGGATGGCAGAGAGCCGAGGAAAGGAGAAACACTTCCAATGTGAGAGCTTCATCAGTCGGGGGGGGGCAGAGGGAGAAGCGGGGGGAGGTTTTTCTCTCGTGGACGCAGCTTTTCTAAACTAAACACACCATTTTCCATTTGTCTCATACCTCCTCCTCCTCCTCCTCCTCCTGTCTCCTCTCCTCGCCTCCTCCTCCCTGCTCAGCGGGTCCCTGATAAGCGCTCTGCAGACTCTGCAGCCAGCGAGTTGTACCAGCTTCCTCTTTGTCTTTCTCCCTCACTGGTATAAAAATACACGCACAGAAATTAACCCACTAAAATGCAGTAATTAGGAGATATTGTCATTTTGATGTACACTTTTGTTAAATTATGGTCCATTTTATCAGAACGTACCTCATAAGAGTGTCTACTGGCGGAGATAAGCACCCGCACTAAAAGAAGGCTAAAGAAATGAATAACTCGACTAAGCATATAGATACTTCCTACACATGAACGCTGTCGCTGGTTTCACTTCTACTCTGTGGCCGAATAGCTAACATTTGACTGTTCTCACCTCTGTTCCTAACAGTATCAACAATACCCATGTTGTTTAGTATTTAAAATGTATTTCAAGTTAAAACTTAAATTGGAAGCACGTACTGAATGTTTGTATACGGATGGTGAGCAGATGATGATCCGGCTCGTGTTAATAACATCAGAGGAACTAGTCAGTGTGAGCTCTCTGCTCTGCTCGACCAGGCGGCCTCGTAGGAAACGGCGCATTAAATATTGCAGGATGGCTAAAAACACGACTTCAAATGAATGTAAATGTTGTCTGAATGTGTTTCAACATGAACATTTATGAGGTTATATTATATCATCATAATATCAATGATTTCTCGGGTAGTCCCAGAGTACAGAACCCATTGCAGAGAATTTGACGATTCCTTTTGAAGAATGGTTCCTTGCACCGTGACTTCCAGGTTCCACACTGTGAGAGGTCATGTGATGTTATTCTGCATGGGCTAAAACAGTAGAGAGGAAACAAAAGGACAAACGTTGATATTCCTTTCACAAAGTTCCCTGAAAATGAGCGAGCCAAGGTCGTGCGAGATGAGCACCACAATAATTCCTGCAGGTTCTCTGCCTCCAGGGCCGCACACGTTTCACAGCTGTAACGGGATTCATCCCACAGAAGCGAACGAGCACGCAGATGAAGGAGATGGTGTCACCCTTCAGCAGACGCTCCTGAGGTGGGTGGGGTGGGGGGAATTCTTCAAATCCCCTCCGCGATACAACCAGAGACGTCCTCGGGTGTCTTTCAGTTGCACAACTTAACTCAACAGCCAAACACTCTCGCTCGACGCAGCGGAGTACCGCGTTGTGTGTGAGAGAGTGACACCTTCCTTCTGGAGGCCACCGGGCCGAGTGGTGGGGGTGCCGTCTCTACTTGGATCACAGCGGGGGAATGTCAGGAGCACTTTTGCCGCGCATCACAATCTTAACCGGCCCCGGAACATTACCTGTCGCCCAAGGCATTCCCCGGATTACGTCCCGACCGGTCGGGTCTCACCGCTGGACGCCGCAGGGATGAGCACCGGATGAACAGAGCTGTTCAAACGGGCCGCCGTTGCATTACAGAGGAAAGACATGTGGATGTGTGAAGCCACAATGTTTCCAAAAACATTTACCCAAAGATCTGAGACCCTCACAAGTCCCCATACTAGGAAACTACAATACTTAATAGCTGCAGGAGCACCCAAATGGACGACTGTGACAAGGCCACAAAGTTGTACAGCTGCTTCAATACGGAGGTTGAAGTTTGTTACACTGCCTCGTATATTCAAACAGCTCTATTTATTGCAGGGCTGTAAAAAGACAACAGCGAGACACAACTGTGTGTGTGTGTGTGTGCGCGCGCGCCTAGTGCTGCAGCCCCGATCCAACAAACAAACTGTCTGTAGTACATCGGTGTGCTTGTGTACACACACACGTACACTTCTGGCCTCCCGGCTGAGTCTAGGAGGGTGTGTTGGATGGAGATAAGGTTTTCTCTGATGTCCTGATTTTTCTCGTATTATTCCTCAGTGAAAGTGCTGCCTGCTTGTCATCTCACAGCGTCTCCTCACACGCACACAACTCGACATGATCAGCAGGGCACACGTTTAATATTTCAAACAGCCCAAATAGAAGATGTTCTTATGCTGCATAGGACGGGGAAATACACCTACAGTTGCTGCATCGGGGCTTATTTAATGACTACACCAGCCTCTTTTGTTGAAAAATTATAAATAAAAAGGAACAAGCTCATCATTTTGGGCTTACCGTCTCGGCTTAATTGTTCTCCCAGCTTTAATTAGGCAATCAGCTGGCAATGCAGTTATCCCACAGGGGCCCATTAAATATGAATAGACAAACACTGGTCTGTATTTGTTGTACTTGCATGTCACTACCTTGTGTGGTTTGTCTGCGTAGGAATGTTAGACGGTGTGAATGTGACCCTGCAGACAGCCAAGAATACATATAATCACACACATTTGTGGATTGATGAGTATCGATGCTTTATCAGGCACCAGAATGCAGCAAAGTTGTACTGGATAACTGGCTCGATCATTTCTTCTTTTCTTTTTTAATCTCTCCACAAGTGAAAACGAAAGTGCAAAGCACAACTTTAAAGTCCAAGTTGCAGTTTTTGAAGAATGTTGATTGAAGTGTTTTGTGAATTTCTATGTCAACTCTGCTAAGAAGCGTCCTCCTGTGGCGTCACTTCAGTCACATCGGGGTTCCGAAAGGTTTTAGGATTTCATTCCTGGCTGACCCCTGTGTTCATCTGCGCTGCAGGCCCCAGGCAACAGGAGCTGACGTATTGCATGTCCTTAACTTTGGGGCTATACAGGCTAGAGTCCAATTCAAAAGAATTCTCCAAATATCAGCACCAAAATATATGCAGAATCCAAAATCCTGTTACTGCCTCTTTGAAATTGTGGCTTTAAATATGAGTTAGCTGATTTATTCATTATCAAAATGCGTGCTGATTAAATTTGTTTTGATCAACAATTTAGAAAAGTTGACTTCACCACTATGCTTATTTAAAAGTCCGAAAGGAAGACTTTAAAACTCTGAATAGCTAGTTAGGATTTACGGACACGCTTCATTCATCCCAGCTTCCGGGTGGGAAACTATCCAATGAAAAAGTCCCGATGAAACTGCGCCGCCATATTGGCTCAAAGCACGCAGGCCTCGTGGGGGCATCCTGGTCATCTGCTTGGCGCCAAAATGGAGGACGGCTGAACAGTTTCTCAACCCCCGCCCCCTTGTGGGAGGAGCTCTAAGCTCCGCGCAGCGTTCAAGCGTAGCAGGGGGGAAAAAAAGAAAAAAAAAACACAAACCAACGGCTGGAAAGTGTTTGCCCAGCCGGGGAGACGGAGCGAGGAGACGGAAGGTGGAGACGTAGAGTGGAGCAGCTCACGCACGTTGGACGACTCTTATACACACTCACACACACGCACGCACGACAGGAGAACCGTGTGTGTGTGTGTTTGTTCCCGAAAGAGTAAAAAGCCGCGGCTGCTCGGGGGAAGAGAAGACCACAGCGACCCACCTGGATCCGGTGCTGTAACCCGAGCCTGATGCGCACCGTCCAACCGGGTCCGTGCGGGCGTTTTCCCTCCCCCGTGTGAGTACAACATCGAACACACGGGAGCCGTTAACGGGAGCGAACCGGGGCCGGCGCGGCGATGTTTGTTTGACAACCGCCGTGTGGTTTTGCTCTTTGAGACGGGAGGACGTTACCGGGAAGCCGCGGGGGAAAGGCGGGGCCGAACCGGCGGACTCCCAGATTGGATTACTGACCCCCGCCCTCCTCCTCCCCCTGTGCCGAAACACCCACAGCGACGCAGCATATATTTCTGGGGGCGAGGGGCCCGGGGGGGTCGAAGGAGGAGGCAACAACTGGATTTTTAGAAAAGCCTTTTTCTTTTGCCGAGCGCGTTTTCTTTCGGTTGCTTCCGCTAAACGGTCAGTTGATTTTCTCCTCCTTTTTTTATTTTTTATTAGGAGCACCTTTTGGGTTTAGGACGCATATTTTTGGGGATATTTTCCCCCCGGCCGGGGTCGGACCATGGCGGACGACGACATCCTCTTTGAAGATGTGTACGAGCTCTGCGAGGTCATTGGAAAGTAAGTGTTGTATTTCTGCTTTTTAATTTCACTGTTTAATAAAAAAATGTCACCATTAAAATGAGCTCCTCGTTGGACACGCGGGCAGGATTCACGCACACGTGCACACGCAAACAAAGCGGCGGGGATATTGCGTTGGAATTAACGGTCATCATAATTGACAGTGACCTTAATGCCACGTGACCCCCGCCGCCTTGGCAGCCCCATCTTTCCCTCTGCTTTTATTGTATTTTCCTTTTAATGGTCGCCGTGGATGTGACCGCAGTTGTTGCATTTCCCCCCCCGCCGCTCCGCTCAGACATCCGGCACCCGGCGGGCTACCTTGTGTGCTTTGACCCGTGGCAGTTGGCAACTCGCTGCAGAGATGAGAGGGCAGGGCACCAGACCGCCCTGAGTCATGCACGCCGCACATCTGGTCACGGTTAGTGACTGGTGATCTCACCCTGGGGGAGGGAGGGGGTTGCAGGGTTTGGCACACAGGTGCCTCCTGAGCACCGTTGCACGTTTTGTCCTGGATGTGGTCACCTCCTGTGTAGTAAGAACCTGCAAAACTTGCCTAAGTGACTCTGCTGCAAATAATATAATCTGGCTTCATCTGTATTAGCGCTATATTAGAATGTATAGTGAACCGTCAGACCACCGTAAACACTTGCTGGTCGTAGTAAGCCAGAAACGACCCCTCTGTAATTACTGCATTTCACCCATGTAATCGTCTTTTGCAGCCAGGTAGGATGTTGTGACAGTCTTTTTAGTGTGTGACAGTAACATCTTCCCATGGTGACTAACGCAGCAGGAAGTGTCCGTACACCTCGGCTGCTTGTGTTTTTGCAGAGCCAGATGAGTGAAGCTCACCATCATTCTGCCCTCACGGCCAAAGTCCCCCCCCACAACTTGGTGCAGCATAAAGGTACCAAATGGAGTAACGAGAGAGGGGGTCAATTGAAGACCCGTTCTGTTTGGACCGAGCGAGTGACCCCGTCCAGCTGCTCCTCTTCTCCGGCAGTCCCGAGCGGAGGCTCCATGGGAACCAGGACGCAGCCGGCAAGTCACGGCAGGCGGACTGGTTATGGAGTGTCACCCGAGCCGGTTGACTGTTTGACAGGGTGACGAGGCCTGCGCTGTGCAGTACGTGTTTGGACAAGTTACTTTTTTTTGTAAAAAGGGTGTGGTCGAAGGCGTTTTTTCTTCTTCTCTTAAAAAGCCCCGCGCCGTCACGCTTAATGTAAGCGTACTACAGCCAGCGTTTGGCGAAGGTTGTTGTGCGCCAGAAGGAGCACTTTGAGAGCCGAATGCTCTTTTTGAGTCTGCGTGCCACTAACACTAGTTTTCTGAATCACAGCGTTGCTCATCGGACGGACCGTCTGTGGTTTACACTGTGCAGAAGGAGAGTGCGGCCTTTTATCCGCCGACCTGCTGCTCCTCCTCCGCTTCTTTTTAAGACTCCACTGAAGCACCGGCAGTGTGGTTTTCTGATGCAGAAAGACACTGGATTGACCAGAGGGAGAGCCAGCTGAACGACAACTGCGCTTTGCCTTGCGGCGTGCACGGGTGTGTGTTCTGCACCGTTGGAGCCGTGCAGTTGCAAATGCGGACTTGTACACGGGTTGTTGTGCTGCGTGCGTGTCCCCAGGATTTCGGCCCCGAGGAGAACAGGATCCACCCTGCAGCCTGTAGTCCATATTTATGCAGACTTCTTCCCCTGGTTTGCATCTGTCAGATTGATCGTTCCCGTTGTGCTGGCGCGTCCCCCAGGCGCACAACACAAGAGGACAGTGCTGAGGGTGGGAGAAAGTAAATGGAAACGTTGGGACAAAGAAGACTGGAATGAGGAGAGGGTGGCTGAGGGAACAACGGAGGTCAGGGGTGCAGAAGAAGGAAGCAGTCCATTAGTTTGACTCGCACATTAAGCGACACGCTGTGCCCTCGGGCCACGCTCTCTTCTAGTTCATCCACGGGACGGGAAGACACGCAGCGCTGTGCCGGAGAAACAACGGTCTCCTTTTTTTTTGTTTATTCCTTGCAGCTCTAAGCTGCGCTGCAGTTAATACTTGTGGACAACCGCAAATGCTGATTTCAGTGGACAGCAATCCCAGGTTTGGTTAAACAACAACACAATGCAGTCTACACAATAGCATGCAGTTATTCAGACTTACTCCACAAAACTAAGGGTTGCACATCAAGAAAGACGTCCAAAATCCAAGTTATTAATGCGGTTTAAAAGTAGTCCAGCTTCTCCATCCATGCACGAGAGGCCTATTGTGAATATTGTTGTGTTGCAAATGACTGCAGTGTTGGTGTGCCTGGTAAACGTGGCGTTTGATGCAGCGAACCGCAGGCTCGCTCTCAACCTGTCCTGCATATTTGGATTTGAGCCGTGGGTATCGCGTGTCAGTTGGTGTGTGTGGTCCTCTTTCCAAACGGCGTCATGGAATATAAGCCTCGCCGTGTCTCCCGTCCGGCACCCTGTAATCCACGCCGAATCAACAGTCGCTCCGTCGCCGCTTCTCCGCCCTCTCTTAGGAAAAGGCATGTAGGTGTCAGCCTCGCTCATCCTTCCCTTTTTTTTCCCCCTCGGGAGGAGCGGCGTGTTTTTCTTTTGGACTGAGGTCCGACCCCCCCCCCCCCCCACGGTCCCTCCCCCGTTTAGTTAACAGTGTATTTTAAGTAAGACCGTTGTTGGTAAAAAGAGTGTGTGAAACACTGACCTGCATCGGGACGCGCTGCTCCACTGCTCCTCGGCCCCTGGCAGGAGGTGGCCGTGGGGCTTAGGTTGTTTACGGTGATATGTGATGCTCCGCACCGGGGGGGGGGGGGGGGCTCAGCTCTACACATAACGCATAACGCACCCGGCACACCCCTCAGCCCGTTCTATTTGTATATTTATGTGCAAGCAGCTTGTGTTATGTGAGCGTCGCCTCTTTCTGTCGGGGGCTTGGAGGGCGAGAAGCCGCTGAAAGGCTGTTTGCTGCACGCACAATTGCACATAGATGATACAGCAGAGGGATCCTGCACTCGACCGCTGAAATTTTAATCCATCCTCATAAACACCCCCAGCGGCTCTGCGTGAGCGGCGGACAATCTGTAGGAAAAAGAGCGAGCTCTGGCAATAGATACCTGCTGATGCCTGTGAATTGATTCTACAGTGACACGTAATGTTTAAATCCATACTGACAGATGGCCGCTAAGAAGCGACTGGGATTGTTCCTTTCATGTGCAAAGCAGCGTTGGGCTTAATTTATACACGGCCTTTTAAACCCCAAAATATAGACGAACAGGTCTGTTATTGATTAAAGAAAGGTAACCCAAATACGGAGCTGTTAGCTTGTGTGTCTGTCCCACATCTGACATGAGTACATGTGGCACACAACACGGGTTCGGGTTAATATGGCGACGGTTGCTTTACTCATCACTCAGTGAGGTCACCCGTTTCAGATAATTCATTCAGTGTCATTTTAAGTGTATTATTCACTGTTGGCTCTGTTTTTGGTCTCCACCTCCTGAGGGAACCGTTCTGTCATGATGACCGCCGCGTCCGTTGATTGGTTAGAAATCAACTCCACAAACACACAATCGGTAAGATATTTATAGAGGCTGCCAGTCACTGGTTCATATAAAACTGTGTGTGTGTGCGTGTGTGTGTGTGTGTGTGTGCGTGTGTGTGTGTGTGCGTGCGCTTGACAGAGTTGCAGCGTATCAGAGCGGTTTTCCAGGGAGCTCTTCTTGCGTTTTGCATTTCCACTCGGTGTCTGTGTAGAGGGAAGAAAAGCAGATGCAGCGCCTGACCTTTTTGCTAATGGGGAAATCAGAAATGTTCAGAGGAAGAGGGCCCGTCAGACGGAACCTGTCTCATTGACTGAGCGCGCCGGGTTTTTCAGCCTTCTGCTGCTGCAGCAGCCTCTTCAAGGACGCCGACCCTCAGCGCCTCGTCACCCATTACGCTGCTCTGCTTTTGCTTTTGATACGGCTGCAATCTGGCGCGGCTGTTCTATTTAGTTTCTGCCAGATAAGGGCCACTGGATCGTCGGTCTGAACAGCTTTTCCTCATCGGGATACTGAATTTGCTGCCTACAGTTCATTTAATTTGCTCGGCTGCGAAGAGCTTGAGAACGAAAGGCGCTGTCTGAGTTTATAATCTCAGAAGGCTTTGAAGCCGTATTTATTGAGTTATGTGGTTATTTACTGTCGGAGTCGAGACTAAGAAAATGTCAACCTCCTGAGTTATGTCATTTTAAACCGGAGAATTTCAAAATGGTTGTAATAAAAAGATGTTCTGATGATTGATGTAGTCATTTTTGACGGTAAAAACTGGAGGCGTTGCAGCAAAACTATCGAGAGGACACAGGAGGCTTGTACCTGTCCGGAGCACCAAGGTGGACCGAGCAGCCAGATGGTTCCTGTGATGCAGGTCTCTATACTTCCAAATACGTTATTCTTTATGCCCCGCCTGACCTTGTGTGTGTAATGACTCTTAACTGTAGGTTAATACATCGCATTTAGAACGGTGATGGAGATCTCCTGAAGTCGTCTGCAGCATCCACTCAATCCCCTCGGTAGCACTCGTCTTTAAATGCTAGTTGCATTAACTTCTATGAATAAATGATATCATTGCAAACCGTGATTCGCTGTATTTATTTTTTCATGCGCCTTATCTCTTTGGTTTTTCTGGATTACGGTACCGAACCTGGTTAGTTGGGGTCTCCACTGACGTTTCGGGGCTGTTTCTGACTCTGTTCCAGTTTTTTCCCCGTGTCCTGCCTTGGTTCAATTGAGGCCCTTTTTTTTTTGATCTAAACCGATTTCCATGCTGCATGCCAAAGCATACAGCGTCACCTGGGTAACTGCTGGGGCCTTGGAGAAAACAACACCCGCCATGCGACACCATTCAAACGTTACAAAAAGGCTTTTGTGTGAGTCTTTCACAGCAGTAGAATTCTAGAGGACATTCTTGTCGACGCACACGCAGCTCCAGAAGTGACTCAATACGCCCACAGTGGCCCGACCACAGAGCGGATCCACATGCGCTCCCGTAGTCTGGCTGACCCCCCCCCCCCCCCCCCCGCTTCAGCTCGTAGCTCGGCAGCTGCTGACTGAAGCGGCTGGAGTTGAGGTTGAGGTTCATCTAGTGTGCGGCGTTAACGATGGAGCACTCGCTGGATGCGCTCACGAGTCTTTGCCGTGTCCATGTGCACGGTTTCTGGGATCCAAAGAGATCTCGGGATTTTGTGTAAATCATCGTTCAACAAGGTCCAGGTCCAAACTTCAATCACATCAGGCGGCTTTCAGTACTGAAAGTGTTTATGCGGGTTTGCCTCGTCATTGAAATGTGCTTAATTACAATAGCTACAGTTCATAGAGAATTGTTCTTGTGAAGCTTCAGGCATTTTCGGATTAGTCGGCCATAAATGACTATAGTGAGTAATTGATGGATGGCAAATATACGTAGATGCAGAGGACAATAATCCGATCCAGTGTGAGTCCTCGGCACGCACCATTAACGAAAGAACATTTATTGTTATGCAGATCGTGAATAGCAAAGTCCCAAACACATTTAATTTCAAAAGCCTGATATCACAAACGGGGGGCTCTTAAGTGTGATGGCTCTCCCTCAACCGCTGTGATGACGGCAGCCATGATGGCCGGCGTGCGTTCCGCCGCGATTGACAGCGATTGATCGCTGTGTTTTGAACAGAGTTGGATCCATTCTGTGTTTATGAGAGGCTTCGTCTAGAATTCATGTCTCCTGAATTAACACGCTTTTTTTAAGGACAAGGAGCTTCAGTCTTGAGTAAGATCCCTTTGTCAACACTAAAATAAAAGTTTAAAGCTGATTTGAGTAAATCTCGCCTGTTGAGCGGTGTTGACTGCGACCTATAAACGGGCCCGTTTAAAGGTTATTGCCTGTTAATTGGAGGGCAGCATGTTCTTTCTTGTGTTTGATTCAGAACTCTTAAGCTTGAAGCTTTGGATGTAGAAACTTGCGTCATCGCGCCGTCACGGTCTCAGCGGCCAATGTCCTCGTCCCACCGGCGTCCCCCAGCATCCAGGGCCGATGTGCTGTGTGTGCATTCACACGAGTCTGATGTATTGTGATGTTCCCCCCGGGTGACAACCAGAATGGATGCATTTCATTCGGCCTCATTATTGTGTGGTTTTGTTTTTGTGTGTTTAACATGCCTTTTTATCTTCCTGGAATGGTTCTAATGGGCTCCTCAAAGACGGGAAGCATCATGTAGCGGTAATAATCCCAGCCTGACCCCTAAACTGCTTCTTATCGATTTTAGAAGACGCACGCTTGCATTTGTCCGGCCAACCCTTTCGTCCTTGAGTTTGATATGTGAGGATTTCCTGGTGCTCGCACACGGGTCAAATACACTTGCGTAATAGGCCCACGTATATTTGGACAGAATCAGACATTAAGGTGCAATACTACATTATTTATGTCAAGGTCTGCGGCTGTGCTGTGGCTTACAACTTGGGCTGAATCATTGATGGCGGCTGCAGAGCACGTTGAGGCAAATCCCACGTTCCGTAGTCATTTTTAATGGCGTGTGTGTGTGTGTGTGTGTGTGTGTGTGTGTACATGTCCAAGCCGTCGAGGAGACTGCTTAGTGAAGCAGCGACCACTTGGAGGAGGACGCGGCGGCGGCGCGTCCCGGCTCCTTCGTAAGGTCTCGCTGCGGCGAGCCGGGTGGGAAGGAGCACACGACTCGCTCCGAGCCGCCACCATCGGTACAATGCACATCTCACTCGGCTGTCCTCCAACTCTTCCTGGCCTCGTGCAACGTCTCCGCCCGCCTCCTTTTTTTCCATCTGTCGCTGGCTCAAATGAAGGCCTCCGCTTCTCCACCAGCGACAATGGTGTCGTTTGTTCTGCCGGAGGAGTCAGCCACCGTAGCAGGACCACAGTCGATATGGATCTCTATTCTCTCACGCAGCTTCCCAAGCATTTACTCTTCAACTCCCAGGTGTTTGAGATGAGGGAAACTCTTTAAGAACGCCTCTGTGATGAAAGGAGGAAGGCGAGAGAGTCTTTTTAAATCACCTGCCAGACGGTGAGAATATACCCAGTAAGAGTCTCAGCCGCTGTCTTTGTTGTCTTTTTTCGACAAATACTAAGGCAAATTATTGGTGCAGTTGTGTACATAGACCCTTATGTCTTCATGTCAACTAGTTTTCTACAAAGATGCGAGCGCCTCATCCTGCATCGCCGTCCCCACAGACGCGGGTGAGCATTGGACGCTGTCCCCTCGCTGTTGTGGCATTTTGGCCGCCTTGGTGGTTTTGCAAGCAGAAGGGACACGAGCGGGTGGAGCTCGAGTCAAACCGAATGCTGAAGAAGACGCTTACAGGCGACCGAAGTGCTTTCACAAACATAAAACGCACGTTCAAAGGGGTTAAAGTCCTCAAGTGACACGGACAACTCCCAGGCCGCCGGGCCTCAGTCGTACGGTAGCCCCGCCCCGACGACTCATGAAGAAGACTTGAACCTTGCCATTGAGACCATAAAGTCCCGTTTACAATGGACACCTTTTCACATGCTCTTGGTGGTTCAAGTACAGGCTTCCGTCAGTTGGCCTCTGGAACAAGAGGACAGATCAATGTGCTTCTATTCCGTGCTGATCCGCTGCCTTTTTGTTGCTCGCTCACAGCGTGTGCGGCCAAATCAAAAAGCTGTGTATTGTAGCCACGGAGGTGGAACCTGGAACTGTTCCCCCAAATGTACAGGCAGCAAGTGTTTGAGAGGAAAAACAGTTGTGGATGGAGAAACCGCTTAAATCACTTTTAAGGGTTTTCTTCTCGTGTTAAAAAAGGGCTGAAATGTGCTGGCCTTGGCTGTTACACACACACACACACACACACCAATATTAGCACCTCTCAGCAGCTTTCAGGGCTTTTATGTCTGTGTTCCTCTCTGCTAAAGCGCCTGACCGAGCCAGGATCCCGGCTCATTGTACAGTTACACAAACACACAATCTGTTTGACCCCCTTGCTGGGGTCAGGTAAACACACATGTTTAAATAACCACTAAGTTACAACTCACACATGGCTGAGGTCTGTCTGTTTGTCTGTCTGTCTGTTCGTCTGTTCTCTCTCTCTCACTCACTCACTCACATATCCTCCATATGGTTGCCCAGACAGCTCCGTGGTGTTTTGTTCAGCTCTCGCTGGGACATTTACTAAACGCAAATGACACCTGCAGGGGAGCACCGTCCTCCGTAGCATCCACACCGCCCCCTCCCCTCCCCGCCACCACGCTACGATAAACCCCACAGCCAATGATGTAATGGTGATGCAGCCGGAGAAACGGAGAACCTCAGGGAGCGGACGGGCCGCGTTCATCTTTAACTCTCACCGAAGTAACCTGAAGGCCGCAGAGCCGACGGACCGCCCTGTGTGTGTGGTGTGTGTGTGTGTGTGTGTGTGTGTGTGGGCTAATCTTAGCTTTAGCGCTGGTTTTAGCCGACGGTGAGGATTAAGAGACAGAAGCACGTGGTGAGCGGCGCCGCACACGGCTCACCGTGGCCGAGCAAACTCCAAAGGTTTTACAGCTGCAGTAAACGTATTTCCATGGCAGGTTGTTCTCCATCGGATGGAGCGTTTCATTTGATGTTCTACTCTCACCCCTCACATGTTTTTTTTTTTAAATATTTATGGGCATTTTGGGTGGGGACATTTTTTTTTGGGGGGGGGGGGGTTAAATGGATGTTTTTTACTTGAATGGAGTTAAAAATCCATCATTTATGTCTTCTACGATGCGGATGGGACCAACTCCTTTCACGTAACATCACGTACGGATATAGAAACGTGACTAATGAGGCATTGCTGGTCAAAGGTTGGATGAATTGAAATAGAAAGATAATGATGTAATGTCCAGAATTTGATATAAATATTATGCATTCATAAGCAGTTTAGTTCAGACTGGTAACCGTTGGTGGTGTCGCGTCATTGTCTCAGGCTTGCTGGGTGAAAACAAAAGGTGGCGTCCATGAACCATGAATGCTATCTGAAGCACAATCGTTGATCTCAAATGAGCTAAATGAATAAATGAGGACAGATGGCGGGTTCACACTCGCAGCCAACAAGTGGAGCTTTCGCCACAAAATGCTCAGTTGCCAGATGAAGGTAGAAAGATGGTGTAACTGTAATGGAAACCAAGCCATGTTTCCCCTCCCACGCCACCGGCGTCGTCTTTCATGCGTGTGCTTTGCTGACGCGCGCACGCAGCCTCTCGCAGGCTCCCAGACAATCGACTGGAAGCTGCATTTCTGCAACGTCGGGCTGAGAAATCAGAGCCAGCGCGGCTTCACCTTTGACCCGCGGGACAGAGATCAATGCTGCCTGGCCGCGTGTAGGACTGAGAATAGCACGGCGAGGGAGGGGAGGGGGGCGGGGCTTCACAGCCGCCATGTCTTAATTCCAGAAAAGGCACCGGTAGCGGACCCGTCTCCCCTCTGCTCTTTTCTTCCTGTGAGGCTTGTTTACTTCTTCCCGTTGGCGCCGAGCGGGCGGATCAGGTTCCTTTATTTTTTTGAAGTCTCCCGGAGAACTTGGCAGAAGCCGCCCGGCTGGCTGCTCGCTCCTCGGCTTGGCCGACGAGTCCCTGAGAACTCGTCGAGCTGGCAGAAGAGGAGGGGGGAGGCTGGTCCGGGTGCAATGGTGCTCGAACAACTGGAGCCGGAACCCAAAGTGTAGCCAAAGCCCATTATTTAGGTCACGGCCTAGCAGAGGGTTCAAAAGAGCCACTGCTTTGATTCTCTCAGCGCTTCCAGTGTGAGTGGGAGCGCTACGGCCGCCATGCCGTCACAGGATCTCGAATGGCTCTTTATGAGTGCGCTCAGAAGAAAGTGACTCTTTGCGAACAACATGAACGTTCTTCATTTGCATCTAATGTTCACACATCTGTCTGTGTGATGAAATACTGCCAACTCTTAAATATTTATCAATGTCTTTACCTGTAAATACAAATGCTGCTGTAGTGAGAAATCTATTTTGAACATACAGTTACAGTCGTACGATTTCAGTTTCAAACAACAGTGTTTTCCAAGCGCTCGATGTGAACACTGGGTCGCCATGGCGACGCTCGGCTACAGACGAGCATACGTGCGCGTTGTGCTCGTAGCCTTTCGTGCCTGCAAGGCCGCTCTCTGTGGGCTGCGGGCGTCTCGAATAAGCTTCGCCTTGGAAGAAGGAAATAATGGAAGGGAGAAGAAGAATGGCGAGCATCGATGAGAACAGGATGTAAGGGAAGCTTTGGAAAGTAAAAGAAGGCTTTAAAGGAACTCATTAAGAGGCTGTTAGGGAACAGAATTCGCACGCAGCATGTGAAATGACGTCCATGTGACCTCTGTTAGCGGC
This sequence comes from Apeltes quadracus, assembly GCA_021346845.1. NCBI lineage: Eukaryota > Metazoa > Chordata > Actinopteri > Perciformes > Gasterosteidae > Apeltes > Apeltes quadracus. The sequence goes on from CM037932.1 coordinate 16,273,747, forward strand.
GCCGCTGTTCGCTGTTCTCTGGTGTTTGGTGAAATGAACGCTCGCTGAAATAATTACGATACTGTGATGTTTTCAAGATCCTTTAATGCCCAAACATTGGGATCATTTAATAAGTTTGACCTTTCAAAGAGCAATACCTTTTACTTCTTTAAGGAAGGTCAGATTATTTTACTTGAATGAATGTTAAAATATTCTAATTAAAAAAGTAAAAGCACTCAACTAAAATAATGTGGTCCTAAAACATTTCCTCTAGATGTAAGACGGCTAAGTGTGTGTGTGTGTGTGTGTGTGTGTGTGTTCAGTGTACTTGAGGCCATTCATTCCCATTCTGTCCTTTTTGTGTCTCCTGGTCTTTTGAGGCACAGCGGAAAGTTAGACGCTCAGGACCGCGGCCATCGCTGTGAAGCTGATTACTGACCAGTGGAAGGATCCCCGCGGCCCAATGAATCACACACGCACACATCTCTGCCGGCACAGCGCAGGTTCGGGGCAGTGTTATATAAGGCTGCTTACGACTGAAGTGTGCGTGTGCGAGAGACACTAGAGTCTGGCGGGAAACCTGCGGCCCCTCCCTTGCTGCTCCAAGGCTTTTCATGGTCCGATCGACCATGTGTGCTCATTTAAATGTCTCTATAATCATACAAACACTCGCATGCACGTAGGCGGGTCTGCGTGCACGGATGTGCGTGTGGGTTCCTCTTTCAGAGGGCCAGATCTCCGCCTCAGCGGGCTCGTTAACTTTTATGGACTGCAGCGTGAGCGAGGAGGAAATGGGCGAGCCGATGTGCTGACCACTGTGCAGAGAGAGGACACAACGTGCACGCGCACACACACTCTCTCTCTCGTGTCGGAGGCAGAGGTGTGCAGGGCCGTCCTAAATGTGCGCTGCTCCCAAAGGCCTTCCGGCTCCTGTTGCCCCCCCCCCTGTACCACAGAGAGCGGGGGCGTCGGATTATCCGTCTCCACTATTGTTGTGTGATTTGAACTGGGATGGCGGCTTTATTGGCCTCTCGAGCTCTTCATTATCGGCGTCATTTCATTCTTTCCCTCCCCTTTTCGCTTCTGATGCAGAAGCAGCCGGGGAGCTCCCACATTAGTGTGGTGAGACGGGCCGGGCTGATAATCAGGCCTTCTGTTCACAATTTCACAGCGCTTTAATAACGAGAGAATCCTACAGCGCTTCAGCACAGACGATTACAAAATAAATGGGATCATTTGTTCTTTTGCTCTTAAAAGTGATGCGTGTAACCGTTTTAAGGCACGTTATGATTATTCTGTTATTAATCCGTGCCAGTTTGTGTGATTTACCATAAATAAATGAGAACAAAGTAAGGACACTAGCTCGCCTTGAGATTAAGACTTTTTCAAATACAGGTTTTCCATTTCACACTAAAGACTGTAAATGTTACAGGAGTGATATTTTTCCCCTCCATATGAAGAAAACAATTTTTGGTGCTGTAAGAAATACAACAAACCCCTTTGCAAGCACGTCATCTGAATTCATATATTCCATCATTTTCAGACATTTCACTACGCAGTTATTTCTTCGTTTGAGGACGGCCGATAACTAAAATGGTCAGGAGTTGCAACCCTTATTTACACATAGATTATTCATTGACCTCTGACCCGTCTAGTAGAAGGTGCTCCCTCACTCAGCGACGCACCCGGGGGTTCCCGAGGTTACGCCGTCCTGCATGTACCTGCGTCGGTGTCTCCTCTCGCCGCTGTGATCCATCACGCCGCGCGGCGTGAGGCTACAGGTGGATCGTCCGTGCTTTTCCTGCCGCTGATGCGTCTCCTGGTTGAGATCGGGATCAGCTGTGCGTCTTCCCCCCCCCTTCCCCCTCTCCTCGGGCGCAGCCCATCAATGATTTAGCTTGTGGGGTGATGTCATCGACCTAATGGTCCAACCTCCCCATTAATGTTGCAGCAGACCCCTGACACACACACACACACACACACGACGAAAGGCGGCAGATGGGACTTTTTGTGATCATGTTGATTTGTAATCGTTTTGGAGATCGTCAGTAATTTTTCATCTGGTGCTAAACGGTCATTTCTTTAATTTGTCAAGCAAGGATTCCCTTCAAAATTGTCTGCAAATATTATATGGAAACTGTGGTCCGCTGATTGCTGGGTAAATTAAGGTTGATGGGCCAATTTAAGGAATCATTTGGCCTTTCGGTTTGTAATTAATGAAAGCGGAAGGGAACGACGGTAGATCTAACATTAGTTGCACTCAATACGCTGTGTAAAAAAAAAAGGGCATTGATCACTGATCTGATGAGTACTTTAGTTTAATTTAGGCAACAAATCAGCCAGTTAATCCAGAAAGTGCCTCGTCTCCGTCCGCCGACGCAGCACATCTCACGCTTGGCTCAAGACCCAAAACACTGAGGTTTGAGCAGCAGGGTTCTCTTTCTTCAGACGATTGGTGTCTTGTCAAATCCCACTTTAACGTCAGCAGGCTCTCAGAGCGGAGAGGGTGACGGAGGCGAGGTCTCCTCTCGCTCGGCCTCATGGGAAGCCGCAGCTTACTCACTCACCCCACTCGCAGGCCCGTTGACGGAGCGATCCAGGCGGCCGCTATGGGAAGCTAAAACGCCCTTTAATGTAATGGCTTTCACTGTTCAATGGGGGGGGGGGCATATAGAAAGCTGTCCCAAACCGGAGTGGGATCATATCGAGTCCCCCTTGTGTCAGTTCTTCGTCGGAGAGAAAATGAAGCCCAGTTTACCCAAAAGCATCTCTGAGTAGCTTTGTGTTGATTCTGTTGCCCCCTGTGGACAGAAAGAGCTCATGTGTACCTTTTCTGAAGGAGGGGATGCAACACTCTGTCGGATGGGTTTGTTTTTTTTGCTCTCTCCTTCTTTGCTTTTTTAAAAATGACCCAGAGAAATAAACAAAGTATTAGCAGTAAGGGTATTCAGGGTATTGGCAGTCTGTGCTCAGTAGATAACGTCCTGACGTGAGCGAGCGTGTGTGTGTGGTGACTCAGACAGGACCCTAACGCGTGCTATCACCCCGCCCCTTTTCCTTTTTATTACACCTGTGATCCCACATTAACACATCAGAGCCGACAGGTTCCATGAACTCCACCTTCCCAACATGCCGAGGGGCCAAAAGGGTCTAATCATCACACAGGTTGAGTTAATGAACATAAACTCTGGTTTTTCATTGGCTGCCAAATCTTTCCCTAATCTGTGAACTCAGTCACTGACCACGTCCGTGTGTGGAAACGTTGCGGCGTCGCACCATGTAGACACCGGAGGATAATCATGCCGCGCGCCACCAACAGCATCAACGGCGAGATGGGCTCCAAATACTAAAGCCGTCTTTGATCGAACAACGGATGCGTCTAAACACCCGGTTTATCCCAGTAAGCCTACTAGCGCCACACAGCAGGCGCACGGCATCAAAGTACTGACCAGCTTCTGGGTGACACTTTTTTTTTTTTTATTTGGGAAAGCGTGTGTGTGTGTGTGTGTGTGTGTGTGTGTGTGTGTGTGTGTGTGCCTCTGCCTGATCCCCATGGGAGCGTGAATAAGCTGCTCTGCCTCCTTACATAAGCTCTCTGCCTGAGAGATGACGCCATGGAGACAGACATGGGGGGGGGGGCCGCTGATGGAGGGGAGGAAGAGGAGGCGTACAGTGGTGGAGGAAGACGTTTAACGGCTGCTGCTTTCATGCATTTTCTTTTGTGTCCTGAACACGTTTTAATTATCCGTGTTTGGTTCAAACTAGTGTTTCACTTGCTCCCTCACTTCCTCCGCCGGTGTTTCCTCTGCACAGCGAAGCCCCTCGGCGGCCCGGTGCTGCTGGGAAATGTCAGACATCTAATCGAGTCCCAGGCGGCCATGCAAACGGGTCTGCTCTTACAGCCTCGCATGGAGACCCCGCTGCGGTGTGTGTGTGTGTGTGTGTGTGTGTGCGTGTGTGAGGCTTCTTGTCTCACTCGGCTGCTCTGCCTAGAAGAAAGTCTGCTTCGCATTTAACTTTAAAAGATCACCACCATCCATTTCATCCATTCTGCTCCATGTAGTCCTTTGGAGCGTGAAATAAAGTTTAAAAAGAGTCGCAGTGGGAGGCAAAAAGTAAGTAGGAAAGAAAAATACTCCTCTACATATTCCTCTACCTCCATAAACACATGAACAGTATCTTTGTGCACAGCTTGATCCGACCCGGGTCACTGCGAGGCAGGGATTGCTGCACAACAGTCAATGCGGGTTGCACGGCCGTTGCGCTTGTGTACGTTTGTGTCCCTCGCTGGCGTCCCACCTTTTGCCACACGATAGCCGACTGGCGGCGCGCGAAGTGAGACGGATCAGGTGATCAGTTGAGAGGAAAAGGGGGGAATGGTCCTTTTTAAGAGGGCTTATCGCTTTCAGTACGACAGAAAGCGCTTTAACCACTGAACCAAAGCGCATCAAACATTTGCTCAATTTTCTCATTCTCTCTCCCAGAAAAAAAGGCTTAAGCAATTATGGTGACACGAGGTCATGACTTTATTTCAGTTGTGCTGATGGTCACGTTGCGGCTACTGTGCGTGCGTGTGTGCGTGCGCACAGGCCCGGGGGAGGGAGCGGGCGGCCTTTGAGCCTTTCTTTTACCATCTAGCAGCAGAGAACCCTGATAATACTGATTAAACTATATACAAGCAGCATGGCGCTGCATCCTGCGCAGCCGCTCCCCCGTTACGGATAATTAAACGCAGTCAGGCCGTTGCCGTCCTCTCCTCACGTTCTTTTTTCCTCCGGGGGGCATCTTTGTTTTATTTTTCCTCTCTGGGTGTCAGTGATTTGTCCACTTCGTAAACTGCAGACTCGTGGGTTTTCCGTTGTTTTGGCTAAGAGTTGTGTCCCTTTCTACCGTACTTGTATTTCTTTGGTGATCCGAGTGTAATAGAACGGTTCCACACAGGGGGGATATCGAGAGATGGCTTAATATCTTTAGTGTACGGGACTGCAGGACCAGACATCACGAGGCCGCACGTTAAACTCTGCAGACAGACTTTCAGTTTTGACTCCACCGTTCACTTATTCTCCCCCTCCTCCCCCTCATCCCAATCTGTGTAAACACTTTCATGTAGTGGTGACGCTAGACGAGGGAGGCTTCCTCCGGCGACGGGTCCGCTGCGTTGGTCGTAAAAGCCGCTGACATCTCGGGAGGGGGACGTGATTGATTCGCCGCCCGGTTGGGAAGCTGCGCGGCCTGCAAATCACCGCTTTACTACGGCAACTCACACGCACGGGCGCCGTGCAGGGCGACCCGTCATTTTGACGAGGCCATAAACTCCCCCCGTCGGTTAGCCTGAGGAGGAGAGGGCAAAGGTCACGGGAGGGCGGGGGTCATCAAGGGCACTCGTGGTCGCACATGCTTTCTAGCGGTTGTAGAGTCGGCTGCTCCCGCTTTAGAACCCAAGTCAAATATTACCGTCTCCACGACGGCAGAGGCGATAGATCATGAACTCGGCAGCACGTCGATCCCTCCAGAATTCCATTTAGCGTAATTACGAGACGATAATGAGATCATAAGTCAAAAATCCCAGGGGGGGGGGAAGGGGGTTTGAGTCAACATCTTGATATAATGAGCGAATGAAATGAATTTAAAGTAACCTTGATCAGCCCCCCTCCTCCATAATTCCCGGCCAAGTACCTCATGATGTAGTTAATGAACGCATAACTATGAATCTTGTCCGTTGTCGTCTGTTATGCACCGACCGCCAATTCAAATTCCCTGTATGTCCGACGTGCTACGGCAATAAATGTTTTCTGATTCTTGGTTTCTGCACAAAAGGGGCCTCCTGTGCCTCCTCTCTCGCGTCTCCTCTACTGTTTGCCCCCCCGCTTCCTGTTATTTCAGCGAGGGCGGCTGAAGTTTAGGAATCATCAGAACAGCCCGTGTGCAGCTGGCTTCTATTCAGGGCTCTAATGGCCGACGCTGTGAGCAGCTGGGCCGAATGGCTCCTCCGTGAGCCCTTGACTTCTTCCGCCTCAAAGCCGTTTCTCCGCTGCCATCGTCCCGCCTCCCGTCACATTTCCAAAGCCCATCTTTCCCACTCGTGACGTGTGCCGAGGATCAATTGTGCCCCTTTCAATGCCTTCCCAGGCGGCCAGGAATACGCCCGTCCTCTGCTCTGGTGAAGCTCGTTGCTAAACACACAGGTTGGGACTGGATATAACCTGGACGCAACTCAACACAAAGTATTTGTAGCATTCAAGTCCTCGTTATAAATGGTTAATTGAGTCTGAAAAGGATTGTTTCATTTCTAGCTGAGCTGTATTGGGTCCCCTGTTTGCTCGGCCTTTGTTTCAACCTCCTCTTCAACTCTGCTGTGATATTTATTCACGTCTCTGTATTATACCCCATCACTTGCCCGCTTCTTTCTCTCCCCTCGGCCCTCTTCCATTTGTCCCGGCTTCCTCCCAGGCCTCTTGCTCCTCCGTGTACAGCGTGCTGCCCCGAGCGAGGCCTGACATTTGCAGAGCTGCAGCGGCGAGGGGGGGTGTTGAGAGGTGAAGCGACTAGACGGAGACGTGGAGCAGCAGAGGACTCCGCTGCATCACTATACGAGCGCTCTCTGACCCGCTGGAGTTTGATTTCGAATAGACTTTTATTTTTATTTGAGCCGAATTGAGGAATTCTTTGTTTGCACGCTGGTGTTATCTTTTCGTTGGAGTGGTGGATTTCCCCGGGGAGCTCTTCACAGTCCAAGAGGCTTCAGGGAGGCGACGCAGAAGCTGCCAGCAGAGAGTTACAGTCTGCACGTTAGCATCCGGCGCCGCTAGTCAGCAAATAGGCTCTTTAATAAGTCTCAGTGGCTTTAATGGATTTGGTGTGTGTGTGTGTGTGTCCTGATTACCTGAAGAATAGGTTTGAAGAAGACAGGCTTTAAAATGGGGACATTTATGTGTGTTGTAAATGCCACACAGGACGATCTTCCGTCTAGATTAAAGACACCAAGATACTTTCTCTGTTAATCAGGTTCATCTGACATTCTTTTGTCATTTGAATCAATTTGGACGTTTGTTTGACCTTTTATTTGAGTTTGAGTGTCTCAAACAGAAGGCCGCGTGCACACAAGTGAACACACCAACAATCAGCAATATTTAACAACCACTAATGTGGCATTCAAGGAGGAGCGCCTTTTGATTTGCCACCCGAGTACCACAGTGATTGCAACGCCTGCCCCCCCGCGGAGCCCTGCAAACAGATGGATCTAGTGGTTTGATGTGGAGTTTACCGCGTGTGTGTGTGAGAGAGTGGGAGAGGGCTGCATACAGCAGAGAAACATGGCAACTTTTGGTTTAATTTGGCGCGTCCCATATTGTTTATCTCCGTATGAGTTTGAGTCATGTTTACACCGTGTGTGTGTCTGTGCGTACGTGCTGCCTGCTTGGGCGCCGTGCCGTCTTACCTCACCCTTCTGACGCTAAGCAGCTTTAGCTTGATCACCATCTGTTCAACCAGTCATCGCACAAAGACTGCCTCTCGCACGCACACACACACACACACACACACACACGCGCGCCGCTTGTGTTCGGTGCTGTGTTCGGTGTTGATGTTTTGTGTGGTTGTGAAACGGCTGCTTTCTCATCCGAGCTTAGGTTGTGCTGCTCAGTGGGACCTGTGTGTGTGTGTGTGTGTGCGCGCGCGCTAAAGGCTGATTTGATTTGTCGGAGAAGCGGGTGACCATTACTTTAGGATTTCCGTGTTATCTGGGTCATCTTTATGTAAAATGATGAGTTGCGTTATGAATGTCTGGGAATTGTTAGAGACACACAGGTGGACAGAGACAGACCTACAGTATCTACACACACACACACACTACACTTTCATCTGGGTCGTCTTGATTGATCATCAGAGCTGGAGTTCGAGATGCCGTAACCAAGGTAACAGACAGCTTGACTTTGTCTTTTGGCCTTTGATGTGTCGGCTGCGTCTCGCACCAAGCAAACGCAGACTTTCTGATTGTGATCCAGATCATCAGCCTCCACAAAGAACCGCAGCTACACAGTGCTCTCGCATTGCAGCGTGCCTTTCCCCCAGTGCATGCTGGGAGTGGTTTCAGCCATAGGCAGTGGCTGCTCTACAATTAGACCCAGTTATTAAATCACAGGATAAAAAGTAACACTATGAGTCACCTGAGTAGTGACTTTAGGCACCCATGTGCTTTGTGCGCTTGCATGAGAGAGACAAGACGGCCGATGATATCATCATATCTCATCGCGGTTATGGTTTCATAGCCTGAAACGCGACTCTTTCCGTTCTGCTCTACAATCCCCCGATGATCGGAGACGTAGCTGGACTGTGAGTGACACGCGCTAAACGTCTCCTCTCTTCCTTCCTGTGCGTCGTGCAGGGGCCCCTTCAGCGTGGTGAGGAGATGCACCAACAGGGAGACGGGCCAGCAGTTCGCGGTGAAGATCGTGGACGTGGCCCAGTTCACCTCCAGTCCCGGACTCAGCACGGAGGGTAAGTACATACGGCCGAAGATGCTGGCCTCCTCCAGACGCCGGCCTGCTTCCTTCCCGCCGCCGCCGCTCGCAGACACACTCGGGACTCTGATCAGATTCTCCTGCTGTCTTTGGGGTTTTCATTGATTATGGGGCCACGCGGAGGGCACCTGGAGAGCAAAGAAGTGTAGCATGTAAAGAACAAAGGGAGTACTTCTGATATTATCAGATGAGGCAAAGCATTTCTCATGCAGTAACCACCCAAATATTCACCATTAGTGTAAAAAATACACCTCTTATTCGCATAGAGGTCAACAAAGCAGATGTGCTTGGAAATCCAGAGCGAGGATGCGGCGTCTCGTCGCCGTCTGCCGCTGCCTGGAGGGAGAGATGGAATTAAAAATATATTTTGATTTTCTTCGGCTGGAAGGAACCAACAAGTCTGAATAGAGATTTCAAGGAACGGCGCGGTTCTTTAATGGAAGAAGGAGGAGGCCCGGCGGTCAGCTGTGACGCAGCGTTACCGCTGGCAGTGTGTCGAGCAGGTATTTTTAGAAAGCGATGAATAGACGCTACTTGGCAGCACAGCGTAAGCCCGGCCTCCCGCTGTGCTGTGTGAGGGGATTTGGTTCGCTTGTTCAAATGGAACAATAGACACACAAACTGCATCACGACACACACAGGAGAGGAGAGGAGAACCTCCTAATCGTCCCTCAAACCCGCGGCCAAAATTCACCTGCGTTCCACTTTATTTTGTTGCTGTTTTCTCATGCGAGACACTTTTTATCGAACGAAAGAAGCTCAAAAATGCAACAAGGGCGCGTTACTGAATGAAGCGTTCATCCCCTCACATTCATTCAGTGTGTGTTTGTTTCTATTTGTTTCCACCCTGTGAGGTCCTTTGTGTTGATCTGATGATGCGCACTTGCGCCGAGTTCAGGCTAATTAATGTTTCTCCAAGGAGCTTTAGCTGCCACATTACACAGCCGCCTTCTTTACCTTCTCTAATTCCCCCTCGCTGATGGAGAGAGCGTAATCCGCCATGACGGGGCCGCTCCTCGCTCTCCTACGCAAACGCCGTGATCCCCCATAAAGCATCAGTCCTCACGCTGTCCGAGTCACATTTCAAATGTAGTTGGTCTGTCTTGGTTTGTGATTGGAATCTTGAAGAGTCACATGGACGAGTTATGAAATAACTTTAAAAGTACTTTATTGCAAACCCCTCCTTAAATGCAACGCTCACCGGCTACAGTAACAACCTGCCGGTCAGTTCCACACCTGCTGGTATCACCGTGGAAACGCGTCCACCCCCGCTGTCAGCTGGTCTCCTGTTTGCTCGACCCATTTCTACAGCACACATTGGCTTTCTGCTGGTGATGGATCACTGCAAACTCCCAAATGAAAGTTTTTCATTTTAACAGTGCAGCCCTAATGTTAGTCTTTGTTGTGTGTGTGTGTGTGTGTGTGTGTGTGTGTGTGGTCAGCACCCAGTCGTTTATATCCGATCGTTGCCCGTCCCTCTCCAACGCCAGGCCGCTGTGCTCGTAGATGATTTGTTGTTATTTCTCTCCACGTTGCCTTTTTGAGAGCGGAGCAGTTTCACTTGAGCGGGCAGCTGCAACACAACACCGCAGTAATCAAGCAGGCGCACACACACATCCACTCACATACACACACACGCACAGGACCCAGACACCCGGCACTGAGCTCAGACCAGAGGAAGTGGGTCACACACACACCAGCATGTTCCTCTGCAGCCCGTCCGGAGGTCTGTGTGACGAATAGGATCAGGCCTCTTGGGGGATGAGAGTGAAAGAGCCAAACACCGAATGAGTAAATGCATCATGTGCCGTCACCTCCCTGGATTCCTTCGCTCTCTCCTTTCCTTCTGTGTCTCCTGAAATCACATCTGCACACCGGTGTGTTTTTACTCGTCGGGTCTGAAACGTACAGTGGCGTCTTACACACTGCTGAGGAGAGCGCTGCCCTTTAAAGCATGACGGAACCAAGAAACATGTATGCAGGAATCCACCGTCGCCATGGATACCTCCGCTCAAAATGAACACATTTAGCGCAGTAGATGCGAAGATTGTAACCAAATGGGTTGAGCCGACTGACAGTCGGGCGAAGCCCTATTGTGTTTCCAAAGATTATTATTATTCTTTTGCAACTTCTGAAGAAGAATTGAGTTGAATACACTTTAATTTCTTCTGAACGTTAGAGGGCTGCGTTTCCAGGGAATGCATTCTGTAACAAAGCAGGCGGTGATGGGGAGGCGAAGGCCCGTTCAACGCTGCTTGCGGCTTTAAATTTTAATTTGTCTTTTTTAAATCACAACCGTTCCTCTTATTTTTGCATTCTAAGAATTTTGTCTATAAATCGAAAAAAAAATCGAAATGCCCTTCATCCAATCGGAAACCGCGATGCTACGGGGCCTTAAAACCATGTAATATTTGCCTGCAGTTATTCCGTGTGGCTGTCAGCGCTTACTTTCCCATAATTGTTATAAGAATCAAATGGATTGGATCGGGCGTGGACCTCGGGGAGAAGCTCGAAGGCTTTAAGGCAGGTATTCCACTGGCTATTTGTCAGTTCATCATGTCTGAGGGGCCGATTAAGTAGAATAGCAGCAACCAGTCGGTGTTTAACTGGCAGCCCATCAGTGTTATCCACGTCTTCTTTCTCCGTCATCATTTTTGGTTTTTCATTCCCTGCTGCTTTCTCTATATTCTCTCACACACACACACACACACACATTGAGTCAATGGAAGCCGTTTTTGCTCGCTCAGTGCAGTCTTTGGTGAAGCATCCCTTGTAATCTCCAGCAGCAGTCGCAGTGACGGCCACAGACATAAGTGGCATTAAACGTGGCGCGCCGCTGGGCCCTTGAGGTAGCCACTTATCCAGCTTCAGCAGCAACTTAATTAAATGTCACTGCGTACATCGAAGAACAATACAGTCGTGTGTGTCCGTGTCCAACCGCATGCTACTATATCGCTTCTATTCAGTCCCATCTTTTTCCCATTTCGGTGTGGAATATTTACTGTGTACACTGGGTATGTATACTTTGGGCTCAACGGAGAGACCCATAATAAATGAATCCAGTGCCCTTGTTGATGCGTTTGAGCCGATGAGATGAGACCGGCCCTCGGGGCAGGAAGGTTGCCTGTGCAGTGATTGTTTCTGTGTCTGCCAGGAGGTGAAAGTATGAATGGATGGATGAAAGGATTGAGCGATTGAATGGATGAAGGTTGAGAGCCAGGATGCATGCGATGTTTAGATGTTCATAGTGAAGACAAATCCCCTTTGTTTATCGCTCCACATTCTCCTTCTGGTGCTGGTGGGGTAGACGTTAGTTTTCTTTCCTATCTGTGTCTGCAGGCCTTGAAAAGCCTTGAATAGCCTCATCAAGGGGACTTGCAGAGTATTAAAACGTCTTTAATGGGATTTTTTTTAAAAGGTCGTAGACCACATCATTGGTTATGACTTTTTTAATTATCATGGGCCTTTAGGGGACATAAATAAATATACTAACCTGAATCCTTTTTTTGGAGGGGGGTTCAGTCAGACATGCACGGACGCCGTCACTGCTGCAGCTAGGAAGCTATATATATATATATATATATATATATAACACGCAATAGCAATTTATCAATCCAAAAAGTCAACTGGACCAACGAGTCATTATTCTGCATTGTGCTTTCACACTTTGGTGCTTTAGGATGGTGAGGCAGGTGTTAGATTTGTGTATCGTTCGTTTCTAACTCGCTCGGCTGTGTAGAAACCCTGCGCATCCATCTTCCAGAGGCGTCTCCTGCATCTCGCATCAGACCTGTGAATGCGACGGATTCAATTGGTTACCGTTGGTTATTCCCGGCTGCTCGGTAAACAAATACTTTAACGTCTCATTCGGGCTGCCAGTCAGAATATAGATGGAGTCATCAGGCGGAGAGACGCAGCGTCAGGCAGACTGAGTTTGATTTAAACTCTCTGATTAATAAAGAGAGGCGGCTGGTGGAAATGAGGAGAGACGTGATGCAGTCTGTGTATATGAAGTGCAACGCTCCACTATACTGAAGCCAGAGCCACAAGCCGAGCCGAGCTACACGACTCGAAGGTGCATTTTAACATTTAACGCATTGCCAGTGGTGCCAGGCTCAAGTCCTGCCGATTAGCATAAGGTGCTCCTAGCGAGACTCCCTGTGATTGGTCACGGAGTTCTGTCTCATAAACTGCGAAATATTTTAGAAAAAGGAACAGAATGACTAAAAGAAAATGTGTTTGTGGTTCAGCGAACGTAATAAATGTGTGGCGTTAAAAGCGACGCTACAATCATTACACACATAGTTTGTCACCTTCCACAGTTGAAAAAGTCCCCTCTGAATGTTCAGTATGTAATCATGAAGCTTATGAATGCATGCTGGTCCTGGTGCCACTTATACTTGCGTCATATCTCTCTCTCTCCCCCCCCCCCACCTCTCCCCCTCTCGCTGCTTTCAGATCTGAAGAGGGAGGCCAGCATCTGCCACATGCTGAAGCACCCCCACATCGTGGAGCTGCTGGAGACGTACAGCTCGGACGGGATGCTCTACATGGTGTTCGAGTAGTAAGTCTCACCTGGCTGAACACCCCCCCAAAATAACGGGTGGATGTCACATTGTGACGATGAGGTGGTGTTTGGGGGGGGGGGGGGGGGGCAGAGTTAAACTCTGCGGTGGGTTTATATAACCAGTGCTGATGAGGAGAAAGCTCGTTAGCTGAGGATGGGGTTTGTGTGAGGAGGAGGGGTTGGTTGGGGGGGGGGGGGGGGCAGTACGGCATGTATGAAGGGGAAGGAGATGCGATTACGATTTCATACTTGTAGCTACCTCCATCCTCTCTCGAAGCCCGAGCGCCGTATCTCCATCGCTCCTCCTCTTCCAGAACTAATTCCTCCATCGTTTGATTCTGTTATCGCTGAGCAGGCGAGAGAGAAACTCTCAGGGACACGGCGCGCTGTAGAGACACACGGGGGGAGGTGGGGTTTTGTAGGCGTCCTTTGAGGGCTGCACGACGCTAGATACATGCAGAGAGCCCCCCCTGCCCCTCCATCCCATCTTCCAGGCCCCCCTCCCTAAATCACAAGCATACAGGAGGTGATGTGGACGTTTCCCTGCCAGCGTTTAAGCAACTGGGGAGAACAGAGCCATCGGAGGAAGGCTAAATTACTGTGTGTGTGTGTGTGTGTGTGTGTGTGTGTGTGCCGCAGCTTAAGAGCAGCACAGACATTTCGCTGTATTATCTATAAACAAATCAAATCAAATCAAAGCCCTGAGCCGACTGAGAATGACCTCATGAAGTATTTGATGAGTTGTGTTCACAGAGCAGCAGCTAACATTTGCGTTATTTTAAATTCACATGTAACAAAACAAGCTCCCTCTGGTGGAGCATCCAGGGGCTTCTCCCCCTCTGGATTTCAGTAATTCCCTTCATATAAAATCAAAAGTTTGCTTGGATGTATACACAGAAGTAGCCTCTCTTCCCCTCTGGCCCCTCCCTCGCATCAACAACCCGGCGATCAGAGACGTCTTAATAAGCGTGACCTTTCCTTTGCTCCTGGATACCTGATGTCTGTCTGTCTCTGTCTGTCTCTGTCAGCATGGACGGGGCCGACCTGTGTTTCGAGATCGTGAAGCGGGCGGACGCCGGCTTCGTCTACAGCGAGGCCGTGGCCAGGTGGGGACTCCGGCGTGTGATGTTCATTTAGACGCCAGCGTTTGTGATCACGGCGATAACGGTGCGACGTCTTTTCCCCCTCAGCCACTACATGAGACAGATCCTCGAGGCGCTGCGCTATTGCCACGACAACAACGTCATCCACCGAGACGTCAAGGTATTTGTTCACCAAGAATAAGACTAAGTCAAAAATGGCTGGCACAGTGAACACTGCTTTGCGTTGAAACGTGCAGCAGTTTCTCCCCGGCCGCCAGTTCAGAGGCTCTTATTTGCACTTCATTTCAAGCGTGTTCCCCGGCATCGAGCTCAGGTGTGAGTCACCGTTACCCACGTGGTCCCATCGCCTGCGTCCTCAGCCGGCTTCAGCGGATCCCTGCTGAGTCACCGGCTCAGTGTCGGGCCGCCTCACACGGCGCATCTCCTGCTTTGTTTTAGTTCCATGCGAGCTGCACTGCGCGTCCGCTGCAGTTCCAATATACAGAGAAGATGGAAACCACGTTTTAAAATGAAAGCAAAATCACAGCACAGCATGATCCACGTCTCCCAAGTCTGTATGTTCGTAGTCCCAGGCAGAGGAATCTCTGGCACAAAGAGAGGGGAGGAAGTCCTTAACATCGACAATCACAAGTGCATCGTCTTTAAAATGGAAAAACATGACTCCATTTAGCCTGGAACGAACCTTTCCAACCTCTGGATACACCTCAACGCCCTTAAAGCTTCCTCTGCAGGCGTCTCACACGTTGTGACGGTAGAATAAAGCTGCTTTTTTGTTCGTGTCGACCAATTATCGCCCCGCCGGCAGTCTGTTGTACTTCTCACAGGTCGATTGTATCAACGTGACTTGTAGTGGAATGTTCCTGTCGAGGGTTGAAGTGCCAGGCATTGTGAGAGTGTGTGTTTGCGTGTGTCGCACGGTTAACACCCAGGGCACCAGGTGTAATCCCTGAACCTACGTACTTTTGCTTTGTCTTATAACTGGTTTAAAAAAATAAATCAGATAGAATTTTATATCAAATACATATTTTTGATAACACTATTTGGGAGGGTTATTTAAATGAAGTAGCTAGTTTGGGCTAATGTTCATTAATCTCTATATTTGTACCTGTTATCACCGTTAGGAGCTCACGCAGTAACAGAGCTAACGCCTCTTCATCCGATGGACTGAGATCTGTGGCCTCTACAAGGGGGCACGCCGCAGGGGTGGGGGGAGGTGTGCACGCACACACACACACACACACACACACACACAGACACACACACACACACACACGCAATGCTTTAACAACTAGAGGAGCGCCGTCTTCCGCAGAGGCCACTTGAAGGTGTGCATCGGCCCCCGGGATTCGGAGTGGCTCCAGAATGTTCCTCCTTCCGCCCCCCTGGGCCTCCCTTCCTCCGGGTTGCATGGAAGTCGGTCACGTGACCTGCCAATTTTTAACAGGCGGACAAACGGAGCAGAAAACGCGACCTCGGCGTTGGAGGCGGCTGCGTCCTTGTTGAATATGGATCAGCTCGGGTCCAGTCCACGTCCCTGCATGCGTGAAAGTCACTGGATCCATTTGAATCCCGATCGTGAGTCTCTGTATTCCTCTTCCTGCACCTGGCGCATGCTGCGCATGCTGCGCAGTCTGAGCCGCGTTCTAGCTGGGCTCCCTAGAATAAAACCCGACATGAATGCCTTTCTGCTCACGACCTTTTGAGGGGACACGCTGTGTTAAAGCTTTGCCAATGGACGTCTGATTTACCCCCCACCCCCCCGCTCCACCTGATCGAAGCTGTCACTAAGGCTTTATCGAGTAGACGCACAATATTATTCGGATTAGTTCGCAGCAATGCGTCAATCGTCAAGTTTGATTCCGCATCATCGGGCTTGTAATCCCACGCAGACTCTGTCCCGCTGGGTGACGGCACTGCTTCAGCATAAACATCCTCTGCATTTTGAATTTCGGACTGTAGAAGCATTTGATGATTGGTGGTCGGCACACGCAAACGCCACACGCAAACGCCACACACCACCTGATCATCACCTTCAGGGGGCGAGTTTGAGTCGGTCCGTCTGCACTGCAAATGCCACCTTCTACATATGAATACCTATTCATGTGCATTCAGAGGCTCGCTCCCCCTCTGAATTCTGGGACGTCAGCTGTTCTTACAAGAGAAAGTGGCCCTCTGCCCCTCTCGGAGACACTTGGAGGACTCACAGCTGCGTTGTTTGTGTGACGATGCGCGGCTGCACAGAGGATTCAATGGCGTCGAAACGATGTCGATCCATGAAATTCTGAGACTCCCAAATCGCACATGCGGGTATTTGTGCGCGTCGCACTCACGCAGAAATATCCGCATCCATGCGGCTGGTTTGACGTGTGTCTCAGACGCCCGCGTTTGATGGCAAAATTAGGCCTCTGCGTAGCAGCGAGCGCGACACGGCCGCGGTGTTTTGTGTTGTTGTAATTAGCATAATTGTAGCTGTTCTTTTTCTTCCAGAGTTGTCGAACTGTCGAAGGAGACAAAGACGGACGCGACGTGTCGTCTCCAATCTCAAATGGAGCTTTCGTCCTCGGAGATTTCCAATACGTCTCTTTTTAACATTTGTGGGTTCTGCCCTTTTGATGATAATCATTTTTACACGGACAAAACAAAAGTAGGTGAGCTTCTTGTGCATTTGAGTCGGAGAGGAAAAGCTTGTGTGTGTGTGTGTGTGTGTGTGTGTGTGTGTGTGTGTGTGGTTGAGAGGGAAAAACAACCCGACACCATAAAGACGGGTTCCTGCTCGCTGTGTGAGGCCTTTTAAACGGCCTCACAGTGATCGCTCTCTGCCTGAACTGTGTGTGTGTGTGTGTGTGTGTGTGTGTGTGTGTGTGTGTGTGTGTGTGCGCGCGCCTCTCAGACAGCAATGGACAACCGGTGGAACTAATGCCGTCTCTGGGGAGACAAATGAATGCACCCAGACACACACAGCGCATACATGGTGTCTTTGATGCGGGCCGCTGGTGTCTGTAATGAAGCCAAGCGATCGGGGGAATTATGTTGATAGTAGTCGCAGAAAAGAATGAGCTAAGATTTCCTGAAAGTTAGTCGACGGATGACTAAGAGAATGTGACTTGACGCTGACTTGGTTCCATCTTTTTAATAACCTGCATTAAAGGTGTGCAGATTTAGGGAGACTGAAATCTGTCTCATTAGTAACCAGGTGTCCACCACCTTCTGTCACAGGAAGAGTAGAATCCCTCCAGCTTCAGTGTTTCACAGGCTCAGAGCTCCAGACACACACACACACACACACACTTTGATTATTCCCGTCTCATTATTCTCTCTCCTTTATTGTGGGCTGTGTCTTTCCTCCTCTGTGTAGTTGTATGTGTGCGAGCGGGTCGGCGGGGGATTCTGCGTCTGTCTGCTTCGCTCTTCACATGCCGGTTCTCCCGGGCGACTCCCGTCACACAACAGCGGTGCACATTCTGTAATCCCGCCTCCATCATTTGTACACCATTACTGAGCAAGGCTGCGCACACATACGGGTATTACATATTCATAGCGTGTTGCACATGGCGGCTGCTCTACAAACATTTCCTGTATTTGCGTTTTGTGACGTGGCTGATGAAGGACATTTGTACTCGACAGCTCTTTGAGTGCAGTCCACAGTTCCCCCCTCCAGGAAGGGAACGGAGGGGGGCGAGGAGGAGAGGGGGGGGCAGCCGGTGGGAGAGTGTGCAGCGTATTCTCCATTTGACCTGTAGGAAGAAGATGAATAAACTGACGTGAGCAGACGGGAAGATTCCACAGGGCGGCAGTTACAGGATCCGATGCATTTACACAAAGCGTTTCACAAATAGCTTGAACATTTATTATAAAATACCACAAGGTCACAGTGTGAAAACATGTTTGTTAGTCTGCACACAAACTAGAAGAAATAAGAATCGACACATTTTTAGCATTTTAGAGGTGATTTTCTTGTTTTACTCCATAATGTATTTCAACCCCTCCATCCTTGTGGATATTATTCTGAATAGCATTAGAAAGCACAGTTGGTAGAGCAGATTGACATAAATACTTTGTAGAACCTCCTCGAGCAACACAACGAACCTCAAATGTGAGAATAACGATGCAGTTGAGCTTATTTTTTGAATGTTATTATACGAGAGCCAGTATCCAGATTAGCATCCCGATGCCGTTGGCGCCACGCTGACCCACCGCGGTATCTGTGACGGGATCATTCAAAGAAATCACCAACCGTCTGAGAAACTCACGTCAAACTCTCAAGAAGGCAGAGCTTTTCTGTAACTTCCTGAGAGGTGAGTTTGTGTCAGTGCTGCGTGTGCTATATTCGTTATCTACGTCCTCGCTACGTGATGCTGACAGATACGCAGCGTGTTGATGATAACTGAGTGTGTAAAGTGCCGGCACGAAGGGGCGATGCTCTTTCCTTGTGTATTCGAATGAGTCCATCAAATGTCCGTTATTAGGTTTGATATTTCCTTTTTTATAAAGCAAACATTAGGTATTGCATTGAAGTTATTTTGACAGCACTGCCGGTAGTTTGTTTCTGCCTGGTGGGGGCGCTGTTGCTCTGGTTCCGTCTGAGAAGCAGGAAGGGAGTTTCTCTCACTGTAATATTTATATTTATTCACCCTATTGAGCCATTTAAAGACGGACATGACTAACCCCAGCGGTACATGCTTTGAGTCCTTTGCTGTCCAAAGTAGGGAGACTCTCTGTGTCCCTCTTTAAAACCACTTTCCACACCTTCAGTTCATCTTCAAGTTACCGTCGTTGCTTCTGTTTGGGGTTCACGTGTCGCTGCTAACGCTTTATTAATACAGCAGCAAATGTGGCAATGAACTGCTTTTAGAAAACAAAATGGGCCTAAATGTGGCGACTGTTTGATTTTGTTCGTGAATTAAAGAAGCAATTTGAAGATTTTGACAAAAAAGTCCTAATATGTCATGGAAACAAATTAAACCATTTTTCTACCTTTTTTTTAATCTCATAAAACAGTGTGTCCCCCATTTGGGGGAGAGGTTAAGTCTGCATTTGTGTGTATTTAAAAGTCATGTACACACTCCAAAGCGTTTTCTGCAACCTACTAAAGCATAATACAACTTCAACGAACCACAGCAACAACAGTGCAACAAGCATCCGGGCCGCCGCCCCGTCCTGCAGCCACGGCATCGCGCCGTCATCTCAAACGTTTAAAGTCTGCTGTAGAGGAAGGCGTGTGCTCCCGTCCGATTGGTTCCTCCCTCGCAGCGGGCCGGCGGCGCTGCAGCCGACGTTGGCCTCGCCCCTGACCGTCCTCCCGCTCCTCCCGTCCGGCTCCACGCTGGACGTGCTGCCGCTGACGGCGCCGACGTCTCGCACGCAGAACACGCTGCCGGCCCAGCGCAGCACCTCCTTCCTCACCGAGGAGGACACCAGGAAGTACATGACGGGGTCCAGGCAGCTGTTGAGAGCCGAAAACAGCAGGGCCACCTCGTTGGCTTTGTCGGCCACGCCGCGCCAGAAACAGGACGTGTCCGTGATCTGGGTTCTGATGTAGAACACCCGGACCACGTGGTACGGGACGAAGCACGCGGTGAACAGGAAGAGGATGAAGAAGGACTTCCTGGCGGTGCGGGTGTAGCGGGACGCGTTGGGCAGGTCCGGCCGCTGCCGAGACGTCCTCTGGAGCTTGAGAGCGATCTTCCCGTAGGACACCACCAGAGAGATGAAGACGAGCCAGAAGACCACCAGCATGGACACGTTGATGTAGGCCCTCCACTTTGCTTTCTGCAGCACCTTGTAGTGGAAACACCTGGAAACAGCAGCATGTCATGTCAGCTCAAACTGGGGGACAAAGACCGACTCAATAATTAGTTAAGAGCTTCACAAGAATTGTTGAAATAGTAATAATAATATTCAGCATTAAAAATGGACTAAAGGAGGATTGTTCTGAGCGAGCGCACCGACCTGTCCGGCTGCGAGTGGTTCTCGGACATCAGCAGCACCGAAGTCATCGCGAAGGCCACGAGCCAGACGAGCGCACACAGGGCACTGCTCCGCCTGGTGGAGCGCGGCCGGTGCTGCGCCCGCGCCCCCCGGCTGATCTTCAGGTAGCGGTCCACGCTGATGAAGCCCAGCAGCATGACGCTGATGTACATGTTCATGTAGAAGAGGTTGCCCACCACTTTGCACACGGTGGGACCCAGGGTCCAGACGTCGCCCCGGATGTGGTAGAGTATCCTGAAGGGCAGACACGCCACCAGCAGCAGGTCGGCAAAAGCGATGTTTATCAGAAACACGCGCACAGAGTTCTTCTTGGAGTGAACGCAGAAGAAGACCAGCAGAGCCAGCAGGTTCCCGACCAGCCCCAGGACGAAGATGACGGTGTAGAGCGCCGCCAGCAGGCTCTGCAGCGCCCCGTACGTCTCCAAGCACGTCTGTCGGCTCGCCGTGAAGTTGGTGAGGAAAGTCTGGAGTGTGGAGGTGGAGATGTTGCTGATCATGGTGCTCTTTGGGATCCTGCAAATCCCAAGTCCTGCAAAACGGGACGAACAAATGTGTGATGTGTTCGTGATCCTGCAGTATGCGCCCTCCGTAACACCAGCTGACCTAAAAAAGAATCCGCTGCATCTGTAACTCAATTCATGTGAAAAGATCCGCCACTGAAATAGTTCTCTCGGCCGGTGTAAAAAAAGAAAAAGTTAATACTTTCCTCACCTCGTCATTTAAGTCCATCAAAGGGAAGTTTTCTCTTTCCTGCCAGAGAGATGTCTTCTTTTCCACTTTATTCCCTGGAGCTAAATCTGTACAATACGCCGTGCTCGTGTAGCTGGAGATGCCTCCCTGGTGTCATTGTGTATATTTCACAGTGACACGCCGTGCTGTCTGTATTCCAGAGAGCGTGTGCGGCTCGCTCGTCCTCGCCGGCGGAGCCGTCGAGTCTACGGATCAACGCTGAAGTGCAGAATGTGGCGACGTTGTGCAGAGCAGAAACTTTCCGAGCTGTGGTCAGCCCCCCCCCTTCTCCGTCACCACTTAGCAGAACTCTGAGCTAGCGAAAGGCTGGGGGCAGGGGGGGCGTGGCTTGTGGTTACACACGCCAGAGCCAGCTGCAATTGTATGTACACAACATGCTGTCCGGTTTGGACGGCGGCTGTAATGTGGAGGTATCTGCTGTGACAGCAGAAAGCTCCCAAAATACCACCGCGTGCCCTCGCAGTAATTAAAGCAGCGCTTTAAGGGGAACGGAGGGTTTAAATTGCTACCCGCCGCTACATGTGTAGGCGGGTCAGGGGAGTCTGGAAAATGACTGCACAGCAACTCTTCTTTAATCCCACGCAGGGTGTCTCTCTTTGAATGGACTGCATGACGAGTGTCCCCCCCCCCTCCCCCTCCTTCTCGTCCTCAGCCTCACTGTGTGCTGCTGGCGTCCAAAGAGAACTCGGCTCCGGTGAAGTTGGGGGGCTTCGGAGTTGCCATCCAGCTCGGCGAGTCGGGACTGGTGGCCGGAGGTACTGCAAACACGACACGACACGCCACCTAGTGACCTCATGACGAGCGCGCGGCAGCACAGGAAAAGGGCTCATCTGTCATGTAGAAATAAGAGACCAGCCAACAGTAACCAACCATGCATTGTTTTCTAAATTGCACAAAAGCACTTCCTTTTTTTTATTTTTCTACTTCCAAAAGCGGAATAATGAAGCCCTGTTTAATGTCCCTTGCTCGACCTGACAGGCCGGGTGGGAACGCCCCACTTCATGGCCCCGGAGGTGGTGAAGCGGGAGCCGTACGGTAAACCCGTGGACGTTTGGGGCTGTGGCGTCATCCTCTTCATCCTCCTGTCGGGCTGTCTGCCTTTCTACGGCACCAAGGAGCGTCTGTTCGAAGCCATCTGCAGGGGCAAATACAAGGTCATACGTAGCTCCAATGGGGGGGGAGGAGGGGAACGAGATGCTCTCACAGGGAACTGCTGACATCTGGGAACACCCACATCTGTTCAGATAGTTTGTACGATAAGATGAGGTTAACCTGGATTGATTGGACGGTAGGGGAAATACCGCACTGTTTAATGTTTCCGCGCAAGTGAATAGATGAATAAAGAGAACTACATCATTGGGTAACGGTAATGTTCCTCATTGCTCTGTTCCTAGAAGTTCGCTTCTCCATTGTTACTGGCAGGAAGGCTGGGACGTCGAGGCCTGGCGGATCTCCTGAAATGTCGGTTCCTCCTCGTTGTGTTGCAGATGAATCCTCGCCAGTGGGCCCAGATCTCAGAGAGCGCCAAGGATCTGGTGAGGCGCATGCTGATGCTGGACCCCGCCGAGAGGATCACCGTCTACGAGGCCCTGAACCACCCCTGGCTGAAGGTGACGCAGAGCCCCGGGGAACGCGTAGCCGTGGTTACGCTGTGCATGTCAGGCCATGCGAGGCCGGTTTGAACCCGAATGCACCTTCATCAGCGGCCCTTTAGTTTAATCTCAACTGGGTTGTGATTATTGTATCACTATTCACCATGTTGGTGACTCATTTTGGTGCCACAGCGCGCAGTTTTGACTTTAGTGAAAGTTTCGTGAGACGCAGAGGGAAGCCTAAAGCCTTCGCGTCGGGATCTTCGCCATGACAGTGAGCGGCGGCGCTGTCATGTGCTGTCAGCGGGAGCTCTTACTGTGTCGTCTTGTGCGGACGTTGATGGAGGCTGCTTAAGATGACAATCGGACTGACACAAACCGTCACGTTCTTCAGAGTCCGTTACTCAACTGTCGAAAGCTGAAGTTTGGGCCGCTCCGCTTCCCGTTTGCGAGGTTCGGTCGAAGCAGTTATGTACCACACCCATCTGAATGCAGCACCACTTATATCACCATACCAAAAAGAATTACGGTTAATTCATCCTCCTGTCACTGCTTACACAGGTGAAGGCTTGATGTGCATTTCTGTGTTGTGTTTCCAAGGAGAGAGACAGATACGCCTACAAAATCCACCTGCCAGAGACGGTGGAACAGCTGAGAAAGTTCAACTCCAGGAGGAAGCTAAAGGTTTGCACAGACACGCACAAACACCCACGCACGCAGATAAATGGTCACGTGACACTGGTGGCTGTGTTTCAGGGGGCTGTTCTGGCGGCCGTGTCCAGTCACAAGTTTAATTCCTTCTACGGAGACCCCCCCGAGGAGCTCCACGACTTCTCCGAGGACCCGACCTCCTCAGGTACGCTGCGACGAAGCAAACGGAAAGTCTTACACCTTCACTCTTTAATCTGGACACGCCCGCTTCCTCTTTATCTCTGCTCTGGTGGAAGTTCACCCCGCTTATCGGGCAGTGATGAAGCACTCGTTTCCGGTAAGAAGCGGTTGATCTGGGCAGTTGGTGTGAACAGAAAAACGCTTTTGGGTAAAGAATAGCCCTCGTGCACTCTGTCGGGTGCAAAGGAAGTAACCACAAGCCGTGCTGAGTGAGAGACATTGACGCGTTTCTACTGTCACACAACATAAACCGTTTTTTAACATTGATATTCTTTATTGGTAAAAGTGTCCCCCTGTGTGTTTGTGTGTTTCCGTTAATGCTTCCCACCTGCTAGGACTGCTAGCAGCAGAACGTAGGTACCCGCCTGCTCTGTGCGTCTGTTTGTCGTGACCCTTAAGTGTTGGTTGTCGCTCTGTTTTTAGTGTCTTTGCTGCTTTCAGTGAACCTAAAATGTTTCAGTGCACGAGCCTCCTCACAGTGAAGGCCTCCAGGGAGCCGTTGCTTTAGTGTGTGTGTGTGTGTGTTTTGCAGGCGCTGTCTCTCAGGTGTTGGACAGCTTAGAGGAGATCCACGCGCTGACAGACTGCAGTGAAAAGGATCTCGATTTCCTTCACAGTGTTTTCCAGGACCAGCATCTCCACGCGCTGCTCGACGTAAGTGTCACACTGCAGCGCCGTGGAATGAATCCACTTTTTATGAGCCATTCATTCGGATTTTACCGGGATGGCTTTTCTCCTTTATTGGTGAGCGAGTGATTTGTTGGTCTCCGGCAGCAGTAACTGGTGTGTTTCATCTTTTCCTCAGCAGCAGCTGCAGCGTCACATGAACAGGAAAGGAAGCAACACAAGCAAAATAGGGAGAATAAAACTGTCGTCTACTGTCTCGGCCTCAAACTAACCGTAGCTCGACCCTTTGGTCCAACATCAGGTCTACGCGTCGTGCTCATGTTATTGGACCTAAAACAGCAGTGGTTGCATGCATATCAAACGGGCCGTTGTGTAGCGATGTGCGGCTACGCACAGAATAGAGGAATAAGAGGTTTCCGTATTTAGACCAGACGTGTTCAAACCTCCGTGTCTGTGTTGTTTGCACGTTTTTTTGAAACCAGTAATCACTGAATTCCTTTTTTCTGTCCCACTTGAGCCAAATTCCTTCTCCGGGTTCTGCCGGCCGTGCGTTTGTCTCCTGGGAAGCAGCCGACATTCGCTGGATACAAAAATATATATATGTGTGAATAACTTCACCGTGCCCGCTTGAAAGCTGAGCGACTGGTGCTCTCCTGCTGCAGCACAGCAGACAGGAAGCGCAGCGTGGAAACCTGCGTCGTGCAGCGCCCTTCACCACCGCACGTTTAATGGGAGGAATAAATCGCTTCCTTCCACCTGCTCACACAATAATTGGTATTTCTCTCAAAAAGGTTGTGTGATTTCAAATAAGTCTTCTGCGTGGGTGTGCGCTTGACCACAATGTGTTGCAGATTTGTGCGACACTCACTTCTGTTTTCATCCGGTTAGTTGTTCTCTCTCGTTGTGTCTCTGTTGTGTAAGCAGAACATTTGCTGGCAGCAATTCAGAATTACAAAAATGGCGCGTCTCTGTCGATGAGCTGCTGCAGATGTTTGTAAAGATGAGGTGTGTGTGTGTGTGTGTGTGTGTGTGTGTGTGTGTGTTGCAGTAAAAGCTCCCCCAGTTGCTGAAGGCTGACTAGGTTGAAAGTGACTTCCAGGAGATGGTGGAGCTGCCAAGTGTGTGCGTTTGCAACAGTGTCTGTCGGAGCCCGGGGCTGCAGATGCCTCCTTTTCAGCCTCGGTTTCACACCCCAGCCTCAATGTAGGGGGGGGCGGGGGGGGACAGAGAAGGGACAGAAGAGTGCAGTGAAGGAACAATGGCTTCTACTGTCGGCCCATTGGCAACAAGCACAGCCTGGGTCCGTGTCAGTGAGAGCAGCCGCTGGGAGGGAAGCGGTCGTGCTGCGTGTGTGCAGCGTCAGACCGGCCTGGGTGAGTGTTCTCTCCTCCCGACGCCTTCGGTCCTTTTCGCTCCGGTGTTCCCACGTGTGTGTTTTTTCGGCGGGCGACGTGTCTGACGAGGCGCTTTAAGTCGAGTGCGTTTTAGTTTATGGAAATGTTGAGTTCCCTCGTGGCGAATCAACTTCATTGAGCGTTGTTTTGAATGGAGAGGTCATGGGCGCCGGCGTGCGGCTACAGAGGTGCTTGTCTGCGTACTCTAATTACGGCTGCCTGGTTCCTCCGTTTGCTCCGCTGGGCTTTTAGTGTTTGCATGAAACCCCCTCAGAGGTCAGCTTGTCTTTGTTTGACCCCCCCACAAAGGCAGCGAGATGTTGGAAGGAGTGTTGTGTTGGTCTTTCTGTGCTCAGGAAGGACGGATGCAGATGCACACTTCAGACTGCTGTCGTCATTCCCACTTTTTCTTTTTGTTCTGGTGGAGTCAGATCTTCAAATCCCCCCCCCCCACTTATACAAATACACACACGTTTTCAATTTGCATGCAAACCCACAATCCCTTTCATTTCTGTGTGTAATGGGCCACGGCACCAGCTGATGCTCTCAAGCCTTTTTCCACTGTGACAGAAACCACAGCGGCTTCCTGTTAAAGCATTTAATCCAAATTACCCTGATTTAGTTCTTTGACAATTTTGACGTTTTATTAGAAAATATTGTTCATGTCAAAAACGACCTCACAGAGAAGCAACGTGGTTGCCAGTTGTGTAACGTGTGCGGTGCGTTGATGTCGGTGGAGGCCGCGTGTGGCTGCAGTGTGTTGCTTTGGGTCTCCGGTGTTGCACAGCTGCGGTTGTGCGAAAGGAGGAACTTTCTGGTATAAAGGACAGTTGCTTGTGCGTTTCTCTGTGTAGCTGCACAGCAGGTTGTGAATTACCCCCCCCCCCGCCGCCGCCGCTCTGATTGGTGCGTGCAGCCGCTTTCCATTTAGTGCGCAAACATGTAAATCTTAAATAAAGCCACGCGGTGTAGTCAGCGCGGTTTATTAGTCAGCTGTGAGTTTTATAAAAGACGCGGAGCCTTGAGATGAGAAAACAGGGCCTTCTTGTTAGCGGTTAGATGTCGAGAACAAAAAGGAACTCAAACCAAACTAAATAATAGAGCCAAATAGCTGCGGAAAAAAGGGATTTCAGTTTTGAACTGAAGCTATGACTTTAACCGATTGATGTGTCCAGGCAGCAGACAGATGACCGATTACCGTAAACTACTTCTCTAAATCTCCTCTGACCAAAGGAAGCAAAGACGCAACTGAGCGGAACTCATGTAGGAAGTAAGAAAGCCAATAAACCCAAAGACGACAACTTTTTTCTGGAAGTCCATCATTTACTTACTAACTTTTCATGCCGGATAAAGCTGCAGTTTTTGACCTAAAAAAAAAATGTTTCTTATCCCTGTGTTGCTTCAGCAAAGCCTTTCATCACATCTGTATGACACATCTGGTTAAGTATAAGGAAGTACGCTGCTGTTCAGATTGTTTCTTGGTGTTAGTTGAGGCCTTTTGTTGTTTTTTGAAACATTTTACAGAAGTTTAACATTATCTGTCACCTCGATCGGTCAGCCAGCCGCTGATGAGGCGCCATTTGATCACGTTGACTTCACCGACTCACCAACCGCCTCTCATCTTTTGTTTCCAGCTCTACGATAAGATCAACACCAAGTCATCCCCGCAGATACGATACCCCCCCAGCGACGGCGTGCAGAGGGCCAAAGAGGTGAGCCGACGCTCGCACATCTGTACAGACGACGGACTCGCTGCTCGCCCGCTTCCCTCTCTAAGCTCTCACTCGTGCATTAATCCCTCACTAAAGCTCCAGCTCATCATCGCTGCTCACCTGCTCTGCTCTCAGCATGGGGGGGTAGGGGGGGGGGGTCTTTGGAGGATCTGCCTGGTACACAGAATCCCGGCGTGTGTGACACTGCAGCACAGCGTGCACACGCCTCACTCAGCTGAGGGACGTGAATAGAAAATGCAGTGGAGCAAAGTTGAATGACTCCTGGGTCCTAGAGAGCCGTTCGAAAAGTATTATTCTGGTTTCTTAAATATTGATCTTCAAGCTGGAGAGTTTGACTTTTTCCTCCTGCAGAGGGTCCACTGTGATGTCACTGAAGTGAAAGTCAACACAAACTTCCCCGTCCTTTCTGCGGTTTGATTTCCAGCTTCGCTTTTAATTATGTTGACTCACAAACCGGCGCGAGATTGAATGATGGAATTATTCATGTTGCGTCACTTGGTCCTCCGTGACCTGCGGAGCTCTATTTGTTGCTTCAGTGTTCCACCTGCCGCATTAGAGATGCTGCTGCATGCAGCGCGCGCACGCACACACACACACAAAGCGCACACACGTACGCACACGCACACACACAAGGTTTTATGTGTTCACAGGCGCGCTGCCAGTTCCGGTCGATGTGTTGACCTCTCAGTGTACTCTTAAGACCGGAGCAGTGTGCGTGCGTGCGTGTGTGTGTGTGCGTGTGCGTGCGTGCGTGCTTGTGTGTGTGTGTGTGTGCTTTGTTACGAGCAGTAAAGGCGCTGGAACCCTTTTAGGGGAGCGGACCTTGGAGATTTGTGGGCGGAGCCGCTGCAGATGCAGCGCCGTCTTTGTGGGTGTGACGGAGTGACACAATTGTTTTGTAATCTTGTGACTTTGAATAAAATCTTTTATTAGGTGAGCAATTTTTTTAACTCTGCTCATAAACCCGACTCACTGTGGTTTTCGAGCATTTGACAGTAGACGCAATAAAAAGGGATGTAATAATATCTGCTGCGGGGTTTAGCAGCTGCTTCCTTCTGTCATCTTCCAGTCCACGCAGTGCAGGTCCATTAAAACCCACTACTTCCATTCAACTGAAACGTCTGCTGAAGTTGGACCTAAACTTCAGGTGACTGGATGCATTTTGGCGCAGAACATGGATGACTTGCATTAAGAGGGAATCTGGATCTCTTGTTGTCATAAAAGGGTCTATGTGAACCTTTTTATCGTTTACCGTTTAATCAGCGAGCAATCCAGCTACATGGGACTCTCTTGGAACATGACAATGGAACAGCTCATTGGCCAAAGCACCACCTGCACCACCTGCAGCGAGCCGCGATGGCTCCTCTCAGGATTCTCAGTTGTTGCTTTCCCAGGACGGCTTCCACAAATTAACTCTCTATTTAACCTCTGTCGGGCCTTCAGCGACGACCTCCTCCTGCTTTTCTTCTGTCTCTGTTGATTCATTCTGGCTGACGGCGAAGTGCCTTGAACCAATCACACTGCGGCGGAGCAGCGATAAGGCGCCTCAAACCTCGACAAAGCCTCCTCCTTCTTATGACTGCACTAATGCTCCTCTTTGCCGTCGAACTTCTCAGCTCGATCGCTTCTCTTAAGCGTGAGCGCTAATCTTTCCTGGGAGCGAAGGGAGCTGCTTTGGCTGTAGATGCTAATCTCACAAATTCCCAGCCCCAAACTGTCTGTCTTTAGTGAAAGGCGAGGGGTGGCGTCTCGCTTTTCGCCTGACGTGTGTCCTCGCGCGTGAGCTCTCGCTGGACGGGACCATCTGCAGCCCGTATAACCTTGTTCCCTGTGTCTTCCCCCACTAAAGACTTCCTCCCAGGACGAAGCAAGTGGCGCTTTGAGACAGCTGGAATATGTAAGACACACCGCCGCCATACTAACGAGTAGAGCCGCAGGCAGAGCTGCAGGTGGTTTGGACGGAGGGGGGAGGAGGGGGGGGGGGCTGTGAGCGACGTCCATGAAGGTCGTCCCGCTGATGAGCAGAGAAGAGCGTTACGATGAACAACCGACAATACTAAACCACAAAACCACACCGTGTCCCACAGAAGATCCAGCTGTGCTGACTGAGCTGTGTGCAGCCAACGACCAGCGTTCAGTAAACGCTGAGATGTTTAGTACTTGAATGTACTCACTGATTGACAGGCATGCTAAAGGGAGAGAGTGTAAGTCGATGCAGGTTTCAGTGGCACACACACACACACACACACACACACACCTCTACAAGGCCACATTCACCAGTCAGGCGCAACATAAGTGGAGCTGACGTCAGGAGGAGGGGCGCCGCCGTGACCGGCTCCTCGACTCCCCGAGCGCTGCTGTCTACAGTCACATTGGCTGTGGACATGTTGGAGGCGGCGTCGGGGCCCGTCAGGGAAGGGGAGTTCGGGGAGGGGGTCGTCTGGTTTCTCTCCATGCGTCTGTGTGAGGTGCGGCAGGTACGAGCGAGAGGAAGACGGAACTTCTGCCCATTTAAAAAAAAAAAAAAAAAAAAGTGATGCTTTTCCTTCTTTGTACGACTTCAGGTGCTGGAAGAGATCTCCTGCTACCCAGAGAACCACGAAGCTAAGGAACTCCGGCGGATACTGACGCAGCCTCATTTCATGGTGAGTCAAAGAGTCCATCACACACCCCCCCCGGCGGCTCCACGGGCTCCACGGACTCCCTGTGTCTCTGCTGGACCGACTGCAGGATGCATTGAGCCTCGTCACTCGTCCGCTTGGAAGCCGTTAGTCGTAGACGGACGGGTGGGAGTCGGCGGCTTCGTTTTCTACGTCTCGGGTAGGGCGGTAGAGTCGTATAAATATGACTATATACGTGCTTCTGACTTCAAAGAGCCTTCAAAGAAACTTAAAAGGTCATTTAACAGCCGTTCTGCTGGAGTCTTTGTCTGAACATCAAGGGTTAATCCAGCAGCACCACTGTAGAGCTGTCAGCATCCGCCCCGGCTAATCCCATCACATTAATGCCTCTGATCAGGGGTCTGCTCCATATCGGACGGACGGATGGGGAGGGGGCCGCGGGGGGGTCACAGAACCAAAAGTGAAATGAAGTGATAAGGAGTGAGAATAAAGGAAGAAGGGTGTGCGGGCTGTGAGGGGGGGTGGGTGGGGATCAATAAGGCGTAGTCTGATGCGATGTGCTGCGTCGGGTCAGAGGCCCGACCCCCCCCCCCCCCCCCCCCCCCCCCCCCCCCGCCGTGCCAAGCATAAGCCGACGGAGGGAGGGAGGACGAGAGCTCGACATTCCAACGAGTTCAAGTGAGAGCCAAATGCACTTTTTTTGTGAGGAGATTCTGGTTTCAGTGCCCCCTCCCACCCCCTCCACCCTCCCCTCAAGTTTTTATTAGATTATTATCTTGGATTATAAACTCTCCTCCCCTTTGTCCACAGACACAAACTAGCACCTCTGAAGCTCAGAGATCCCAGATGTTTACCTGAGGAATAATCCTCAGTGACTCACTAAGAGTTGTTTATCATGCGCCGGTTGCCGGGGAAGGTCGCCGTGACAACGTGAGTGAGGGATGTCACTGAGCCCCGTTAGTTTGCCCAATGAATTCAGGATTCAGATTTGAATTTAGGATCCAGAGGCACTGGGAGGTGGATCTTCTTCCGGTGGTGGTGCTAAGCTAATCACCTGCTAAGCATGCAGGTTCAATCTCGCAGTGTGAGGATTTCAGCCTATGTTTACCTTTTCAGAGAAAAGTGAGGATTTATTTTCAAGCATTGAGTTGTGTCAATCTATGACTGAGTCCTCGGACGTCGAGCGGAATGTTCTTTTCTTCTGCATCAGATGATCTCCAGATCTCTCCCGCTTCGTGGTGAACGTCGGCCCCTCCTTCTCACACTCGCTCATGCACTTGCGCAGCGTGGGGGGGTCAACGGGTCCCATAACCCCGTCCTCATTAGGGACGAAGTCACAGACACACAACCTGAACTTCCTGTGTCTCGGAACATGACGTTCTTTTTGTGTACGTTTTGATGTCGTTTGACATGGAGGTTGGACGCGCTGCCTTCATGCCCCTCTGATCTGTGCGTGTGTGTGTGTGTGTGGGTGTGTGTGAGAGAGAGTGACAGGTTTCCCCCTTTGTTGATGTTTGATTGCTGTCTTCTGAAGTTCAGATGAGTTTGTTAAAATGCCACTCAGGGGGAGAGTGAAGCGCCGACACATGCTGCCTTAACTCAAACAGGCGTGTGGGGGGGGGGGGGGGGGGGCGTGTGTTTATTTGTGGGGATCTCCTGGCACTCTGAGTCACACGCAGCTCAGGTGGGAGGTTTGTTCTAACGAGTCGTTGGCGTGATGTCTAAATGCATCTGAAGCGCCGCGCTGAGAAAAGATGTCTCACTAAACAACCTTGTGCTGCCAACTCGGCGAGCGTAGCTCTTCAGACCCAAATGCACCTGTTGACTGATCGCCGGCCAGGAGATGCCTTTAAATCCCAGATAATTGAGTGACATTTGATCAAGCGCGTCAGCTAATCTGTCTGTAGTGATTCTAGTCATTTTTTTAATCTAAATAATTCTAAGTAAGTGAGACATTTTTCATCCGTATGACATTGTTTTCTTTCAGGTGAGCTGTAAATTCACTCTAAACATACTTTATCGAGACATAAGACTTGTCAGGATGAAAACGTTGCTTTATTTTCTAAATTATTCATTGATTTTTTTCATACGTAGATAAGCAAAGCGCTGCTCTCAATAGTTGCTGCAGCCGACCTTCTAGGAAAGTTTCTGCAAGGATCCCGTGGAGCAGCACGCAAGTGGAGCCAGGCCCCCTCCATCGCCCCCCGGTGGGCGATGGAGGCTTCTCTTTGTTGCTTAGATCTCTGCCTCTGTGACACACTCCGGCTTCATTTTTTTTCTCATAAACCTGCGTTTGCTTGCATGTGTGTGTCTGCAGGCTCTGCTGCAGGCCCACGACGTCGTGGCCCACGAGGTGTACAGCGACGACGCCCTGAGGGTGACCCCCCCGCCCACCTCGCCCTACCTGAACGGGGAGTCGCCGGAGAGCACCAACGGCGACATGGACCTGGAGAACGTCACCAGGGTCCGCCTGGTCCAGTTCCAGAAGAACACGGACGAGCCGATGGTACGACCTTTAACCCTTCCCCTGCACTTGCACGGCCGCTTGCCGTCATCTGCGGATGCTGCGCTGGACCCACGTGTGTGTGTGTGTGTGTGTGTGTGTGTGTGTGTGTGTGTGCAGGGCATCACGCTGAAGATGAACGAGTTGAACCACTGCATCGTTGCCAGGATAATGCACGGGGGGATGATCCACAGACAAGGTACGGTCACACAGCCTGTAGGAAGATTCAGTGCACACGTGTGCGCGTGCATTTCAACAGCTGGTTGCTCTGCCGTCCTGCTGCCGTGGAGGCCAAAGGTTTGACTCCCCTTTCTGTTCCTTCAGGAACGCTGCACATAGGGGACGAGATCCGCGAGATCAACAGCATCAGCGTGGCCAACCAGACGGTCGAGCAGCTGCAGAAGATGCTGGTGAGTGTGTGCGTGTGTTACTGTTTAAAATCACAGGATAAGAATAATGTGTGTGTGTGTTTGTGTCCGTCCACAGAGGGAGATGCGAGGCAGCATCACCTTCAAAATAGTGCCAAGTTACCGGACGCAGGGCTCCTCGTATGAGGTAACATCTCTTCCTCCTCTTCCTCTTCCTCTCGCGCCCCTCCGTTCTGCTGCTCTGGTTACTAACTGCTCGCCTGGTTACTGAAGCAGTGTGTAAAGGGTGTGTGTGTGTGTGTGTGTGTGTGTGTTTTGCTGTGTTTTGCATTAACAGCACACCAATTTCCCAACCAAGATACCGGAACCGCCCCCTCCCCCCCGTCCCCCTCCTTTATCCGGTCCAAGGACGCCTCTCCGTACGGTCCCGTCCTGTGCACGCTTTCTTTCAGGACAGCAGGGATTCACTGATGTAACCTGAAACCAAACCCTGCAGAGCCTCGTGTGTAATTAGTTTTTTTCAAAAGGGCATCTGGAAACCACTTTGAAGTTATTTCGTGGTTTTCTTTATTTAGGCTCAAACTCAGTCTGCCACAACAAAAGTTTTATTTTGGAAGGTCGTACATGCAAACCGCAGCAATTTTTCCGTGGCAACGGCGAAAGGACATCCAAGTACAACTCCATAAGAATGAAACTTCACGACCATCCAAATCAGAATGTATAAAGTATCAATACAAACTAAAAAAACATTTGGAAACTCCATTTACTCATTAATTTCAGTTTATGATTCCAATTAAAGAGTGCATGTCTAATTTCATGCAGAACTGTTGCAGTTGCCGAACAGTCGTTATGAATGAGATTACCTCTTGAATGATTCTCAAGTCATTAAACATTTATTTCATTCTAATTCAAGCTCTTTTTGTCCTGCGGCACGCACACATTTATTCTAAAGGATGACCTCATGGTCTCTGAGATGAGGCTCTAACGTCTGGCGCCCCCCTGTGGGGACGTGAGGGCCTGGTCGACACGCGTCATCACATCAACGCTGCAGTTTTGTGCTCTAATTCAACTCCCAGCGCCTCTGGCCGTGCGTGCATGCGTGCGTGCGTGCGTGCGTGTGTGTGTGTGTGTGTGTGTGTGTGTGTGTGGCGCTGCTGACCTGTGTGTCTTATTTCAGAAAGAGTCCCCCAACACCTCCAGGCAGTCTCCTGCCAATGGCCACTCCAGCATTAACAGTTCTATCTTGGTAAGGATGCCAACCCCCACCTACAGACCCACAGCCCCCCCAATGTGTCGCGTTCATGTGTCGTATTTTTTTTTGACGTCCCAATCCGTTTTTATGCTAGTTTATGTCTGCAGCAGAATTAGCAGGAGTCGTGCAGCCCCCTCTCCCCTGCCCCCCTCACTCCCTCCCTCTGTGTCCGATATCTCAGTTAAAAAATTGGTGTGCCTCGTCGAGTGTGCTGCGCCCTCGTCGCTGTCCCGGGACGCCGCAGGTACTGCAGGCAGGCGGCGGGCCGACGCTGCTTCGCTTGCTTGGTTGTTCGACGGCGATTATCAGAATCCCTCCGATCGTGTTTGCGCTCATGCATGCACGGTTTCTAAAGTCGGTTTGTTATGCTGCCTAACACGTCTCTCTGTCATCACCGGCTTTCCATCCCACAGGACCTGCCGTCCACCATCCAGCCCAAAGGTCGACAGGTGACTAGAAGCCGCTCGCTCGCTCTGTGTCCCCTCCACACCGACCCGCTTCATCTGCTTCAGACGCCTCCCAACGCTCTGCACACGCTCATGTTGCATCTGAGCCTGCTCCAAAATCATCAAAAACATTTTGTTTTTAGGGTGTTTGGGGAAATTCAGACTATGATTCACTTTCTGTCAATACACTGACTCAATGTGAGGGACCACTTGTGTCATCAGCCGGGCAGTGTAGCACTTCACGTGCGTGTGTGTGGGTGTGCGTGTGGGTGTGCGTGTGCGTGTGCGTGTGCGTGTGCGTGTGCGTGTGTGTGTGTGTGTCGTGATGGTAGCAGCACCAGATCCTGCCAGCAGAGGGCAGCAGAATCCGCCACAAATCCTCGTTGCCATGACGAGGATAATTATTTATGCGATGCTACGAGGCCGTAGGTCGCCGTGTCTCACTCTCATCATCCCCCCGACCGCCCGCATCCCCGCCCTCCATCAACCTTGGCCTCCATACTGCTGTTATGACGTTGCATAGCCGTTTTGCTGCATGACTTGTGTGATGCTTTCAAATCCTAGATTGTATCCAGACCTCCAATCAAGGACAAAATGTCTGTTAAGGTAAGAGACGGCCACCCCCCATTCCCCATTCCCCCTCCAATCAAAGGAGAAAACTCCTGTGGACTTTTGTCTCAAACAAATCAAATCATGCACGGCGGCGTCGACCACAAACCCCAGCGGAAGGCGAGCAGGACGCGAGTGTTGTTTTGAACCCGTGGACTGGTACACGATGCCTGTGCCGTGGCTCCCCGCGCCGAGGGGCTCGTTAGGGGCTCGTTAGGGGTCCAACGGTGCCTCAGTTCATCTCACTGGAGAAAAGGCCTTCAGTCTCCAACCTGGCAACCGCTCATTACTCCAGCATGGCGTGCAAAAACAAATCGGCTCGCCACTTTTATTCCTTCAAACTTTTTCCTTTTCTTGGATCTCCGTTCCCGAAACTCTGTTGCCCCACTGCCTTGAACCCCACCCACCCACCTGCACCTCCACCCTCACCCCTCGGGTAGCTCATCGTCCAACGTCGGCTTGTTCTCTCTTGGGCCACAGATCTACGTGAGGGCTCAGTTTGAGTACGACCCCTCCAAAGACGAGCTCATCCCCTGCAAGGAGGCCGGCATCCGCTTCCAGGTGGGCGACATCATCCAGATCATCTCCAAGGACGACCACAACTGGTGGCAGGGCAAGCTGGAGAACACCAAGAACGGCACGGCGGGCCTCATCCCGTCGCCGGAGCTGCAGGAGTGGTGAGCGGGGAAAATCACACGCGCACACACACACACACACACACAGCGCGGCTCTGCTGACGCTGCGTTTGTGCGTCGGCGTTAGGCGGGTGGCGTGCATAGCCATGGAGAAGACCAAGCAGGAGCAGCAGGCCAGCTGCACCTGGTTTGGCAAAAAGAAGAAGCAGTACAAAGACAAGTATTTGGCAAAGCACAACGCAGGTAAGCCACACACACACACACACACACACACACACACACACACACACACACACACACACACACACACACACACACACACACACACACACACACGTACACGTACGTCTCCTTCGGCCAACTGATGGAGTGGATTTTACATCGTGAACGCTGACGCCCACCGGCCTCGTTGGGCGTCCAGTAGAAATAACTGCTCATTTATTCCTCCGGGGGAAATCGAGCAGCAGGAACTGTGGATCGTTTTGCATCTGCGTGTTTCTATAAAGAAAACTACTGTGAGCATTGAAACAAAGACGTGTTCTCCGAACCGCAGCGACCCAAATGAGAATTTTAAATTCTGCCGAAAGTTACTTTTCAGGCTGAAGCACAGCTTCCCTGCAGACGTGGAAATAAAGAAATGTGTATTTTTTAAACAGAATGTGAAGAGAAACTCGAGTTTCTAGCACTGTAACAATACTCCAAGTATTGTTCTGGTGTCCTGAAACGCGTTACATGTAACCGCCTCCTGATGTCTCTGTGACGTTGTGTTATTCTCTCTCGCTCTCTCCTACTGAACGGCCTCGCTGCATGTAAGTAACAACCAGTGACGGCAACCAGCTCTCACCCTCTCATCCAACCCCCCCCCACCGTCCCCCCCTCCCTCACCCCCCCTCCAGCTGTCCCTGCCAGCCTTTCACTTTAGTCTCTGTTGATTTGGTCGTTAAACACTGAAACCACGCGGCTCAGTGACTCAGATATTGTGTGCTCATTAGCGGACATTAATCTGGGAATCTGGTAACAACAAACAGTCCGTCCGGTGTGTTTTGAAGCCGTGATGCTGCCTGAGGAACATGTTACAGTGAGATATCCAAATAAGGTCTTTAATTAAAAAAAAATAACAATTTGACATCTTGTAGAAGCTTCATGCAGCACTTTCATGTCGTTCTTCTTGCACCTTCTAAACTGATGAAACGCATCCTCATTTAAAGGAGTCATCGTCACTTTACTGAACATCTCCGTTGTGCTTTGTTTCATCACGTGACCCGACTTTCTCCTCTCGTCCCCACATAGTCTCATAGTCGATGTGTCTGCGTCTCCTTTTAGTCCCCACGTCCTCTCACCGCGTCCCCTGTCTCCCCTCCAGTGTTCGACCAACTAGACCTCGTCACGTACGAAGAGGTCGTCAAGCTTCCCGCCTTCAAGAGGAAAACATTAGTTCTGCTGGGTAAGTTCTGCCTGCCGAGCGCAGCGGGGACGCCCGTCTCCAAGTCTGACCTCACTGTGTGTGTGTGTGTGTGTGTGTGTGTGTGTGTGTTTCAGGGGCCCACGGAGTCGGCAGGAGACACATCAAGAACACACTCATCACCAAACACCCCGACAGATTCGCCTACCCGATCCCACGTAAGCGCCGCCACGGGGAAACCAGCCGCCCGATGTGTGAGTGGTGTGTGAGCGCTCTGCTGTGTCCCCCCCCCGGTGTGCCGCAGACACAACCAGACCTCCGAAGAAGGACGAGGAGGACGGGAAGAACTACTACTTTGTCTCCCACGACCAGATGATGGCGGACATCAGCAACAACGACTACCTGGAGTACGGCAGCCACGAGGACGCCATGTACGGGACGCGGCTGGAGACCATCCGCATGATCCACCAGCACGGACACGTGGCCATCCTGGACGTGGAGCCGCAGGTGTGTGTGTGGGTGTGTCTGCATGCATGAAGACGTCAGGATACGTTGACCACTGACACCTGTTCTCCATCAGGCCCTAAAGGTCCTGCGGACGGCAGAGTTCGCCCCGTACGTCGTCTTCATCGCCGCACCAACGATTGTGCCGGGCATCAACGAGGTAGGACGGCACGCGAGCAGCCAACCGCTCACACGGGTCGTTATGAAGGAACCACTGGGGCTTTCGATCTGCCTGCAGACCCCCCCCGTACCAAGGAGGAGATGGTAGCGTAACCGTATTATCACCAGCGGGGACCAGATCACCATCGCTTTGCGGTTTCCTGTCTGCTCATGTTCTTATTATTGTGCGCACAATCTCAAGAAAAGACCAACAACGAGCGTCCCCATAGTGAATTATGCAAATAGTTTGTTTAGTTCGACAAACATCGACTTCTGGCTTCACGACATTTCCCCTCTAACCTGCAAGTGATCCGATTCCCGCTCTGGCAAAGGGTTTCCGCCCTCAGCGTGTCACAGTGTGCGTCTCTCAGTCCTCTCTGCACTTTGTCCCTCCCTCTGCATGCTGCATGCTGCGTTGCTCCGCTCAGATGCCGCGGTGGTGTCGAACGCTGCCAGTAAGTCGCCACGTAGTGTTAGTTTGAATCACGTGTTGTTTCCTTACACGCTGTGCTGGAGCAGCCAAACCCTCAATAAGTCTGGTGCTTTAAGGGAGAGGCTCTCTGATTCTGATTTCACCGTGCTCCTCGTCTGGAGCTGCTCCATCACACAGCACGTCG
This sequence comes from Apeltes quadracus, assembly GCA_021346845.1. Lineage (NCBI taxonomy): Eukaryota > Metazoa > Chordata > Actinopteri > Perciformes > Gasterosteidae > Apeltes > Apeltes quadracus. Next base: position 16,312,006 of record CM037932.1, read on the forward strand.
GGGCCTCCGGCCGCATCGCCGTCTAACTCGCTGTTCCTCCCTGCAGGACGAGTCGCTGCAGCGGCTGCAGAAGGAGTCGGAGATCCTGCAGAAGACCTACGCCCACTGCTTCGACCAGACCATCATCAACAACGAGATCGACGAGACCATCAAGCACCTGGAGGAGGCCATCGACCTGGTGTGCACCACCAGCCAGTGGGTTCCCGTGTCCTGGGTCTACTGACTCCGCCCCCCCCCCTCCCCCTCCATCATTCCCCCTTTTGAAGGAAGAATAAATAAGGAACTTTTAACAGAAGCATTCAATGGATGGAGCCCCGCCCACAGCATTCCACAGGAAGTCCTCCTGCGTCAGCTCATCGGGCGACGTAGTCATAGCGACGTATGAAAAGAGTTTAAACAAGTGAATATTGTCATGTCTGTACTAGCTAGGAGGCGTTTGTGTCCCGGTAGTCCCGAACCACACCAACGTCTCCTCTGTGGACCAGCATCCGTCCTTATTTATTCTGTCTCATGGGTCCATTTAGCTTTTGGTGCAGCTCCACCTGTCAGCCACTGTCTCTTCTAAAGGAATCCAGCCTGCATGTGGACATTTCCACGCTGTTAGTGTCCCGCCAGAACGAGAACAAGACAAGTGTGTGTACATGAAAAGTTAAAAACATTCCAGCTGTTTGAAGGACTGAACTCGAGAAGAAACCTCGACACATCCCTCGCATCGACCATGTAGTGAAATGTTTGTAAAAAAAAAGTCTTGATTTCTTTTTGATCTGTCATATAAAAAAAGAAATAATTTCAACCAATTAATTTGCAAATGTGATGTCCAAGATTATTGTTAGTAACTGACGAGTAAAGAAATATTGATTTTTATTCTGCAACTGCAAAGAAAGTGTCCGAATAACATGTGAATACGGAATAATGACTCTGCCATGATAAAAGTTTTTTAAATATATTTCCTTTCATGTGTCGGAAAATGAACCTTGGATTGTCTTGTTTTTCCACTGAACATGAATATCAGTTTGGGATTCCATACATGTGTCAACACAGCAGACGTCTCTCCTCTGACATCATGCAGACGGGTCAGAAGAACCTGAGCAACACCAATTTATTCAAAAAAAAAAACATGACACAGCGGTTTGACTTAATAACACAAATGTGGAAAAGCCTCCCCATGTGACATATGGCCATCGCCCCCCTGTAGAGGGGGGAGAGTCCCTCCAGCAGCAGTAAGAAGATTAATGCATTTAGGGAAGAGCTGAACGAGAGGACATCTGTTAAGGAACCACAGGAGCTCTTGGATGTGAAAAGGAAGCACACTCGTAACAGACTATGCGACGCTACGAACATCATGTAATACTGATTCAAAGTGAGAGGTGGACGTTCATCACGCCTGCGTGCTGTGGAGGTCACGTTACCGCTTTCACTCGTAAACATCAGAGACCGTTGTGCTCGCGTGCTGCAGGGCGAGCCACGCGGCGATGAAGCACAGCGCGGCCGGGGCCCGTTGACCTCCGACCCCCGCGGAGAGGTCCCCGGCCTCCGGCAGCGTCCCGTTGCCGAGGCCCTCCGTGCCGTTGCCCAGCTCCTCCCTGATCTCCTGCTGCAGCAGCTTGGAGATGAGGCTGTTGAAGCGGTTCTCGGTGGTGGAGGCGACGTCCGCCGGCGCCGTCAGGTTCAGCTCGCCGGGGTCCACGCACGTGCCGTTGGCCTGGGCGAAGACCACCTCGCCGAGGTCCAGCCCCGCCACGGAGGAGGGCGAGGCGCACGGGACGTCCCGCACCAGCTTGTAGCTCTGCATCCACTCCTTCAGCCACTGGAGGGCGCAGTCGCAGGCCCAGGGGTTCCGGAAGAGGAAGAGGCGGGCCAGGAAGTAGACGGGCTGGAAGACGGGGAAGGGGAGGCTGGTGAGGTTGTTGCTGTTCAGGTGCAGCGTGATCAGGCTGCTGAGGTTCTGGAACGTGCCTTCCTCGATGCTCAGCAGCTGGTTCCTGTCCAGGTACAGGACCTCCAGCTCCACCAGGTCGCCGAACCACGTCCGGGACACGTTGGTCAGCCGGTTTCCGCCGAGGTTGAGCATCCGGAGGCGGACGAGGCCTCGGAAGGCGTGCCGCGGCAGCTCCGTCAGCAGGTTGTCGTTGAAGTAGAAGTTCTCCAGCCGCAGGAGGTCCTGGAAGGCTCCGTCGTGGATCACGTTGACGCGGTTCTCCTGGAGGTTCAGGTACCTGCGGCGAGGGGGAAGAGACGGAGACGCTTCGTGAGGAGGGCGAATCGGGCAGCGAAGGAGCCGTCCCTCCCGCCCGGCCCGGGACTCACCTGAGGCCGCGGAGGCCCAGCAGGGAGTTGTAGGCCACCGCCTCGATCTTGTTCCTCTCCAGGTAGAGGTGGGTCAGGTTCTCCATCCCTCGGAAGGCCCCGGGGATCCTGCGGAAGTTGTTCTCGAAGCAGCGCACCTCCCTGAGCGCCGTCTGCTCCAGGAAGATGCGGTCGGGCATGTTGAAGAGGTTGCAGTTGGACACGTCGAGGCGCGCCAGCTTCTTCAGCCCGGCGAAGGTCCGCGTGTGGAGGTAACTGATGTAGTCGTTGTTCGCCATCTTCAGCTCCACCAGGTTGCCGAGGCCCTGCGGTGACGGAGGGGCGTCACATATTTGAACGTGTTGACTCGCTGTTAACGATATCTTGAGTCCATAAAACGACCTTACAGAAATGTTGAAATGTTGAAATGTTTTTTGGGGGTGTTTTTTTACGGGGTGCTTCACTGACTCATCGTACAGCTCAGTTTGTTTTGAAGGTGAAAGGTTGCATATTTACAGCTTAAAGCTCAGAACAAAATAGTAATTTTGTGATGGTTTGAGCCATCCATCCATTTTAATCTCATTCTCAGTGGCAAATTTCAGCAGCGAAAAGCCGATCTAAAAAATAAAAACAATGAAACATAAGTAATCCACAATAGTGGATTTCAGTCTGTGGAATTTATGATTTGTGTGAAGCAAAAACTAAATATTGCAAGCTTGTTTATCACAGCCTTTTGCCCCACCCATCACCATCATCATCATCATCATCATGGGCTGACCTTGAAGGCCCCGGGGGTGATGAAGGAGATGTTGTTGTGGTCCAGCGACAGCGTGCGCAGGGCGGGCAGCGTGCCGAACGCCCTCTCCGACAGGAACTTGAGGCTGTTCTTGTCCAGGTTGATGGCGGACGCCTCGCAGGGGAACTCTCTGGGCAGCTCGGCCATGCCGGCGCGGTCGCACAGCACGCTGCAGCTCTTCTCCTGCGTGCACGAGCAGGAGGCCGGACACGCCCGCTCGCACGCCCAGCGGGCCAGCGCCGCCAGGGGCAGCAGGCAGAGCACCGAGACTGGAAGGGGGGGAGGGGGGGTCCAGGATGCAACCAAAAAGATCAACCAAGGCTGATTAACTGGCTAATGTTCATCATCACATCTAGAAGGGGGGGGGGGGGGGGGGGGGGGCGGGGGGTTCTGCAGCGAGTCATTAGTGCAAAGGGAATAGCAGCATATTTTAGGAAATCTCTTATGCCTGCACACTAAATAAGAAGCGGGACATTAGCTTAGCTTAGCGTGGAGCATTAGACTGGAGCCGGCAGCAAGTAACAAGTAAGACCTGCTATCCGAAACCAACGTGCCTTTTGATTGCTGCTGGTGTTGGTGGTGAAAAGACAAAACATTTCCTCCTCCTGCTCATTAGATCAACAAACAAACCCGGTCCGCATGTAGCCAGTTCTTTTATCGGCTTTATTGGACGCTGAAGTTTCTTTCAGAGCACAAATCTTTTTCGCAAAGAAATCTCCAACTCAAATTGGTGAATTCGATCTGCCGCTTGAGGCCCGAGCGCCTCTTTACCAGCAGTAAAACGACGACGTCATCAAGACAGAAGCGCTCACATCGGAGCGACCACGACAATCACATTTCACCACCACCCTGATGCAATCCCTCTCAGCTTCATCAGCCGCTCAGGGAAACCGTGGAGGTGAAATGTTTTTTACCAAAGCGAAGATGGCTTCTTTCTCTGAACCAGCACAGAATGTGAGAGCGTTTTCTCCAAAGAGGACGGGATGAAGGACTGACCGGTGAAAGTGATGACCGTCATTGCTGGAGTCTCATCTGGGACATGAAGGATTAACGCATGTCTGAAACACAAACACAGCAGCACTTAACGATGAACTGATGCCGGTTACGTAAATCGACGTCCCGTTGAAAAGCTACATAACTGCACACGCGCACAGAACATCACACCTGCCGACTGCAGGGATGGAAACGGCGTACCTGTGGATCTTTGCAGGCAGCTCCACCCGCTCGCGTTGAAGGACACGACCCCACCCATCGCGGCCGTCCCGTACCGCTCTGCACGGCGCTCCACCGGCGGCATGACGGAGGCTGCAGACCGACAGCAAGACGTGTGCGCGGTTGGGACTTTATGCCTTTGTCCTCCTCCCCACCCTTGACTGTGTGTGTTGCATATATACACACACACACACACACACACACACACAGCAAAAAAGCCATCTCTTAATGGCAGTCAAATCCCCTGGAGTAAAGTGATGGAGGGAGATGGGCGGTCGGCAGGATTAAAAGGAGCAAAACGAAGCTCTGGGATCAAATTGCCAAAGCGCAGCGGTAACTAGGCCGACGCGCGCGCACACACACACACACACACACACACACACACACACACACACACACACACACACACACACACACACACACACACACACACGTTGATACGGATCAGCGACGCGCGACCTGATGAGGCGCTCAATGCGCCGGGCGAGATCACCATGGTTACCATCGTTCCCCAGACTCCCATGCCACTCAAAGTGTGCACTTCAATGACAGACCTGGTTCGTTTCACTGGTTGTCACTGCGTGGGAGGTCAAAGGTCATCGGCACATTACAGGCCATGAGGCCTTTCGAGAGCATCGTGGACAAAAAAAAAGTGGAGGGGCGACCACAGTTCAGTACGGATGTGCAACCAGCCACCTTTCAGCCTGTGAGCTGCGTCTGTAGAGGCATCAAATACAGGTCACCCACCTCTTGTTGATTTTGTCCTCATTGCAGCACATCATGTCACTTGAAAAGCTGCGCACAGACGCCATAATCTGTGCACATCTGTTCCGCCTGGGAGAGACCTGGGACCTCTTCCTGGGTTTGAATTTCATGGCGATGCAGCTCAGCTGGTGAGACTCCTTGCAAACCTTCAAATAAAAAAAAATAAAAAAACGTCATGCAAGAGAGATGCGACCCCATGTCCAAAAAACCAGAAGCATCAAGGCTTTCTTACTTGGATCTTCCAAAAAGAATTCCAAACGTGGAAATTTGCTTCGTGCAAAGAGAACAGGCCCTTTAGGCGTGTACCATGCGAGGTCAAAGGTCACCGGGGGCACAAAGGGGAAAACATGAAGAGTTGCGATACGACCTTAATGACAAAGTAACACAAAATACCCATTGAAGGAAACAAATAAGCCTAAAAGACACAAAACCATCCGAGACAGCGGTTACATCCATTTGACCAGTTAAGTCCTGAAGTGAGTCACATGACAGGAAGCTCGATGCAAGTCAGCCTGCTTTCCCTTTTATGAACTTGGAAGAGATTTTGACCATAATGCTTTTAATTTAGTGGTAAACATCTTGGAAACGGCCACTTTGATTCTCTTACATCCGTAAATCCCATTAGCTTCCATTTTCACGACAGAAATGTGCGAATAGTGAATTGATTGTAGACGGGTTGGAAGAGTCTTTCAATTCAATTCAATTCATTTTATTTTGTATAGCCCAAAATCGCAAATTACAAATTTGCCTCGGAGGGCTTTACAGTCTGTACAGATGCAACATCCTCCGTCCCAAGACCCTCACATCGGCACAGGAAAAACTCCCCAAAAAATGAAAAAAACCCTTCCAGGGAAAAAAGGGAAGAAACCTTAGGGAGAACGTCAGAGGAGGGATCCCTCTCCCGGGATGGACAGACTGCAATGGATGTCATGTGTACAGAATGACTCATACAAATGTAGAATACATTCAATTTCTATAACAGAAATTAATCAAAGAATTCCAAGTAGCAAGCCAGGTGTATGACAGGACCACTGCAGGGACCACCACCGTCAGATCGAACCACCATCCACAGAAGACTGTGGGGAGGGAAAGCAAAGATTTTAGGAAAGGGTAATAGTGATATGAATCATATTTAAAATGATGATGATGATGATGATGATGATGATGATGATGACGATAGCAGCAGCAGGCCAGCAGGGCCACGGCCGGAGTCAGGACCAGGGTCCTGACCGAACTACGATCTGCAGAGACCTGCTTGGCGATAAAGCACAAAGAACTCCCGGGAAGGAGCTGAATTAGTCATGTGCATTAATGCAACGTGGATTTTAGTAAAAGGGGAGAGAGAGAGAGAGAGAGAGAGAGAGAGGAGTTCGGTGTGTCCTAAAAAGTCCCCCGGCAGTTTAAGCCTATAGCAGCGTAACTAAGGCAAGGCCAGGTCCAGGCAAACCTAAGCCAGCCCTAAATATAAGCGCTATCAAAGAGGAAAGTTTTAAGCTTTATCTTAAAGGAGCTGACTGAATCTGCCCCCCGGACTGAAAGTGGAAGCTGGTTCCACAAAAGAGGAGCTTGATAACTGAAGGCTCTGCCTCCCATCCTACTTTTAATAACTCTAGGAACAACAAGTAACCCAGCATCTATAGAACGCAGCTGCCTTGCAGGGCAGTACGGTGTTACAAGCTCTTTAAGATAAGAAGGTGCCTCACCAGCAAGCGCCTTGTAGGTGAGGAGAAGAACCTTAAATTCTATTCTTGATTTAACAGGGAGCCAGTGCAAAGCAGACAATACAGGCGTGATATGGTCTCTTTTATTAGTTCTTGTTAATACACGTGCTGCAGCATTCCGAATCAACTGAAGAGGCTTAAGAGATTTACAAGAACACCCTGCAAACAAAGAATTACAGTAGTCCAGTCTGGAGGAAACAAATGCATGAACTAATTTTTCTGCATCACCTTGAGACAGGAAATTCCTGATTTTCGATATATTACGTAGATGAAAAAAGGCGGTCCTTGAAGTATTCTTTATGTGAGAGTTGAAGGACATATCCTGGTCGAAGAGAACTCCAAGATTCTTGACGGTGCTGCTGGATACCAGAGAAATTCCATCCATAGAAACTGTATCACGTGACAGCTGACTTCGAAGGCGCTCTGGGCCTATCAAGATAACTTCTGTTTTTTCTGAGTTTAGCATCAGGAAGTTGCAGGTCATCCAAGTTTTGATGTCTCCAAGACATTCTTGAAGTCTAACGAGCTGTTCGGTCTCCTCTGGCTTGATCGACAGATACAATTGAGTATCGTCTGCGTAACAATGGAAGTTGATGCGGTGTTTTCTGATTACGTCGCCCAAAGGAAGCATATAACGGGTAAATAAAATGGGTCCAAGCACAGAACCTTGTGGGACTCCGTGACCAACATTGGTGGTCTTCGAGGATTCTCCGTTTACAAGCACAAACTGGGATCGATCCGATAAATAGGATTTAAACCAGCTAAGTGCAGTTCCTTTAATACCAATCAAATGTTCTAGTCTCTGCAGCAAGATACGATGATCGATGGTGTCAAAGGCGGCACTGAGGTCCAGCAAGACAAGAAAAGAGACAAGTCCTTGGTCCGATGCAAGTAGGAGATCATTCGTAATTTTCACCAGGGCTGTTTCTGTGCTATGATGCACTCGAAATCCGGACTGAAATTCCTCGAACAAAGCATTGTTTTGAAGAAAGTCACATAGTTGACTTGCGACGGATTTCTCAAGGATCTTCGAGAGGAAGGGAAGATTAGAGATCGGTCTGTAGTTAGCCAACACCTCCGGAGCAAGAGTAGGTTTCTTAAGAAGAGGCTTAATTACAGCTATCTTGAAGGACTGTGGTACATGTCCTGTCAACAAGGACAGATTCATAATATCCAGTAAAGGCGTGCTAATTAAAGGAAAAACTTCCTTAAGCAGCTTCGTTGGAATAGGATCCAAGAGACAAGTAGAAGATTTAGACTTCGAAATTGTAGAAGTCAGTTGATCCAGGGTGATGGAAGTCTTCTGGTCACTTTCACAGCGGTTTGAGGAAATAACACACGCCACAAAGGTCAATTTACAAATGAAATCTTTATATCGTTTTCAAAAGAAATGAAGCACATCCAAATTGAATTTTTGCCGCCGTTCCGCCTGGAATCCACACGAGGCAACAGGCCGCTGCTACGAGTCTTCTCTGCACTACAGTAAACAAGTCTTCATCAAACATGCTGGATCCGCCCAGATACTTTTGCATTCAAACTTTTTATTTTGGTAAAATCATACAATTGAGTATTTCCCATGCGGTGCAGGAGCCTAGAAGCTAATACAGAAAAGCAAAGTCTACGTCTAAAGAGCTCCGGGAGAACGTTCCCCCGGGGAACGCGGAACACGTTTCGGGTTCTGCCTGCAACCACCTGCACAGAACTTCCATCCGTAGACGTGTTCCGCGTCCAGAGGGACCGCCGGAGGGTCCATATATGCAAATACAACAATGAGAATAAACCACATGTTTGTTTGTTTAAGGATTGCCATGTGCCAGACATTCACTGGAGAAAAATAATCAAGTCAAATTAGAGTAAAGAATCATTAATGCACACAATTGGAGAATCTGAACACTTCAGCACTGGTATGCTTAAGAGATTTCTGGTTTTGTTTTTGCTCTGACAGCTTTATTCCAAACCTTGGCATGTTTATTCAATTCCATTTCAAATTTTGTTGACCAATTAATAGAATCTAATAGAGATGCTGGGCCACGAGGAGGCCCTGAAACAGCTGTGGATATTATTTACTGAGTCCAATGTATCTTAAACATTAAAAAGCTCACACTACCCCGAAATATATAAATTTCACGCAAACAGGTGACATTCAACATTCAAGTGCCAGTGTTTTTTGTACTGTCTTTTGGTCAAGTTACTGAAACTTTCAAAGAATCACTTTGAGGCTTACAAAAATAAATATTTGTCAAAAATGCTTAATAAATTACACAAAACTAGCAGCAAAAGTAGAATCTAGAAATCTGTGCAAATGGCTAAATTCCCCCCGACTGCTAAATCCCCCTGGTCCCAAATAAATCCTGGTTTAAACGTTTAGAACCTGTCCCCTTTGTAAACAAGCTGCGTTTCTCACAATCTCCTCACACACAATATTTGGAAGCTTAAGGACACGTATCCAAGACATCTATATAAAACTCTAGATGTGCAATAAAAGAACTTTAGTAAAACTCGATGGGCACGACGAACAAGGGCCTACACACTTAAATCAAGTAGCACCATTCAATCTCAAGTTCAACACTGTCAGTGCATCCGCTTATATCAGTTTCTTTAAAAAAAAAAAAAAAAAAAAAAAAAGAAAAGGTTTCAAGGCACAACACACCCGATGAGAAAATTGGGAGCATTTTGAGGTGAAACGGCCCATCTCTCCTCCTCTCGATGGCTGCTCCTCTTTGAGAGGAAAAGCCTGCTCTGGCTTTGCCAAAGCCACAGATTTTATTTATACGCCTGAGCAGAAACTGAGAACCTGACAGTACTTAAATGTTCCACGAGGGGGGGCGGGCACTACCCCTCCGCCCTAGCCCCCCTCCCTCCACAGTTACAATGGAACCCAAAGCCATCGGTGATGGCGGTGCACTGAAAAGACGCGTCTACCCCCCCTGCCCTGACCCCCCCTCCCCCCCTCCTCCGAGTAGTGGAAGTGCTGCTCGGTAAACCTCAGTGATCACTCGCGTGCCCGTCTCAAGATGAACAATGCCTCCAACGCAGCTTGAAAAAGAGAAAATGCCTGTAATTAAGTTAAGCCTGCGACTCAGTTCGCGTGTCTTTCCTCCTTGACCAAAAAACAAAACACTTGCAAGCGTAGAATACCATCTGGGCCTCGTGGTTGCCGGTCGATTCGGTAAAACACTAACACCACGCTGTGCCCTCCCGATTGCTGTGGTCCTCTATGCGGCCATTTTGAACTTCACTTTCAAGATGGCAGGCATTTTTTGTTTTGATACACATTTGTAGAGAAACAATTCGAAAAATCAAAAAACTGACTCAGCTTTTCAATTCTGCACACACCTGCACCAAAAATGTCTCGTAAAAACAAACAAAAAACACCGCCCGCTTAATGGCGCTAGCAGTTGCTAACGTACCAGCTGCCTTAACACTGTCAATTTAAAAGTGGAGTTCTAGCAGTGATTATCCTTGTTTAGCCTCAGCGATCGTTGGCACTGAGCTTACTGACTTGTGTTTCTTAAGATTACAATAGGAATGGCTATTTCAAAGACTATCATATCCATAAAACGAAGCCCGTCCAGGATAGAGTGAGCGAAAAAAGAAAAACAAATGTAACTTCGTCCCTTAGGATTAAAATACGGTTGCCTCACGGAGTGGCCCAGTTGGTGTTAGACATAGTAATGGCTCCATTAGCTGTCTATAGAAAAGGCTACATGATGTTCCTGCGATAAATTTGAAGTTCAAATGGAATCATGACTCAGCGCCACAATACCCCAGTGTTTGCCAAGGTTTGATTAAGTCCAAGCTTATTTTACCCTTCTAATATTTTTCATCAAACAAAATAGTAAAATCAAATTTAGAGCTCTTGGCCATGTTCGTCTGGTGAAATGAAAACAGATTTCCTGTCTAAATTCCAAAGGCACAGTACATTAACATACAAATGATCCTCAGGTTATTTCGATTGTATCGTTTGTTTTTTCCCCACAAAAAGAACAGAAAATACTTTTAACAATGAAAGCCCGAAGTTGCTATCGGACAATGCATGTCAGCATCCATGCTCGCTCTGAGGTGTGCGAATCTCTGCGTTCTCCGGTGCATCTCACGTGCTGGTGACTTTTCCTTTACGTGGTGCTGCACTTCCTTTTTGAGAGAAGCGAATGGCAGAGAACCAGGGTTGGTAATGTACTGTGTGTCATTGAAGCTACACAGGGAGGGTTGTTATGGTCTGGCTTAAGTTAACATGTGGTTTTCCTTGGGTTGGCATGGCAACCGGATCCTATGGCGACTAGTTGCCCCACCAATCCACACTACCAGAGTGGCTGTAATTTCCGCCGTAGCCGTCATTGCTGTAGAAGTTGCCGCCAAAGCCACCTATGGAGGATAATGCGAGGGAGGGAGGTCAGTACACATTTCAAAAGAGAACACTTTTGTTGGTCCCCCATCCAGTTATAAGCTGTACGAGGGGGGGGGGGGCATGAGAAGTGAGAGTAAGATGGCCTCTTACCTCCTCCTCCTCCTCCACCACCGCCAAAGCCCCGGCTTCCTCCGTGTCCTCCAGCGCTGCGCCCGCTGCCACGGCTGCTGGTAAAGTTCCCAGGGCCGCCGCCCGGCGTCTGACGGTAATCTCTTGCTCCGAAACCACCGGAGAACCTTCAAGAGAACGAACGTTTGTTGAATATTATTAGATCAGATTGACACAAAGCTACTTTACAACTATCATAAGGGGTCAAAGCCAGTATCTGACACCTGGCGTTTGTGCACGTCGTGTTCCTGCTCGGGACAATTACCTCTTTCCAGAGCGTCCGCGGGTGGTGCTCTTGTGCTGGTGCTCGTAGGCCAGGCTCTCAAGCCAGGAGGGAACCTCCTGCTTGGCCTCCACCAGAATGTCCAGCAGATCTTTGGTTATGTTGCTGTTTTTGTCGTTAAAGAACGACGTGGCCAGACCTGCAAAAAAGAAGAAGAAGAAATCATTAAAATCCAGATGAGGTTGACACATATTGGAAAAAAAACAATGTAAAAAGGTCTGTACCCAGGTTGCCCACGCGCCCCGTACGGCCAATACGGTGAACGTATTCCTCAATGTCACTGGGCAAGTCAAAGTTGATGACATGCTTCACATTGCTGATGTCCAGACCTCTGGCAGCCACCTGGACAAATGAGAAAAGGCAAAACGCAGGTCAACCAAAACTAGTTTATGATAAATATAACATTACATCATACACAAGCTTCCAGACATGAATCCAGGGGGAAGCATTATGTAGAGATGTAGTAACTAACTTAAAGTAGCTCACATCAAGGATGACGAAACCACACTAATCCAGCTACAGGCCTCCTCAGTGATGGAAACCATTAGGAATACTTACAGCTGTAGCCACCAAGATGGGGCAGCGTCCAGACCGGAACTGATGCAGAGCTTCCTCTCGGTCTCTCTGGGATCGATCTCCGTGGATGCTGGTGCAGGCGTAACCCTCGTGGTAGAGGAAGTCTTCCAGGGCATCTGCTCCTTTCTTGGTTTCCACAAACACCAAAGTAAGCGATTCTTTGCCTGTGTAGCGGGAAACCAAGAGGACAAATGGGAGGGGAGCCGGACAGAGCATGAAAGCAGCGGGGAAAACAAATGTAAGTCATTGATAACTTTGTACGGGTGGATTTAGAAAACTAAAAAGATGAACGCAGGAACTCAAACTGGAAGAAAAAAAAAATTAAGGCCAGCGATTAATGGAAATTAAAACCAAAAAACCAATGACAACTTAAAAATGGAAACATGATCGCATAAAAAGCTTTAAATGTAGAACCTTTGCTTCAGGTACTGCTCATAGTAATAGAAGTGAACTAACAAAGGGATGTCTGATGCAGATACTCAGGATGGCTTTCACACATCCCTAGCTTAAACATTTCCTGAATTTCAAGATTACATTCCAGATAGGTAATTGCCATTAGAATAATAAATTGACAAAAAGTGTATTTGCTCGCCCTTCATAGTAGCAGCTACATGTGTTGCTTCTTTCGCAGTAAAGACAAGTTACACCACACTTCCCGGTAAAACCAATTAAGTGAAAATGTTCACTTCCCCTCACGGCAGTTAAATTGGCCCAACTAGACCTTGAGAAACAACAACAACTGTCACCGCCATCTGACTATCGGGACAACCAGCCACGGTGGTCAGCTGTCTGAAAAACTACACAGCTAAGAAGCACGCCGTTTAAAGTGTGTGGGGAGGGGGGTGGGGGGGTCAGAGTGAAAGGAAAATGCTGTTGCTGGTCTTACAAGCCCTTATTGAAAAGAGGAAAAATGTATAATAAAAGAAACTGGCAGCATGTCAGCTGGGGAGCAGAGGGACAGGGTGGACTGTGGGATGCGATGACTCAGGCTTGTGGGTCAGAGTGAGATTATAATATGTTCACACTTACCGGGTTTCTCTGGGGCCTCTGTCACATTTTCCTGAACATCACTGGGAATTACTAAGATAAAACCAAACCGGCCAGTAAACGCAAGGCTTCTCAGTACACAAATATGACAACTTGATTGATATGGAGAAGCAAACCCACAAAAACGGAAAGTTACGTCTGACTGCTCACCCCTCAACGATCTTGCTATAACATTGTTTTTTTATAGATGTAATGAAGTAATTAGCTTGATTTGCTTGAGAAACACTGATAAAGTGACCTTCATGAGTGTAAAACCCAAAGAGTTCCATGATCACATCTGCTCTTCTCACCTGTGGCATTGAGCAGATCAAGGAGGAAGGACCTCTTGTCTCCATCTTCGACCCAAACCACCTTTTGAGTGATGTTTTCTGAAGTAGAACCAACACGGCCCACTGCCAGGAAAATGTAGTCCTCCAGGAAGTCACGAGCGAGGATCTGTGCAAACAAATTGAGGTAAGTATGCGGATATTCAGCACATCTAGCAAGATTTGTTGTACTCGTTGGACTTTCCAACATACCTGGATCTCCTTGGGGAAGGTGGCACTGAACATCATGGTCTGGCGGACGCCTTTAGGGGGCATCGTATCCTGCTCCACAATGCGTCTGATCTGTGGCTCAAAACCCATGTCCAACATGCGGTCAGCCTCATCCAGAATCAAGTAGCTGCAGAGACACATTCCACGGTGAACTCAAAAACAAAATTATTGGAGTCTCCCCTCAAAAGACAGACAACTATGTGAAAGAGAACTCCATTTTACTGACTTGCAATAGTCCAGACCAATCTTGCCCCTCTCCATCATATCAACCAGGCGTCCAGGTGTGGCCACCAGTAGGTGGCAGCCCCTTTCCAGCTCCCTGATCTGCTGGCCAATGTCTGCACCGCCATACACAACGCAGGGACGCAGACGAGAGCGATAGGCAAACTACAACGCACGGAGTAAAGGAATAAGCTTTGAGCTGCATGGTCAAAGTTTGGGCGGAATAACGTTTGTGCTGTGGCAAAGGCTCGAGTTGCTCACCTTTCTCGCCTCATCATAGATCTGAAGGGCCAGCTCTCTGGTGGGAGCCAGAACCAGGGAGAGCGGGTACTGCTTACGGCGGCCATACCTTCCACTATCCTGTATGAGAAACCATGCCGTTTAGAAACACTAAAATGGGATGGCGGGATGGGTCCATTTATTGTGCTTTTTATTCCTCAAACCTGTCCATTGTTCTTGGCGGCCTCTCCTGGCCCGTCACTGTAAATTTGACTCAGCACGGGCAGCAAGAAAGCAGCAGTCTTTCCAGACCCTAGGACAAACAGGAATACTTAGTCAACTACTAAGACAAAATGGAAATGCATGGAGCTAAACTGTAGGCTACATTATACAACAAAAGGCAATGATTATGTAATAACAAAAGGTTGTCAAATGCAAACTTTGAAAATACATAGAAATACCAACCAGTTTGGGCACAAGCCATGAGGTCTCTCTTGGACTTGATGATGGGGATGGCGTGCTTCTGAACCGGGGTGGGACATGTGTAGCGAGTCAGGTTGATGTTGCCCATGATAATCTCCCCCATGTCTACATCGTGGAACTACAGGGAAAAAAAAGAGGACACATCAAAAAAGGTCATACGTTTCAATTAAGTTTAAAATCCCACAAATTATAAGTTATAGATTAAGACACTATTTTAAACAAGGACTCCAGAATACGAACTTACGCTGTCAATGTGGGGTGGGCAGTTGCTTCCAGTGGCCTCCACTGGAATATCGTCATATTTCTCAAAGTTTATCCCAGTGTTGCTTGCAGCAAAAAGCTCTCTAGAAAACATGGTTTCAATGTTTAGATCAAATCCAAATACATCATTGCAGTCATTTGTAATTCCTGAGCAATATTTTTCTCACTGTTCCTGGCGGTCGTTGGGAGCAGTGGGCTTGGACCAATCCTCATCTCTGGATTCGTCTCCCCACCGGTTGCTTCCTCCACCAGAATAGCCACCACGCTCATATCTGCAACCACGGCCAATGAGTTAGTGAGGTGAGAAAGGATCTGCTCATTACTACTAGCAGACACGGGTTTTTAACCCCAATTTCTTTGATTATTGAACTAGGACGTCAGGTCCTGCTGCTATTTAGAGTACAGGTATGCCATTTATATAGGAACTAAAAAAAATTAGTAATAGTATGTTAAATGTAACAATTCTACACACCTTCCCCTTGAGCTGGATCCACGGTCATTGAAGAAGGTAGACTTTGATCTATCGTTACGTCCACCAAAGCTGTTGTAGGCAGCATCCCTTGGGGCTCCTGCATAGCCGCCACCTCCTCCACCTTCACCGCCAAACCCTGTAACGAACAGTCTCTCAGCGACACGCCCCTTTCTTGAATACGGTCATCAGAAGGTGCCACTATCTTACCAAAAGCGGAGCAAAGATCATTCCTGCAAGTGCACAGCTAATTTTGTATAGGTAACTCCGAATCCATGCTGCAGAGTAGCAACCTGCTATTTTCTCAACTTTGCAACGGGGGTGGGAGAAGTTCTGCTTCTTAAACTACACCATCTCTCTACAAATGGGCTATAGTTGACATTTTACGGCACGACAGGGTTTTCCCACCTGCATTTTGCAATGGTTGATTAAAAGGGCCTCCACCCCTGTTACCACGGTAGGCGCCACGCCCACCTCTATCATTGCGAGGGGGTCCCCGCCCGCCAAAGCCCCCATTTGTGCGATTGTCGTGGTAACCATTCACAAATCCATTGCTTCGTCCACCGTCCCATCCAGGAGCATCTTTGTGGAGACAAAAAAAATGTAAAGGCTTGAGAGGAAGAGTGTGATGCTGCACATTTGTGTCAGAAAGCAAATACTCATTTGTCTCTACTCAAGAGTCCTTATCAGCCAAAAGTCCCTTTTTCAGGAGACTGACCTACTTTCCCCCCCCATAGTTTACGGGGTGGGAAGCAAGCAACTCTATAGTTGACTCAAATAGTTCAAACCATCAGACGGAAGCTTCCTAGTGCTTCAGGTACATGCCAACCTGTGCCAAATAGTGGAGGACATCCAACTTTTGTCATCCATAATAATCTGAGTGACTCAATTTAAAGATTTACATCTTTATATAAAAAAATGGAAAAGGTTCTCCAAACAAGCTGCAATATTGAGGATAAATTAATTTTGGGTCCTCTCAGAAATGCATTGCTATCACAGTAGCCAAGTGCTGCAGTTCCAGATGTGCCATTCAGACCTTTTCCACTGAATAGTGAAAGTCTTAAGCTAAAGCTTAATTATACGCGCCGCAAATTGGTCACCACGACTCCTGTCAAACAAAATAAACATCCATGTGGAATCTGCAAACATTGCAAATACACTGCAGCATCATGAAAGTGTAACTCTGCGACAGCAATGCAGGTGATGTCACCTTTCACAAAACAAAAAGCAAGTTACAATTTGATTACTGAACTTTGAGTAATCATCGTTATGCAATGCCAGATTGACCACATGTGTAGCTTTCAAGTAAAAGACAAGCAGTGACCTATAAAAACAGTAAAGCAAAACAAATATGGCAAACATTCTGGAGGACCTCATTCTGGAAAAGCACATGAATCTGTAGCTTTGGGTAGTCCGGGCTAAACGGTGTTTCCCATTAGTTTTCTGTGGCAAACAAAGTACGGCCATTTTCTTTACACTTCAACAATAAAGGTGGGCTGAACGGCCCCCTCCAGGGTGTTTGGTAAAGAGCTGGTCTTGTATGTTAACCTGAGAGTTGGTATGCTCGTATGATCACAATGCAATGGCCATCTTACTCCAGACAGCGAATTGAGCGCATACACGGAGATGTTGACGCAGCAAGATTCCTTTTACTAGCTATACTCAAGAGCTACAATTTCAATAGTATTAATCATGTAGAATACGAAACGGTCATTGCAGCAGTAAAATGTTATGTTGCCAAATAAAATCACTAAATTAGCTGCATTACTGTAATTAACAGACATTGATTTAATTGAATAGCGTTTGTTAAATAGTAAAACAAATAGTCAAGTCAAAGCCAGTTAACATGCAATACGTTATGGACGTCAACGCGTCACAGTAATAGTACGCGTGCTGGATTGCAGTGACCAATTGAAACAAAAACAAGAATTCACAAAATTGAACTTTTGTCATTATATATAATTATTATGCAATAAATGAATATTGCGGCAAAGCCTAAACATGTGGACGTTATTCAAAAGCTCCATGGCCAGCTCTACTTCACTGACCGCTGACATTGGCTCATTATTAGTAAGACAGCCAGTAGTGATGCAGTGCACTCTTGTAGGCTCCACCTCCATGCATCGTAAGCAACTTCAAATGCAAGCTTCAACAATTAGGCCCAGATTTCTGCTGCTTTTTTTCAAGTGACCATGAAAAACAAGTACACGTTGATTATGTCCCAGTGTTCAGCTATACACACACACACACACACACACACACTATGGGAATCTGACATTGAGTAGATCGCATAAGGCAAAGGTCAAAGTATACCACATCTGTGGGCATGTAAAAGGCAAACTCTAGAGAGGCCAGTCTTGGGTAACCTGAGCAAAGGTGGTGAAGCAGGCTATAAAAAGACACGCCAAGACTTACTGACTCATGGAGTATGAATGCTGGGCTTGACATTATATTAATAGTTACCGGTTTTACAGCCATCCCCTCCCGCTGTACAGAAATTTCTGAGCTTTGACTACCTGCCATGGATACTGGCAAGAAAATCAGGGACATTTGCAGGTGATATTTGGGCTTATATTTTAAGTGTGAAACCACTGTAAAGACTCATTTGCCTTAATAAACAAACACCACTCAATATAGTCAACAAAAGCACATATGCAGCAAGCAAATGCTCATGTAAAACTGCCCCTTCATTAGAACACATTTCTCATTTTGAATGAAAGCATCCTAGTAGAGAAGCAGATGAATTAATCATGAGCCCATCAATAATCTTTACTGTAAAGTGTAGAGTTCAAAACTCTCACACTAGCTTTGCTGGTGTGTAAAATGAATTTCTCATGCATCTAGAAATGCAGGTTGCCCTCAGCAAAAGCAGACAGAAGGGACTTACACAGATTTACGGGTGCCACTGAATAACCGTACTGTCTACCAGCGGAATAAGCATTTCCTGTTGTGAAATGAGAAACACAGTAAAAGACGTCAAGTGTGCAATGACCCAGTTCCATTATGCCAAGATTTGTTTTTACTCAAATAATCTGGCGATGGATGACAGGCTGAGCATTTGTCTTTAACACCGTTAAGAGGCCCAACAAGAACAGAAAAACGTTCAAAACCACCTAGCTACAAAGACATCGTTACAAACAACCCACGCTACAGAATTTGTACAGGATCACATGTCCTACATTTGTGCCAATATAAGTTATGAAACACAAGTCCACGTGGGCCCTTTCTGTGCACTTGTAAAAGTAGAAAAATATTCTGAAGCAGCTAAAACACAGCACCATAACAGCGTTGTCTTCATTGGTGAAGATTGTACTTGCTCCTTGCTCTGATGATCTTTAACCATTTAGAAAAGCACCACAAGCCAGACCAGGTTTGATGATCTGACTTTGGGTCAGTGTTCGATTACTCTTACCATTTTTAGGTGCATCTCTGTTCCTCAAATGAGGTGGAATGTAACGCCCTGGATGGAGGTAGAAGAAACATTTTTTATCAAATAGTTCATACTAGAAAAAACCTGGTAGAAAAGTACGATGGTTTAAATGCAACACTAAAACGTGACCGAGTATAAAATGTTTTATAGTCCGTTTTAGTGTATTGAGGGTGTAATGTCCATAATATTGGTTACCGTTAAGCCTGCATGGCATAATGTTCCGCGATCAGGAATTATTAATATATTAATCAGTAATATATTCTTAAAATGCTTAGTTTACTTAAGATACTTTAGTCATCAAGATAGATTTAAAAACAATTTATCATCTACAGCCGATATTGGCATTCAATTACTACATTGACATATTTTAATACAATCTTCTTGAATACTTACTGCCAGTTCCTCCGCCTTGTCCGTCAGGAGAGTTTAAGTCTAGGGCAGAAAGCTGAAAAAAAAAAAAAAAAAAACTAGGTGAGAATACCATTTGGGTTTGAATCCAAATGCGCAGTTACTATGACTGCAAACAATAGACACGGTACGCACCACGATGAACATCATTTCCATTTGGTATCGTGACAATCAAGCTTTGCATTTTTGGCTAGTTAAGTGTCGGACTTAGCCAAAACAAACTATGCTACTAAAAAAACCTTTAACTACTTATTAGTTATGTGGCGTAATGTAGCCAACCGCCATGGCCCAATCACATAGCATGTGACCATCAAGACGAAAGGCTTACAAATTTAACAGACAAAAGTTAGTATATTATTATAATCCTTTAGAACATACACTGGAATCTGTTTGAGAAACTATCGTTAACGCTACTAGCCAAATATACATTTACTCGGAAGCTTCACGTTTCAGAAACATTAAATGGTGGCTAAAATACCGCTACCAACATTTTTTTTTCCTGCGCCACGTTTCAGGTTGAGAAGGCCGACATTAGCCGGTGCTAACTTCGTAGGACACCGGCAGGATGATAACTGTTAGCTAACCGTAAAACGTTACAAATTAAAATACGTTTTCACAAAACGTGAGTTACATAGCACATCCTGAAGGGTGCAGGCATTATTAACCTCTCAGAAGAGACGCGAAACACCGACCTAACACGCTTGTTAAATTAGTTAGCTGGCAGCACGTAGGGCCGAGCTCCGCCATCACAATCCTCTCTAGAGCGACATCACCTCCATTTTAGCAGCCGCATCGTTAGCTTAGCGCGATGCTAGTGACTTTGCTAACGAAGCTATCGCTTTCTGTCGAAACTACGCGCGCGTGAGAAGAAAAATCACATCATTTTAAACACGCAAACTGCCACTTAGAAAATTAAAAGTACTCACCTGCTGATCTAGACCGTGTGGATTATCAACGACCACATGACTCATAACTAAAGAGGGTAATGGGGGATTATTTCTGAGGAGAAAGGATTTTCTTTGTTAGCACGACCCGCTATGCTGTTACGTGAAATTCCTTTTCTGTACAAAAAATGACGACCTTCAACCAACCTGTGAAGTGAGCTAGACGATTGCGTTTACTTTAAATAAATAAAACGACGTTAGATAGAAATGTAAATTCCGTTTTAAGTTTCAAAATTATATGATTAAAGTGAAGCTGTAGAATAGGAACTCCGCCGGCAGGCTTGACCGTGTTGGAATGAGACACCGAGTACTCAGGTAGCGCGAGATATCGCCTGCGTAACCTCAAGCCAACGGTTCCTTTAGCCAAATATCGCGATAGTTCTCCTCATCTCGTAGTGGTGTAGAAAAAGCTGCTGTTTGTAGGAACACGATCATCGAAGCGCCGGTGGGAAATGTATACCAAATTCTAAAACTATTACGACACTATGATCATTCACATTACAAGACAATTTGCGTATGTCATATGCAAAGAGATTAAACAAAGTTGACAACTGTAAGATTACACAAATTACAATATTAAGGACATAAAGTGCAAACAAATATAAGGCACATGGATTTGGATATATGATCAATTTAAATACTCTTCCAGACAACAAAGACAATGAGATGAAGAGGGCAAACGTTATACTTATAAGAAACACAACAATACCCTTAATAAAGATAGAGTAGAGGTGTAGCTGAGTCTATTGCAACCGTAATATATATCTGTAGTGTTTCGTATAAACTGTTTTCCTTTATCAGTTACAAAACAACCTTTAAGGTCAGGAAACTCAACCAAGGCCTAATTGTCTTCAAAGCACAAGCTCCTCCCCCTATTCTTTCCTCTAGCACTGGGCCCTCTGCTCTGCACAGGCTGTGAGGCCTGTTTCAGACATTTATCCCCCGACTTCATGCAGTACCAGAAGAGTGGGGGCTGAGCTGACCATATGCTGCTGGCTTAAGATAGACAAAAGGTAATAGGCTACTTGTGGAGAGATCAACTGGTGGGTTTTCTGAAAATGACACTATGAGTGAGATCGGTGCCCTTTGATGGCATCACTCCTCAGGTAAGGTTCGGTCCACCAATCAAACACCGGGATGAGTCAATGTAACACTGTACAGAAGGCCGTAAAACGGAAAGTCTCTCTAGATACTTTTGAGATAATAGTTTGTTTGAGCCTCTTTAGCAGGCAGGAAGCCCATTGTTTATATTTCCACTTTTCTGCTTCAGGTTTCAACTTGATTCACTACAGTTATTAGTCATTGAGTGACGCTTAGCACCAGGGTGCATCCATCAACTTAAAAAATGTTGCTCAACTTGATTGAAGGTTTTGTTAGGTTCGTTAGTTTTATTTATTGAATGTATGCTCATTGTGTATTCAGCACTTCTCCCCTTTGTCCAGGAACACAAACTTTTTTTTGTTTTTTTTATAAAACCAGTTGTCAAATATTCCCAAAACATATCAAAATTAATCTGGCATTTTTTAACACGTACTGCACGGAAGAGACTTCTTAAAGGGTGTGTGGAAGGATGTGGCCCCGTCTGCTGGACCCAGTAAAACTTCCCTTAAAACTAGAGTCCATTTAGCAACTCCATACCGTTTATTTTATTAATTTTTCTTTCAATGTCCATACTTTATGTATCACTGTCAACACAAATAAAATACAACAATCTGTCTTTTCAGCCCTGTTTACTACATACCATTCCAAAGTAGTTTTTACAGATTATTCACCCAATATCCATCTCAGGGACACTATATTATTAACAGGAAAAACAGGAATAAAGTATGTATACTGTATGTGCAGGACCATTACTGGCAGGTAGCGCGTCGTCCTGCTTCCATTAGAGAATGATCCAATAATAATTATTAGACACAAATTTTTTTTTGCAATAAAAATACCATGTCAAATACGTCCAGCTGTAATCACTTGCATACTAAATTATACCTAAGAATTTGGGTGCTAGCTTCACGGTGCCTTACTTGAACCCCGTCCAACACCTTTGATCTGAAAACAGACTGTGGAGAGCAATGGCCTACTGGCTACAGCAGCACACCGATGACCCTGGTTTCAGATGTAGAATAGTCACTTGTGACTAGAACATTTTCCTACCCACGAACTTTAAAGGCAAGCCATGTAAACAAGAGCATGTGACTGCACTTATCGATTGAACAGTGCCACCTTGTGGCTGTTGATTTAAACTTCAGACTTGTTTTCAAACCAGAGAAAAACTTTATTGAGACAAAACATTTTAAAAATACTGATTATAAAAGAAAAGACAAAAAGATTCTCAACCTCTGCACACACTCTCAGGCTCTCGCTCTCTCTCACACACACACTCAGGGTAGTGAATCAGTTCATCCATCGCTCCATTGATTTCACGTTCTCCTTCGAAGCTCTTCGATGATGCATTGTGTAAGGTCACCAGCCGAACATGTACTCCATTGCTTTGGAAACCAAACTGTCGTCCTTCCTTGGCGTTTGTCTGTCTGCTACCACCTGAAGAGACACACAGATGCATCTCTATGGTCAACGAAATGTGCAGTTTGAATTTTCCAGGGATTTAATCCTGGGGTCAGAAGTCACCTGGTAGTCGCTGCAGGAGCTCCTGTATGCAGCGCTGAGGGGTCTGATGGCGGAGCTGAGGGGTGGAGGGGAGGACAGAGGAGGAGAAGGAGGAGCGCAAGGGCGACGAGACGCCCACGCAGCCGTCCATCACACTCTGAGAAAGAGGAAAAAGGCATCCAAATGTCTTGTTGTAGACAACCAATCAGATGGCTAAAACAAAATATAACAGTACCAAAAATAAAAAAAAGATACTGACCTTGTCTATGCAGGGTTTGACTCCCACCATGATGGCGTCACCAAACACTTTCCCGTCTTTAGACAGCGCTTTCCTGGCCTGAAGTCTGGACTGATACTGAAGGTGCATCCAGTTACCAGGAGACGCCATCTGTCAATAAATAAATCAATCCAAAATCTTCCAACAGCCTTTTCTTTTTCCATTATTTTTGTGAATGGTTGAGCACAGCGGGACATGAACATAAAACTTCAACCACTCCAACAGCATCTCCACAGTAACCAGCTAAATGTTATTTAGCTCCAACAGTAGTTTCTTACGTCAGTTCTTAAATGTTTGTTATTGTTAAAATGTTTATAACATTCCAACATCTCTTTGGTATAGGGTACTTACCGTGTGTTTGAGGATGTTTCCATACTGTGCAAACTGCAGCAGGATGTATGAAGCTGAGGCTGGAGGAAAACTACCAAACACAAAACACACATAGCTCATGCATTTGTATTCTCAGTGTATTACGCTGTGTTAGTAATCTATTTAACAGTGTAAATACCCAAACACAGTGACCCAAGCCTGGTCCAGCTGATCCTCAGACGACAGAGACTCTCCCTGACTGTAAAAAGGGTCCACCTGAGCCGGAGACATGCACAGCTGTTGCACACCTGGAGACAGAGCGACAGGTGAACATAGTGGGGTGGCGGGTTTGTCAAAAAAGGAATCACAAATATTTGGGACAGCTGAACAAATTATCTTATAAATGCCAGTAACTACCTCTTAAATTTAGCATCAACAACTGTGCAATGACAATAACTACTTCAGAAGCAGTGGCAGGAAGGCTAACTTCATTCATTTACATAACAAAGTGTGTTATATAGAGAAGATCCTTGCTGTATTGAATTGTATACATAGCACCTGCACTTTATGTGTTAACTGAAGTGTACCCTCGTCTCATATCCGCAGACGAATAGTATCAGTGTACCTGGAGTTGACGCCCCCCGTGCAGACAGAGGAGACTGCATAACTGGAAAAGACTTGAGAGAAGGTGAGGAAAAAAAAATGTTCAGCATTTTTCATCGATCACATTTTATCATCCAGAAGGCTAGATTCTGAATACACGTAACTTTCAGAGAGCGCCTCTGCACTCACCTGTCGGTGTGAGCTGAGGGGCGTCGTCATGGTAACCAGCTCGTCATGAATGCTACGAACAGGTGGGGCTCCGCTCTTATCTTTGGGGGTGGGGACCACGGGGTGCAGGGCTGACCCTCCTCCCACTCCTCCTCCTCCTCCTCCTGAAGCGAGGGACACATGACACACAATAAGTTTACAGAATAGAGAACAATCAGCTGATGTGCAGATGGGCGTCTTGCTGCTGACCTCGGGGCGTACCTGTACTCTCCATAAGGGGCGTGCCCAGGCTGAAGGGGCGGGGCTGGGGGCTAGCTGGAGCTGGCAGGTCGCCCATCAGGAAGCCGGGCAGAAACTGAGCACCAGGGGTGGACTTCGGAGAGGTGGGGGAGCCCAGGGTCATCGGTTCAGTTGCCACTGTCAAGATGGGGACACAGAAGAAGTTTTTTTTAAACAAGTTATGACGGAATGTCCTTATTCAAAAATAAGTAGTAGTAGTAGTAATAAGTGGTTGGACCAAGGAAGCATACTGATTCTGAACTGTTTTTCTACCACACGAGTATCATAAAATAATCTGAGAAGAGGGGGGGGGGGGTTGGCTTTGTGACTGTGATCTCTGAGTCTTTTTCCAGAGTTTTCACAGAGTAAATACATATTTAAGTGTCGAGCTTGATCTGTCGGTCAGCGTCCAGAAACGATCAGAACCGGTTTGAAATTGTCGGTCGGTTTTAAATTATCCATCGCCAAATGCACATCGCAATGAATATCTTAGCCGTTGACCTCCTTTAAACATGAATAAAATATTAAAAGTAACAAATAAAAATAACCGAGAGATTTAGTAGAAGACATTAAATAAAATGGGCTATTTTGGGCAGGGAGGTGCTCAGAATTTTCTAAACGACCACGTAAAATAAATGCATGTTAATGTATGAGAGGCAATAGATGAGCACAATAAATACTTAAACCCACTTATTAAACCAACTTAAGGTCTCAAACCTTAAGTTAACTCTCAGAAATGGGAAAGTAACCGAGCTGACGTTGAGCGAACAGGCTGCCAGATAAATAACAGTGAAACATATAGGTCAGCGTTAAATAACAGCAGATCACCATAATAAGCAAATAACAGAAGAGCATGACTTAACAAAACATGGTCTATACCTTGAAGCTCCATCTCTGCTTCGTTACTTTCTGGCCGCGATTTTCAAAAGTAGGAAGTGACGCCAGGAAAAAGGGAATGGCCGGCTAGCTCACGCGGCTAGCAAAGCTAACTGATTGGTCACTAAAACCGCTACTGAAGAGTCTAATTGAGTGAACCTGAATACACAAAGGGTAGCTTCTAGTTACATAAAGCCGAGTTGTTTTGCAATCGGACACTCAGTCCGCGGCCGTTTGTTTGTAGTTGCTCAGAGCTACTAGTGGAAGCTGCCTGGGATTTACAGCACAGGAGCCGACCTGCGGAACTTCTGGCGCATTTAGATAGAGTCAGAGTAAAGATGCGTTCAAGGCAGTTCATGAAAAAAAACAACATTATATTAAGTACGCAGTAACATCATATAATACAGCAATGATGGCTGATGACATCCAATTACAGATGAAGACTACATAAATAATTAAAGTGGAACATTATAAATTAAAACAGTAAAATTATAAGTTTGGAATGTTATGCGAATATAACGATATAACGTGTAGCATTGAACGCAACGAATGTGTGTCATCGGAATGCGGCCTGCGGCCCCCGGGTGTATGCTGCTGATTAGCGTTGTTCACTAATCATGTGAACAACGTGAAAGTCCTTTTCGTTGGAAAAGTGAAAGCATAAACAAGCCTCAGGGCTAACAGCTATGCTATAGACGCTGTGAGGCAGGTCCTGAGGCAAGGACAGCGCCGAGGCCTTCCAGGTGACACATTAGCAGACGTGTAATATAAATATGTTCCTCCTGTAGCCCAGAAACGTTTCACCCAATCCAGGTCCTCTCTAAGGGATCGTTCATCGCTCATGCAGGCTCATCTAAGTGTTATCGGTGTAGTTATTGCATTGATAAAAATGCACTCCTTCAGAGACACACTTTGACACAATCAAACAAACAACGTATGTAGAATGTAAACACATACGGGATTTAGTTTCCTCTGCTCTTCGTGCTGTGAAAGTCACCCTGGAAGACAAAGTGCTCTGGAACATCATGCAGAGCCGGTTCCGTCACGCAGCATCGCCGGCTTCCTTACAAGAGAACAGAGACAGGAAACAGCGTGGACGTTATGTCTTCTAGAGATGTGTAACTAAAGACAGGTGTGACTTGTGTGTGTCCTTCGTAGGAAGACAGGAATTTCTGCAGCGGTTCGAGAGGATGAGCCCACGTCCACCGGCCTCCGGAGGTGCCGCACAAGCGTCACACAACGTAAGCTGGCCACCGATTGATATTAGGCCGTTAAAGTGTCCTCAATGGTTTCCCCTCGTCGTCTTCTCTCTGCAGCGTGAAACGTGCCGACTACGTGAACACCTCCGAGTTACTGGACAAGCTGGCCGAGAACCTGAAGATCAAGCTGGCTAATCCGCCCAAACTGATGTCACTGCCCAGCCCCAGCTGTTGGACACACACGCACACACACACACACACACACACACGCACACACACACACACACACACACACACACACACACACACACACACACACACGCGTATGCAAGAGGGACGTGTTCAGGAGGAAAGCGGATGTGGAGGTTTCTGATCGGCGTGGGTCGTCATCCCTGCCAATGCAGCATCATGATGATGATCATCATCATCTTGATGAGAGAGAGAGATTTAGATTTTAGAGATTTCTCGGTGTGCACCAGTGACCTGTGCAACACACAGGTGCTATCAGAGGGAGCCTCGTGGCCCCTCCCTGCCTTATTAGTTTTGTGTCTGAGTCATCGGTTGATTCTTGTCACCCTCTTTTTGTCTTGCAATCTCTTAACAACAGCTGATAGCTCCATTTACTACGTCCGGGCCTGCTGAAAAGCGCGGGCGTGGTGGTGGAGTGGGTGGAGGGGCCGTGCACCCCATGGATCACCGTGATGCTGCACCACACGCATCACAAGTGGTCGACCTAAAGGAGGGCTTCTCTTGCACAGCTTTTAAACGACTACCATACATTCCTTATAAGATGTTCTCCTTTTATTATTGTTTCTTGTCAGTTCTTTTTAGGTGTTTTTAATTGCCCTTTTGAGTGGCGCGGGGCCATTCAGTTATTCCTGCCAGGAAGGTCTTCATCAAATCTGTTGGTGGTGATCAACAGTATGCCTGTTTATATATATTATATATATATATATATATTATATATATATTATATATATATATATATATATATATATATATATATATATATATATAGTTTCCATACTGTGTGTATATATATATATATATATTCTCCCCTTTTGGACAATTCTGTACCTGACCGACGTGCAATCGTGAGCCGCCAACCCTGGAATTCATTCCTTTCTTTGGAACAGCCAAAGGCAGCACAAAAGTCTGTCATCGTCTGGCATTGAAAAGTATTGCGAGAACTCCGTAGTAAGATGGCGGCGGTTTTGACGTATGCTTAGAGCCCGAATGCGACATCTAGTGTATGTAGTCTATGGGTTTAGTCAAGGATCCGTAGGCAACAGAAAACTTTCCGGTAAAGGAAACTGCTCAGTCGTCAAAATAAAAGCGCAACGCGATTTTGAAACGTAATTAAGTATATTTACTTAATTATAAGCTTCTAAACCGTCTCAAAAGTGAAAACTTTGGTTTTTGGAAATCATGAAAACATGTCAGAAAAAGCAGTCTCCCTTGGTTCCCTGTGCATTCTTTATTTTGAAATGACTTAAGCGGAAGTGAGCTGTGTTTATGTGCGTCGGATGATGCCGGGTTTTCAAACCGGACGCTGACGCGGATCTTCAGCGCTGAAGGCTTTTTAAAAGTTGAGACGCCTCAAAGGCAACGCAGCTGCTGTTTGAACAAGATCGAAGCTTTGGCAAACGACCCGCGACATATTGATATCAGCACACACCTTGACGTCGTGTAGCAGCTTAGAAGCTAACCTTAATTAGCTAGTTAGTTAGAATAGTTGCAGCTGACTGAGGACGCACAGCTAGCTAGTGTAGCAGAGTTTTTTCCTCATAAAAGCTTTTCTGCCGACTCGAGACTAAAATAGGAACATTTTAGTAAGATTTCAACCTCCGGACGTCTATCCTCAACCGTGCCTTTTGTGTAAGACTCTTTTTTTAAATGTATTTTACATTTCATTTTAAATGTATTAGCAATGGTATCCCCAGCGTGATGTGTTTAATTGCTGCTTATTTAAAACGTTACCCGTTTTCTCAAAATACTTGTCTATGGTTGTCTATTAATCCCTAAGTCAATTTCTAAGTTCTGATATCTGTATTTGTACCTATTCATTTCCTTTGGTTATTAGTGAGCGTTGATCATGTAACAGGAGAGTTGCTGCATCTTTACCAGTTTTATCCTTTTATTTTGAAAGTGCTTTTTTTGTGGACGCCAGAGACAAAGCTGCTAAAATGACACGTAACGTTATTGTTCGGTTGATGTGTTGCATTCCATTGTTCTCACATAAATATCACGGGTGCTTTGTCTAACTCAAGGTTGCATATTAACCATCACCTTGAAATATAAACTCTATTTGATGCAGAATGAGGCCTGTTAAACCCCCCCCCCCCAACCACACTTAAATTTGATAGCGGTCCCCTCACGGTCAAACTGACTACAGGAATGATTACAGCCAGTATAACAGGATGTTTTATTGTTACAGGCCAAAGTTAATAATATACGTATCCAAGTTTGACATTTTGGAGACAATTTATTACATATTATTTAGAAAATGCAGATTCACAATATAACCTGATTTCCGCTCAAAAAAAAAGGTTGGGTGGGAGGGGCAATAGAATTGGGTGGGAGGGTGCAGTAGATGCCCTTCCCTCTCGTGGTAAAAGGCAATTCACCCTCGCCACATATGGAGGCGGGACATTTGTGAAACGCACAAACGCAATTGATACAATTCAAACAAGGCTGTAACAACGAGGAGCCTTTTGTCATCACTGTTGTCACTTCTCGCTCGTAAACCGTCACAACTTCCTCACAAAGAAGTGAACCTGGCAGCATTGAAGAAGGAATAAGATGCCTGTGTGTTCCAGCTGCTCGCGCTCTGCTGGTGTCTGTGGTTGCACTGGGAGGACTGGTGATGGGGCGGAGGCTCATCCTCGGCGGTCTGCTCCTCCTCCTCGTCCTGTCGGCGGCGGTTTGGGCGGAGGGCCAAGACTACTACGGTCTGCTGAAGGTCAACCGGGAGGCCACGACCAGAGAGATCCGACAGGCCTTCAAGAAGCTGGCGCTCACCATGCACCCCGACAAAAACCCTGTGAGTCCCTTCGGAGAGGCCTCAAACCCCCGTCCCCCATGCACCCCGAGACACCTACACACACACACACACACACCCAACAACCCTTCACAGCCCAATGAGAGATAGAAGGCCTAATGCGAGTGTCCTGTGTTAGGGCGACTCCACGGCCCACGACAAGTTTGTGCAGGTGAATCGAGCCTACGAGGTCCTGAAGGACGAAGACCTCCGAAAGAAATACGACAAGTACGGTGAAAAGGGATTGGACGAGCAGCAGCAGCAGGGAGGACGCTACGAGAGCTGGAACTTCTACCGATACGACTTTGGTAAGTCTTTGTAACCATGGACACCTGTCGGGTGTAACCACGGTGATGCTTCATAGGCAATGCTGTTGGGTTTTGGGTTTTTTTAACATTCATTTTAAGGCTTTTTTTTTTTCTTGACACCATGATGGAACGTGGGCTGATTGAGCAGGCGAGTAGTTCTGCAATCTTAACCTGTTGTACGTTTATTTCTGTTTTTCTGTCCAGGTATCTACGATGATGATCTGGAGGTCATCACTTTGGACAGTGGAGACTTCGGTAAAAGCTTAGCTTTTTTTTGGCCACAACTCATCTAAAGTTTGCGTTGTTTGCATTGTTTCACTGTGTGAAATAGCGGACGTGATGGGAAAACAGGCAACGATTGTTGTGTGTTTTGTGAGTTTCAGAGGCGGCAGTGAACTCTGGAGAAATCTGGTTCATTAACTTCTATTTCCCACGATGTTCTCACTGTCACGAGCTGGCTCCAACGGTAATGTAACAGTAAATGGATAATTAAACACACAAACCGAACACACACTGGAGGTAAATGTTTGCTGCTCCCAGGCTTCTTTCCTCTGGAAGCTCATTATTTTCTGCAACTTTGTCCTTTTTTTTTAAAGCCCATGTTTTCTTTTTCTCTAATCCAATACATTTACACTTTATGAATTCTTTGCCGTTCACCGCGTCGCTCTCACCGACGTGGTGGCCTCTCAGTGGAGGGAGTTTGCCAAGGAGATGGATGGAGTCATGCGGATCGGGGCGGTGAACTGTGGAGACAACAACCACCTCTGCCGGAGCAAAGGCATCAACAGCTACCCGAGTCTGTACATATTCAGAGCGGGGCAGGTGTGTTTGCTGATGTCTCTGGCTGCGGCTGAATTCTGTTTAGCCGTGCATCATCCGGTTTAACCGTCGTCCCCGCCCTGTCCGTCTCCCCGCAGCGACCAGAGAAGTTTAACGAGGAGCGCTCCAAGGACAGCCTGGTGCGCTTCTCCATGAAGTTCATCACCACGACCGTCACCGAGCTCTGGCAAGGTGAATGAACGACGCGCTAACTAACGGCTCGCGTGTGTCCGGCTCCCCCCCCCCCCCCCCCCCTTCGCGCCGTCCTCTCACCGCTGCGGTCCTGTTGTTTTTCTCAGGGAACGTGTTCAGCGAGATCGAGAGCGCGTACGCCTCCGGCCTCGGCTGGCTCATCACCTTCTGCTGCGACACCGGAGGTACGAACACGTAGGGCGGCGTCGGGAGGGTTTCCCTGCGTCCAGTCGCGCGTCTCTCTTCGGGTGTCGTGCCCGGCCTCACCGAGTCCTTTCCCGTTCCCATCTCTCCGTTTCAGATTGCCTGGAGTCGAGGACGAGGAAGAAGGTGGCCGGCATGTTGGTGAGAAAATAATGAAACAAAGATGCCATTTCTCACTCGGGCACGCTGACATGCCGGTTAATGCACATATTTAAACCTGTTAAAATATTGTGATCGTCTTCATGCATCGACTCCCAGTGTAAATATCTGGGTATCTGAGAGTATATATTTATTTAATTTGTTTCTTTTACATAAATCTCAATAGGTTCTCCTTTTCATTGGTAAAATGCATGATGTAGCAGGCTGGTTAGAACTAACCAGTTCTATGGCTGAACTGTACTACCAGAGGAGTGGTTATACATAAAGTGTGTGTGTGTGTGTGTGTGTGTGTGTGTGTGTGTGTGTGTGTGTGTAGGAGGGTCTGGTTAAGGTGGGATGGATGGACTGCTCCTCACAGGGAAAGCTCTGTGAAAGTTTCCAGGTATGGGCCAGCACTCATGCAGTACTAGTTCTATTATCTTTTTTTAGTAATGGTGTCTAATCCCTCTGCTGGTTTTCAGGTGACCACTGGAGTGACTGCTTTGTTCCCACCTGGAAGTTCTCTGGATCAACCAGGCAGCATCCTGGTAGGAGACACGGCACCGGTTTACTGCGTGTAGTGTTTCTGCTTGTAGTTCTGCAGCACTGACCCCGTGTGTACGTGTTCCAGTGGCTCAACACTCTGGACGGCAGAGAGATTTACAATCAGGTCATCGAGCACCTGCCTGATCTGGAACGACTGACGAGCGACAGCTTCGAGGTACTCGCAAACACCCCGCAGCTCGCAGCGACCCGCCGAAGCACAGGTGGAAATGTTCATCCTGTTGTGTCTTCTTGTCCCCAGGGGAAGCTCGCACACCACCGCTGGTTGGTCAGTTTTACGTTTGGAGGCGGGAACCCTGCATCCAACGAGTACAAGAAGCTGCAAGCCTTCCTCCGAAACGACAACATCCAGGTAGCCGTCCGTCCGTGCGTCCCGCAGCATGTGTGTCTCTCTCTCTCTCTCGTCCTCCTATGTCCCGCTAACTGTCTGTCCGTCTCTCCAGGTTGGCAGAGTTGACTGTTCAGCAGACTCAAAGTTGTGCGAGTCCCTCTACATCCACACTCCCTGCGTGGCTGTCTTCAAAGGACTGGGAGTCCATGACTTTGAGATCCATCACGGTCGGTACCTGCGATCTTTTACGCAACATTTTTTTTTGTCTATTAAAGTAACTGAAGTAACAATTTCTGAGGGGGGATAGAAGTCATTTATTCATTCACACATTTAATGTGTGCGAGCATGTTGGACAGTCAGTCGGTAAGCAGTTGCGTTCCCTTGGTTCCAGTGACTGATTAGCTAAACGGTTGCACATTAATAGTGCGTCCGTCTGACTGTGAGTCGTTCCTGTCTGCAGGTAAAGACGTGCTGTACAACATTGTGGGCTTTGCGAGGGACAGCGTTCGCGCTCATGTGACGACTCTGAGACCCGACAACTTCCCTTCGGACAGGAAGGAGCCCTGGCTGGTCGACTTCTTCGCTCCGGTGTGTGACCGCCGGCTTTGATTCTGACAACCTTTGACAACCAGCACTGTGTGTTACAGTAAAGACACTCAATCGCAGGCATATTGTCAATAATGAATAAGACGGCACAGAAACATCCTTGGTATAAAGCCGTAGTGTTTCGATGCCGGCAGGGTGCACGCACAACGCAGGAAGGTGGAAACCCCACGTCGTTACTGATAGGCCTCATTTACTCGGATAGTTTTACACTTCACACTTGGCCGCGCCATTATCTGGCCTGTTTACCTTCGGGGCTGGTGAAGGTGCTGCGCCTACAACGCAAACAGTGATTGACTTCTTGTGATGCACATTGAACTAGTTCATGTTTGATTCGTGCGCAGTGGTGTCCTCCATGTCGAGCTCTGCTGCCCGAGCTGAGAAAAGCTTCAATCCAGTTGGCTGGACGGATCAAGTTTGGCACTCTGGACTGTACCATCCACCAGGGCCTCTGCAGCACGGTGAGCATGTGCACATCTGGAGGCCGCCGTCGGTCAGAGACGGGCGCACGCCGCAGGCGGGTTGATCGTTGTTCGTCGTTCTTTCTGTTCCTCAGTATAACATTCAGGCTTATCCCACCACGGTGATCTTCAACGGCTCCTCCGTCCACGAGTACGAAGGACAACACTCGGCTGACGGCATCCTGGAGTTCATTCAGGTACTACTGCTGTACGGCGATGATGGACGGAACGTCTGGAATCAAAGGGGTTAACACCGCTTGTCTTTGCAGGATCTGGTCAATCCGTCGGTGGTGACCCTGGATCCTTCCAGCTTCAGTGAAAAGGTTAAAGGTAAAAGCAGCGCTTAGAGCAACAGAACGTCACCAGCCAACTCCTTAGTTTCTGACCAAACGGTGCTGTTCTTTTTAATAGAGGTGCTCTCAAACTTAAACTGGTTTTACTGTTCGAGCGACGCGTTGACCCCTCTCGTCGCTCGCACTGAAAACACACGTTCAGGAAATCTGAAATCTGGACCCGTCTGACTGAATAGACAAAGCTCCCTCGCTGACGTCACTCTGCTGGTGTGGTTGCAGGTCGAGCGGAGGGGCAGATCTGGGCGGTGGACTTCTACGCTCCATGGTGTGGCCCCTGTCAGGCTCTCATTCCAGAGTGGAGACGCATGGCCAGGGTACAACACGCACACACACGCACCCACACACACACACACACACACGCTGGGTTAAACATCCTGCAGAGGAGTTAGAAAATTAGAAAATTAGACCGGTATAGATCACATCAAGTGAAAACGCACCAGTGTCTCGTTTCATCAGGACACAAACATTGCAGCCCAACTGACGCTGGAATTTAAGTTCTAAGGGATAAATATTTTAAATGTATAAAAACCAGGGCGGAGGATTTGAAGAGGACACGATTCCACTGAAGTCCCATCTGCTTCTAATAAACCGCGATCGTGTTTGTAGCCTTTTCATCGGCGAAGCCGGATGTTTTATTGCTCATTTTGTTGTGGTGGGATAAACGCTGTATGCGCTGCATTAAGCTGATGATGGGCCTGCTGCTTTAAACTTGAAAGGAAGCTTAGGTCTAGACTCGTGAGGAAGTGTTTGTGTGTGATGCGTCTTTTCTTTTCGTCCAGATGCTCTCGGGTCAGATCCTGGTCGGCTCGGTTGACTGTCAGCGGTTCCAGTCCTTCTGTCAGGGTCAGAGTGTGAGGTCGTACCCCGAAATCCGCCTGTATCCCGGCAACAGCCGGCAGCCAGATCGCTACACGTATGTTGGAGTATCCGTTTCATCCTTGCACATCCAGCACAGAAGCAGTGAACACGTTTAGTGGAGCCAAATACGATTCATGCTGGTGGGAGTGTCGGGATGCTTCATGGATCTTGTCTCCTCAGGAGTTACGATGGTTGGCACAGAGACGCCCATTCACTGAGATCCTGGGCGCTGAGGTGAGAGCAAAAGAATCCATTATTGTGTGGCTGTGGAGTCCTACCGTGGGATTTATGTCACGTGTGTGTGTGCAGCTCTTTGCCCAAAGCGTCGGTGGACCTGACTCCAGAGTCCTTCAAGTCTCTGGTTCTGTCGGGTCAAGATCACTGGATCCTGGATTTCTACGCCCCTTGGTGTGGCCCCTGTCAACACTTCGCCCCAGAGTTTGAGGTCCTGGCTCGGGTGAGACGCCGATCATCCAGATGACTTTTTTTAGAAACCGCCACGGTGCACTTAAAATAAGGATCTCCGTGTGGTTGAGGATGTCGTCTGTGTGATGGACAGGTTCTCAAAGGGAAGGTCCGAGCGGGGAAGGTGGACTGCCAGGCGCATCATCAGACGTGTCAATCCGCTGGAATCACTGCGTACCCGACGGTCAGATTCTACCCTTACCTGGGAACAAGACGGGTGAGCTTTCAATTGAAATAAATGAGAATTGTTCTGTTTGCCGACAAGCGTACGGCCTAAAAGCCCAGATCGTTTACTGACATCCCAATCAGTAGTGGACTGCGTCCCGGAATCAACGATGTCAGTCGCTGAGGAGGCATCTCGCTTCTTTTTTCATCAGTTAAACCAGATAATGAAAGAAATTAGTAGGCAATTCATTTCCCGTCTATTTGTTGATGTTTTACCAAGTGTTTAACCATAAAATGGCTGCAATCATATCATCTAACGTGTGTGTGTGTGTCAGCATGAACGCAGCGGAGAACACGTCAACAGCCGAGACTCGAGTGTGATCGTTGACGTGGTCACACAGCGACTACAGCAGCTGTCGCCGCGGTTACAAAACAAACGGAAGGTAAGTGTCCTTCGGGTTCAAACTTTAAGAGGTAACCTGACATCATCCGCGGCTGACCAACATCTTTTTTTCTTCTAGCAGGACGAACTCTGAAGATCTGAGCTGGTGCCGCGGGGAGGAACGGCAATCTGATTGGTCGACGAGGGACCGCGGTGGATTTGATTGGTCCAACTCAAAGGTCAACACTACTCCTTTTAGAAGTCCAACACAGAGACTGACGGACTGGACACTGACTATTACCTTCTGTGTTGAATGTACCGAACACTCCTGCCTTGTTTTTATTTGTTTTTATTTTGTCTCCATTGTTTGTATTTACTCTATGAAGTAAAAATTGTGAGACACTGGATCACGAACATGTTGCTGAGCCGCGCACAGAGAGCCCGACGTGGACACAGTGTTCCATTTTATTGTTCATGTAAAAACTGGTGGACCGTCAGAATAAAACAATGTGTTCCATTTAAAAATATTTAAACATTCACAGATTCTGATTCTGCTCTCCATTATAAAAAGTATTTCTCTGTAGAGATTTTGTCATTCATGGATTAGTCAGTTGGAA
This sequence comes from Apeltes quadracus, assembly GCA_021346845.1. Lineage (NCBI taxonomy): Eukaryota > Metazoa > Chordata > Actinopteri > Perciformes > Gasterosteidae > Apeltes > Apeltes quadracus. Next base: position 16,347,995 of record CM037932.1, read on the forward strand.
GGACCGTCACAATATCAGCTCTTTACTACACGTTATGTTTTCAATGCAAATAACTTGCATTCAGATAAAGTGAAGGGAGAATTGATTTGTAACCTATTAAAAAATGAAATGATTTAGGAAGGGCTGGGATATTTAGAAGATGTCAGATGTGCTCCATTAACATGACATCAACAGAGATAAACAATATATCGTGACACCCCTAAAGGCGGTATCGTCATTAGGACGGGTTGTGCCTTGTAGCCCGATTGATTGACAACCTCGTCGTGGTGCATGCTGGGAGTGTGCAAACTGAACCAGATGGGTCAATAACAGTTGGGCTGTGGATTATTAATGTAAAAAAAAAAAAAAACTAGAGCTTTCTGTTGGTTGTGTGTCACCGATCGAACCAGCAGGGGGCGCCGATGCTGCTCGGATTCTTCTGCACTGATTAGCTGTTTTTCATCCGATGCGTTTGCGGTGGTGACGACTGCGGTCCGCCCGGGTGACTTATCCCATAATGATATGTGGACCAGATGGTTCCAGAAACAACGGCAGAACTATTATTTAAATCCACAAAATATTTACGAATTCTATTCAGAACAATTATTCATTATTCATTTAGGATCCATTTGACTTGTGAACCCACCGTGGTTTACAGTGTGTGTGTGTTTGTGTGTTTGGATGACAACGTCGGATTCAGCAGATGTGTGCTGGATAGCTGAAGCTTCGGTTTAGACCAAACACGGCGACGTCACCCGTTACTGGACCCGAGGCAGAAGCACCAAAAGCACAGGAGGCCGAGCTGAAGCTGAACGGCTTCATTTACGCCCTTGAACCCTGAAGAGGTTGAAACGGCAGTGAAAATGATCCCAAAACGCAACTTGACTGTCGTTTTTTACTGACGGTCCACCAGAGAGCGTTGGACCGAATGTGGCCCAAACCCTGCGTCCCGTTGACGCGTCGTCCCTGCAGGCCTGCAGCTGTTTGTCCTCGTGGACTCTCTGCTCCCAACCAGGTCAGCCGCTGTGAAACGTGAACAGAGCGACCCTCAGACCGGAGGAACAGACTGCACCTTTATGCCGTCGCCAGGTGTGTTTTCAGCCCAGGCCGCCGGCATGAAGTCAACACGTGAGGAGAGGAGACGAGGAGAGAGGAGAAGAGTGGAGGAGGATGAGGAGGTGTAATGGCAGTAAGTCCATGAAAACATGTTCTCTTCCCTCTCATGGAAACTGCAGCTGAGAAAACAGTGCTGGAAATTAGCAGGCAACTACTGGAAGCACGCCTACACACACGCACACCGAACATGCCAAAATACACACACTGGCTGTGTTTATCGCTGCTGCTCTGTTTTGTTACACAAACCGTAAGGTCTAAAGGGTCAACTCCTTTCCTCTTCTAGTTATTAGGAAGGTTTATTTCAGGACAATTTTAGTGTTTGTAAACTATTTTCTATACAAATGCTATTTCCAAAATATATTCTCTAGAAATACACAATAGAACCTGGTTGAACTCACGGCAAACCTTGTCCAGAAAAAGTCCCGCCCCCTTCTGCTCGACCACCGTGGGGCCTCATTTACGGAGGTTATGAATGGGATGGCGACATTCAAATGATGTCTTAAGTTATTTTTTTAAGAATATTTGATGTTCAAGACAAGTTTGCATACGCAGTGAACACCTCTACATTAAAGTGCTTCCTTGAGTAGGTCATGAAGTAAAAAATGTCTCCTTTAAAAAAGCCTTAAGTAACCTTCTTGTTTTCATATATATTCTGGTTCCTTACCTCCAGTCGAGTCCACTGACAAACAACGCTAATAATACTTTCACGAAGCGACAGTAACATACATGTGATACGGTCTCAGTCTTTTGACCTTAAATGTTATGTTTGTGTTGTGGTGGTCTCCCTTTCCTAACACAGCGTGTCAGGGTTTTTACTGGCTGGTCGAACAATCAAAGCTGGACGTCGCAGCGAGCGAGGAAACTCGGGCTCGAATTCGTTCCACACGGTTCAATTATTTGGATTGCGAGCAACGAGTCACGGGTGGGACGTGCGGTGTGACTTTTCCAATCCCGAGCAGCGCGTCTCAGTAATGGCTAAACGTGGCCTCACATCCCCGAATCTCTCCCCGACCGAGCCAAGGAGGTGTAATTATAAAATACAGTTCTGATCGATCAAGAGGCATCCTGATGAGCTTAATAAACGATGGATGGAGCACAACTCACTATGTGCGTATTTTAAGTATGCCGCTTTTAATTAAAATATTTTTGAATGTATATTTTGTGAGTGAATAGTTTTTCTTACTTTGTCCATAATGCAATAATAACAGAATTGCAAAACGCATTTTCCATTTTTCACGAAACATTGAATTTTGTTTTCTTCCTTTGTAAATGTTTCTGTTTCATGATCAATGTAAAGCAATTAAAGCATTACACCACACAGACCTCTCCCGAGGGGAAATGAAGCCATTACATCGCTTTATTCAGGTATGCACACAACCCCGCGTAGAAAACCCTAAAAAACAAACCTTTACAGTTATTTCCAAATTTAGCTTGGCTAACGTTGACTTAGCGTTTGCATTTGGCACTTACAGATTGCATAAACTTTGAGTGTCTTTGGTAACCTACGCCGCTGCACCACCTTTTTGTGGTGACGTCCCCTCAAAAGAACTGCTACACAAACATGTGCTTTTTAAAAATTGCCGCACTGCGCACTCTTCCTACAGCGCGTACACTCAGTGGCCACTTTCCGAAGAACAAATGCACGTTTGTTAGGTTGATAATGCTGCGTTGTTGTTAATACTATCGTAGCGCATGTGGATTAAATCGCGTGTTGGTTCTGAGTGATGTCAACGGTGAAGCATTTCAAAGGTGACATCTGCCCCCGACGTGTATGTAAACGAGGACGCAAGAAAAATGAGTAACACTTGTCAATATAATGTCAAATGTTTGATGAAGCTGTTGCACTGAGTTACATTATATTGTGTAGGTGTAACAAATGAAGTGGTCACTGAGTGTACATTTTTAACACAGACATTTGTTTTTTTTGTGACACATTGAGACCAGCGGAGGCTCCGTCCACGTCCTCCCGCCGCGTCGCCTGCTCCCGGTTCCCGTGGTGCTTCCTGTCGCTCTTGCATATTAAACACGACAGACGTTAAGGTCACGGCTACATCATAGTCCAAAAAGACCAAAGTCCAAATGGCTTTCAATGTCCTCCGTCACATCGCCACGGTGACTTTTTTTGGTTCCAAACATAATGTATGGCTTTGCGTAGGGTTTCGTACTGCAGCGCCGCGCCTTCTCTTGTCTTTTTGAGTGCTTTACGTATACACACACAAACACACAAAAACACACACTCCACACAGACTCACACACTAAACGCACGCTGATTAATGTTTGTGCAAAAAGAAAATGAACTACATTCAGCTACAACAGCCTGTGATAGTGCAATGTCTACACACGCATACACACACGCAGTCTCACACATACACGCACACACACGCACACACACAAACAGACAAACACGCAGCCAGATCTCAGTGGCGGCTCCGGCGCTGAGCAGCTCGGCCTTTCCCCTGCAGGGTCTGATTCCATCTCTGTTCAAACAGACAGGACGGGAAAATCAATAATCCGTTACTCGTCACTCCGTACACATCGAGTTCAGTTGCTGTGGTAACGCTTAAGAATTTCCACCACGCCATTCCCAGTCAATCAACTTAATTAACGGGTTTGAGGGACTCTGAGTGAGTAGTGTCACAGATAGCTGGGCTTGAGAAAGGCCGCCTCTCGTTTCTGGCAGCGGTAGGAGATGGTTAGAAATGGTGCACCTGGCAGTGTCACACTGTGCAACTGAAATAAACCCCAACAAACAAACTTCCCTCAGGAATTAGCCGGCCGTGTTCACTTTACACCCAACGTTTCCCATCAAACCTCAGTTCAGATAGTTAGTTAGGCAAGAAAAAAGGTTATCGGGGCGCTGAAAGTGTGTTCACATGTCAAATAATAGGAGACTCTTCTGCATTTGAATTGCACCTTGATCTTCCTGCCCATTTTCTCCTTCCACTTTTGGGCAATGGAGGTGTCGATCAGGAGCAACCTGCAGGCACAAATCACAGAGAAGATTCAGTGGAGCAACCTGCAGGATACAACAGTTGAGATGAAAACCAGCTTACGTCAATGGAAGGTATCACTACGCCATTATGCTTTAGGGCGCCTACATTAGCAATTAGCATTGAGAAGCCTTAGATTAAAGTTGAAATATATTGTCATTTAATTGGACATTTGTCCGCTGGCGTGTGGCGTAGGCCGTGGCGTCCACAACCACGCTGTCCCGACTCTGGACTGTGTACCTGGACGTCTCATCGTTCTCGTAGCCCATGATGAGGTAGTCCTCCCCGGGGGACAGAGGAGGACACAAGCAGGAGGAGGAGTAGTAAAGCGTCTGCGTCTCCTTGGGAATGTTGACCAGAGAGGACTTCAGCACCTCCTTCACCTCCACCACCGCCGTGGGCTCCAGGCCGCGGTTCCTCACCTCCCTCACCCTGGCTCTGATCACTGAAGGAGGGAGTCGTCAGCATACGTGGACACTTTGGGCAGCTTCTCACGCAGAAGCTCGCAGGGCTCTTTTGTTTTCTTCCTCAAATTATTGTTTTAAAGAATGAAACCTTGAGTGATATTTAAATTTGCCTTGTTCCAAACCGTTGAATCTCTGCACTAAAGCAAAACAAGTGATTATAGAGAAGACATATAGTTTTTATTCAACCGATACTTGAACCCTTATGTCCACTGAACACACCTATACTTTGAGGTGTATTTCTTATAATCAGTCATCCTGAAGACTGGCCACTGTCCGTGGTCCTGAAAAGACAGCCGGTTCTAAGGACAGTGACGGCGTTAAGAAGGTCAAAGTCTGCTTCAATTGGACGCTTCTATTTGTTAATCTTGTTTTATTGATTTTTTTTATCCAGATAAATGTCTTAATGCCGGTAAAAGTACGCTCATCTATATACATTTATGTCTTCGTAAGCACTTTGGTGCAAACAAGAACGGAGACACCGTCAAAAGGAGAGGTGGAAGAAGCAGAGTTGAAGGAGAAAGCAGCACAACCAGAGGCAGCATGTGTGGCGCAGCAGGTTGGAGTAAATGTCGTTAAGGGAGCTCCTGTTGTTAACGGCTGAAGAGAAAATATAAAAATGTTCCTCAAAAGCATTAGGTCAATAGATCCACATGGAAATCTCTGTTGTGCCTGTGCGTTGAAATCATCTGGAAAAGCCTTTCTGGGCCTTTTCGGTTTAGTGTGTAATTTAATTTATGTAACCAAACAGCCAGAAAAAGAAGTCAGAGAGAAAGAATCTGCCGAATAGTTTAGTGATTCTGGAACATCTGCTGGCGAAGTGAAGTAATGAGCATTCGGGCGACATTGACGACTCACACGTCACATTAAGAGGAGCTGATTTACCGCCAGATGTGTCGACCTGATCCCCTTTCTCACTGTAAAACCTTAAATGCACCAACCACTGGCTTTGAGTTTACGTTTACATTGCATGCAGGCGGCACACTGAATAGTGAAGCCTTGAACTTGCATTCTCTCCACTGACCAGCAGGGCGTCTCCTGCAAGTCCATGGAGGTCTATGAGAAAAGTGCTTTACTTTTCACTTAATTCATTCCCTCAACAGACATTGTGAACACGAGTTTGTGGTCTCAAACTCTAGTTTCAAGCCTTCTTCAATACAGGATGACGCTTTTGTAGATAAGTGTTCGCTTGAGTCACCTCTGTCATTTGGTTGAAAAAACGGCCAAAATACCAAACTCAAGGTTTGGCATCAACAAACCAAAGATTATTCTTTTGTGTCATATCTATAAAAAAAAACATATTGAAGCCTGAAATGACTCACCGTAGTTGTAGTTGTTCCTCTGGTAGTTTTTGAAACCCATCTTGACTGTCTTACACTTACAGCGATCTACTAACACACAATAACAAAAACAATGGGTTCAGGCTCCACCTACTTAAAAGTCCATATTTACACACTGAATTTGTTACCCTGCACTCACTTTTCCACGTCCGTTTTTGTACAGATTACAATGAAGAGAAACAACATGTTCATCGAGTGCTGGAAGGTGCATTTTGTTGACTTTGGAACGAGCTCTGTCAGCTGTCTCCACTCGTTCCATCGGCTCTTTTTTGCCCTCAACCTAAATGTTTACGGTCACATTGCTGTGAATTGTGCAGAAAAGCAGACAAAGTGTGCTTGGGAGAGCCCCCTCGCCAGTGGGACCGCCCCAAGTCCTCTCGCACTTTGAAAGAGCGCAACTCAATGTGTACATTGGGACAGGCGAACAGGACGGTCACCTCCGTTTGGTCCTCTGCAGTGTAGGTTGTTGGAGTCCATTGGAAAGTCTGGACTGGATTCTGTGGGAGGATCAAACCAAGATCAGCTCTTGGGGAGCTTGTGGAAACTGGTTTCCAGCCTATTTGTGTTCAGGTAAACATTTGCACCTCAGCGTGAGAGCAATTATTTCCAGAAGTTGAACCGACTAGCTGCGTTGTGGAGATTCTGTGTTGGTGTGATACTGTTTGAGATGCTGTGTCCAACACTCAACCTACACAAACAAGCCATCTTCTAGGAAAGTCATTGTTAACAAGGTCAAAGGTCAGTCTCACCTGGGTTACACCTGGCTGGGTCCTGGTGGTACGGATCTAAAGACACAAAGCACGCGCAGAGAATGAGAAACATTGGTGGATTCAATACACATTTGAAATCGTCCCTTGTTGTTGAGACCTGTAGGGTACGTCGGAAAAAATGAGATTGTGGATACAATCCACCAAAATACCCAACTCAAAGTCCCCAGCTGTTGAAAGATTGCTTTAGGGTTGCTTTTGTGACAGCGTGGCTGTAATGCTCACAATGCTCATAGTCTTTGTGTCCAAGCGTCTTTGAATGCAACACCGAGTTAGCGATGCATGGAATGAAAAAGACAAACTGTGGCAGCCTCTGATTTCTGTTCCAATAGACCGGCTTGTTAATGGAATTTCTTTTTTTACTGGGAACCGGCCTCTAAAAAAACCCCAGAAAACAACTCGAGCCGTCCACCCAGAAAATCAACAAATCACACCGACGGGGAAATCCCAGAAACCCCGCCGGGCCAGAGCCGCCCTGCGTGGGCGTATCGTTATGGAGGTCAAGGGGATTGAGATTACTTCTTTTCTTTTTTTTTTTTTTTTTGCAGAACCTGCTGGTCGAAGGACCGTTTAAAGAAGCAGGGGACAGTGAAGGTTTCACTGAGTGTAAAACGAGTGGGCCGCCTGTATCAAGGAGCTCTTTGAGGAAACCGTGGGAGCGAAGCTGGTGGGGGAAAACCTGACACTATCTGTTCGAGAAACAAACCGCCTGGCGTGGAAGCACGATAGAAAACCGTGATAATACTCAGCCAAGTGGGGAAAACTGCTCCCCGATGGTCCGTGTTTATTAGAGAAACGGGAGAAATATGCTGATTTCGAAGTAGCCTCCTTATGGACTTTATGACATTAAACTGATGCCAGATGAATGTGTATCGGAGGGTCTGTGGGCTGTTCTTCCCTTTAACTGTTGCCTTTCCACTTGAATACAATCATATGTTCATATCACTAGTAGGTAAAAAAACACTAATTATATAGTTATTAACACATAATGAATGTATTTTACTCATGAATGCATTATTGTTAAAAAATCTAATTCTGCTTCTGCTTCATCTCTAATATTCTGTCTACCTGTAACAGATTCCATGTTTTCAGCCATAAGCTCAACGCAGTTTTTAGATTGGCAGAAAGCACACGTCCAACAACTCAGCCCTAACACACCGCGGCACGCAGCGGTCAACGCCTTGATGGCAAAGTGCGGCGGTACCTGGTCCCTCTGCCTTCACGATGGCCTCGGGGGAGATGCAGACGCCGCGGTCGTACAGCGGCAGCTCGCTGCAGGCCAGGCTGTCCGGCCAGCTGTGGTTGTAGCGCTTCATCACCGGCTCGCAGCCCTGCTTCGCCCGCTCGCACACCGCCTTGCAGGGCTTGATGGGCTCGTGCTGGAAGTCGATGGTGCAGATGGGGGCGTACATGGCGCACAGGAAGAAGAGCAAGTCCGGACTGCAACCGGTGCCTGGAGGTGGGGGAGGGGGGGGACACGGACAGGTGTGTTACCGCCAGAGGGATCTCGTATAACCTTTGTGGAGTGTTCCAGGTGGAAGCCTCTAAATGGGTTCTAGTTGGAACCTTTGTAAATAGGTCCATACAGAACCAAAAGCACCAGTTTCTACCAGTATTTCTACGGTGTGGGCAGAGGAGGAAAATGTGTTTTTTATTCCAGCACTGCGGTACGGCAGCACGGAGTCACAGAAATACTTTCAACTTGTGACCCGAAGCGGCTCCCTGGTTTTGGGCCTGCAGGTCTTTTATTAGGACATTTTTCTGGTTAGAGGCTGATTGCCTTCCCACTTTCTCCCTCCGCTCCTCCGACCTCAGCTAAATTCTAACTTCAACCGATACACGCGTGTGCTTATTGAAGGCAGACGTGTGTGGACCATTGACACGTGACGGCAGGCGACGAGGTCATCAATGCCACGAAGCCCGGCGCTCGGCACAGCAGAGGACTGTGTGGCCACGTTCGCACAGATATTTGACCGTGGGATTGTGATTCACACAAACAGCACACAGAGACAGACCTCCAGATAAAGAAAGGGAAACGTCAGATAAGACCGTTGACGGTCGAAATGTAATCTTTGTAAAACAACACATAGTTTACAGATGGATACGGTGTGTGTGCAGAACGTGCAGGTTATCAACATAAGTCAACAACTTCTCGAAAACAAACACAAGTTGTGGCATCCAGTATCGGCTCCTGTGCAGAGGAGAAAAGAGTCACAAGTTCAAGTCTGGTGAACGATTGAAAACATGCAACATACATTTCTAATCATCATCTTCTGCATGTGCTAATTTTACCTGAGTGGTAAGATGCCACTAGAAGTATGTAAATAATATATACAATTTAGGGGAACTTTTGGGATTTTATTATCCGTCGGACTGAAGTTAAACCTTAAAAACGAAGGTTTGGCGAAGGTTGGAAATGACGGCAGCTTACATTAGCTAAGAGCTAAGAAAAAAGCATTAACTCTCTCTTTAATTAGCAGCGAGAGAAACTACATTAATAACAAATGAGGCTGTTTTTTATTGGAATTAGCTGTGAATGGACCTGAGAAAGAGAGGGAGGTGCTGGCGTGCGTGAGGGTGCCAGTGCCAGGGACAGGGATTGTGATTGGATGGCGGCCGGAGCTCCGCTCTTGGATATTTGTTTGTGATGCCACTGTGACGCCTGCATAGCTTATGTTTACAGTTTCTGATCCCGCCAAACAGCTGAAATGTAAACCGCTATTTTGAGAAGTGAACAGCTGCCAGTGAAACATGTTCTTATTTTTTCAGGACACAGTAAAACCCAATATGAGTTTTTTGAAGTTGTGTTAGACGCAAGTAGCTCAGGTTTGATCATAAAACTGTCACAATTTAACTTAAAGAACGATGTGCATTTGGCTTTGTGAAAAGTGAAAACGATGCACATTGGAGCTTCCCTCAGTAGTTGATTGATTCATCAGTAAATCAACAGGGAATTGACAAGATGAATCACTTCAAACAAAGATGGAATGTGATCATTTCCTGGTTTCACTTGTCTTATCATCGTAGTGATTGTAATCTTCAGGTTTTAGTCAAGGAAGGACATTTCAAGACATCACCTCTTAAACTTTGTCTTTGGACTTGATGCCTGCAGGACAAAGGCAGATGTATCGATTTGAAAATAATATATATATATCCAGGACGTTGATGTTAAACTATCAATGACATATAAGTAGTTTGAAAGTTTTCCTATTATAAATGTGTTTGGGTAAACAACACAACGCAAAAGGAATAGAACACATCAGCACACGTCTGCTTCGTCCCTGACTGGCGCCACGAGAGCCGATTTCTGTCACTTCTTCAGCAAAGTTAATCCAAATGTTGCTTTTCACAAAAATGTTTCCATGATCCGACGGTTTCAGGTTTCCTATCGTTGAGTCAGAAGAGCTCAGACCAGATCGCTGCTCCTCCTTTATTCCCCCTGCAGACGGTAAAGAGGAGCAGAACGACGACAGCAGCCGACAGGAAGCTCTCGGGAATGACTGATGCACAACGACGTCACGGCTTAGAAGATAAAAGCAAACACGCACCCGTTGGATGTGGAGAGTGACTCATCTGGTTTTCACTGATGTGATATAAAGACATCACTGGGTTGCTGTTACTGTGTGGTCGATTGGAGAAACTTCACCCTAGAATGTTTTCATGTTTTCTCTAAATTTCCCATTGATGTTTATTAAAAAACACACCTGCTGTTCTCTATCTCCTCCCTTCCTACGTCCACTTGTGTCCTGCCTCTTCTTATCGAGGAATGCATTTGTCTCAATAGTTGATCAAATAGGGTTTGAGAATTGTATGCATCATTTTACATAGCTTGACATATTCAAATTTGCAATTATTTACTTTCGACAGTCTGAAACCAATACTTGCTTATACTTGAAAACGGTATCTTATAAAACAATATTATTTTAAAAGATTCTCATGTCATCAGTCCTATGGCTGTTTAAAAAGTTGCAGAAACAGCGTTCCGCGCTCACCCAGCAGCCCCTCGTACTGCTCGATGGCCAGCACCGCGTTGTCCTGCGTGCTGTGGTGGAGGTGGTTGGGCATCTTGGTCATGTTCCACGGCATGGAGCCGCACAGCGGGATCCGCACCGACTCGCAGGACGCCGCCCGGACCGCCGCCGCCGGCCACAGGGCGCAGGACGCGGCCAGCAGAGACACGCAGAGTCCCGGGGAGAGCATGTTTCCCCGCAGGCGCCTCGCGCAGCTCGATGCACCGGCAGTTCAATCCGGATGTGGACCTGGGGGGGCGCGGGGGGTTCTTTGGGGTTTTTGTGCGGCTGATTGGTGCGTTTTTGTGCCGCCGCTGTCCGGTCTGCAACCCGAGGGAGCGAGAGGAGCCGCTTATTCAGACTTTCACCTCCTCCTCTTCCTCCACCCCCGCCCCTCCTTACACACACACACACACACACACACACACACACACACACACACACACACACACACACACACACACTCCTCTTCTGCTTTCTTTACCCTCCTCGGCTCCTCCACCTCTTCTCTTGTCCTCCGCGTAAAGGGAAATAGATTCCTTTTTGATGAAAAGTCAACACCACTAAATCCGTTATCCGTTTTATTTTTGGTTTGTAAGCCCACCTCCCCCGAAAATCTGTGTTTAGCTGGGGTCCCTTGTAATGTCTTTTTGGAGTTGTTGTCATTTCCACCATATAAAGTGCATCAACAGTCTTTTTGTAAACACACAAGTAACGTTAATTAAAGCAGGTTAAGTTGAGCATTCGCTAGGCCACGCCCCTTTCTCCTCCTCCCAGACTGTCACTAACTGCACATCCCTGAATTATCTTTTTTTTTTTTTATAATTAAAAGGTTATTTCAGGTATAAGCAGAGAGACCTTCAGCAGCCAGCGAAACCAAACCTGTCATGCTAAAATGGAAATAACCATCATGTTTTTCAGTCTCGGTCTCACTGGGTTGTTGGTCTCAATCCAAATCTTGCTGCTATTGGATTGCCAACTGTTGCTGACCTTTGACCCCAGCAGGCTTGTTGCATTAACAGCTTGGTTATTGGCCCATTAAAGCCGATCGTGACGGAGCAAACTGCAGTATGTGTGTGTGTGTGTGTGTGCGATAGCACTAATGGATGTCAGATGTTCAAGGAGCTTCCCATGTTAGGGTCAAGTTACAGCCAACACACACACACACACACAAGGTCTCTGGGTTTTCTGACTCATGGATCAACATGCAGAGAACTGAGTCAGCACTTTCCCTCCCGTCCTCCCTTCCATTCTTCCTTCTCTTTCTCTTCCTTTCCTTCTCTCATTTTTTACTTTCTCGATTACCATGAATTCATCTCCACCAGTGTGTTTGTGACGTAAAAGCTTCTCACGTTTGGCAGGAAAAGTCATATCAGCAGAGCACTAGCGTAAACAGGGGCCCACACACGCACATAAACACACACACACACACACACACACACTCTCCAACACACTTAAAAAACCTTGTCCTTTTAACTAATTTCCTCTTCTCATTTGTCCTTGTTTCCTTTCCTCACCTTTCTTTTCCACTTTCAGAGATCTAAAACAAACTTTTGCAGAAACCTGACCTCTCTCTCCCTTAATCCCCCTCTCCCTCCCTGTGTGTGTGTGTGTGTGTGTGTGTGTGTGTGTGTGTGTGTGTAAGTGTGTACGTGTGTTGTGATTGTTGTTCAGCTGTTTCTACCTACCTCTGTATGTGGAAATATTCGTGGAAACTACCTGAATCCTTTCCAACACAAATAACACTGCGGCTGTCAGTACACACACACACACACACACACACACACACACACACACACACACACACACACACACAAATTGCTTACTTTTTGAATTTACTGTTAAAGCATTTGCAGGTTGGAGGTCATTGGTGCATTACTGCAAAAACTGGAGGACTCAATTTCACACATTCCTCTTGGCAGAACGTGATGCATCCATTACCCACAATGCAACTCCACTGCTGATAGATTCAGGTGTGCCAGGCGCCAGCAGAAAGGGGGGTGCGGGCTGCAGTGCCATCGGACCCATGCAGCGCCGGCCCGAGGCATAAGCAAACTAAGCGGCTGCTTGGGGCCCCCTGTGGCCACCAGGGGGCCCCAAGCAGCCAGCGAGCCGCGAGCCGGCCCAAGCTGCCGGCGAGTTGCCGGTGAGCACTGGGCGAGTTGCTTATATCTCAGGTGTAAGGTCTCCGCTTCGGGAGCCAGCAATCCAGGTTTGATTCCCATCTGGGATCGTTAGTGGCTTTATAATAGTTTTATAATTTTCGCTATAACATTATAGCGTGACATTTGTGCCAATAATCTTCTAGCACAGGTGACTGCGTGGAGAGGGGCCCCCAAATGAACAAAACAAAGGATCAGGATCATTACACTAGAGTTCCGTACAACAAACAGACAAACAAACAAAATGTTGACGTAACCGCTGCACTCAAAGGTTCTGCACAAACTAAAGTCTCGCTGCTTTAACAGTGAAAGCAGATTCACAGGGTGAATATCTCAAGAGTTATTTCTCACTAATTTCTTATATATATTACACAAAAATCCTTCGGTTGTGCAGTGCTGCGGTCACACTCCGGGTGATGTGCCACGCAAATACACACACTATTAGAATGTATTTTTTACTAAATCATTTTAAAATCTTCTTAATCAAAACAACGTTTTAAACCAGTTTCCGCAGACCTTGAGTCTTTAGCGGCTGATGAAAGCGGGGATGTGGCTCCCTCTTGTGGAGAACAGTGGAAACAACATCACCCGTATACACATTTGTATTCTTTACTTTTTCAGCCGGATGTAATTATCAATGTTGTGTAACGGCATTGTGTTCGAAGTCTTTATGTGATCTTTTCAGTTTTGTTGTTCCCCCTCCCTAAATAAGAGCGTAAACATGTTTTTTTCCTCTGTTGTAGGTCTGTGTTATCACGCACCTGTTAGGTGTGTCACTGTCACTGTCAGGCAGCAGGTTTCATGTTACACAGCAGCGGTTCGGTCTCACCTCCAGCAGCGTCTATGCTGTTCCCAGTTTACCACGGACAGACACGCTGCAGGACTACAAGCAGTAAGACTGGCTTTGTCCTGGACTTGGTCTACTGGGGACCAGGTTTAGTCAGCATCAGGAGGGACTGCAGGTTTTACTGAACCAAAATGTGGTTAGGTTTTTTTTCACTTCTTCTCTGGAGCAGAAAAGGATGAACAACTGTGTTTTTTTTGTTGAAAGTGAACTGGCCCACCGCTGTGCTCTGGTTTCTTGTGTTTAAACTGGACCTGGAAGTGAATCAGTGCTTTTCTGAAGCAAACCGGATCAACGCCGAGCATCAGGTTTTTCTATTTTATACAGAATACACAAGATATCAAACTTACATAGTGTTGTTCTTTAATTAATTCACACTCAACACCAAATTTAGGGTACTCACACAGAAAAAATGTTTACAACTTAAACGTGAAAACCTGCATTCACATGACCTGTAGCGGTATTGTTCTGTTCTGTTATTCTCTTTCATTTATCTTCCAGGTCCACTCCAGCTGAGTTTAGTCCGTTCGGATCTGCTCTGGTCTGGTCATGCAGTCCCTGACTGAGGAGATCAAGAGCTTCTCTCGCGCGCGGCTGAGGAAGCAGTGCACCCGCGTGACGTCGCTGAGCGGCCGTCGCATCATCGAGACCTGGAAGGGCTCCACGATCACTGTGGTGGAAGACCTCGCACCCCCGGAGAAGACGCTGGGATACGTCCCCGACACCTCCTGGGACCTGCAGGTGGGCATCGTGACCCCCTACCTGCTGCTGGGTGAGTGAAGCGGACACACACCGACTGGAATGAAACAAACCCAAGAATGAGTATTCTGTGTGAAGGTTTGTAGGTTATCATTTGAACTTTATTGGCATTTATAGGTGTTTCTCTTAGCGAAGGCGCTTAATGATCGAATAAATACATTTGCAGGGAAAAATGCAAGTTTACAATTCAGTTCCAGAGCGGTCATGGTGACTTGTCAACATTCAACTACGAGCTGGATTTATCTATAAAGCAGCATGAGGTACAACAAGACAAGATGATTCTTTATTGGTCTCACAGAGCAGCGGCTCCACTCAATATGGACGGGTCCACTCCTTCTGATAACCACCCTGGCTCACGTTAGAGGGTAACCGGAGCCTAGGTGAGGTGGGGGGGGTTCACTGGTTCACAGGCGGAACATAAATGACCCTTTGACCGGCAGTCGAGACTAAACCCTTTTCAGGTTAACTCTGTTCAGCACCCTGGACAGCGTCTTGAACCGAAAAAAGACGATCCCTAAACTAAAACTATATCTTTATTGTTGTATGTTTTTCTGTTTTCCAGGTTCTCAAGATGCTGCACATGACTTTGGCACTCTGAAAAAACACAAGGTGCGATCACACAAAGCACGATGATGGGAATCCTTGTTTATCTGACGTGAGAAAACCGCCCATGACGATATATTAAGTATATTGAGCATCTGAAATGCTGAGCTGCAGCTTTTCGTTTTCAAAATTTTCAAAATGGAGCTTTGCCAAACACTTCTTAGTGTTCCCCCCCAAAAAAACATTGCCTTGGTATTTCAGCGTGTACGAGATAATCTACAAAACTATACTGGCTATTCTGCTCAGTGGGGAGGACGACCTTTAGTTGCCTCCATTTCCCCTTTGACTCAGTTTAAAATGCCACGACAAACGCCTCTAAATAAAGACAGTGAAAACATTATTTTGATGATGGCACGTTGAGATAAAGTCCGTCCCTCCTCCTCCTGTCCCTCGGCAGGTGTCTCACATCCTGAACGTGGCCTTCGGGGTGGAGAACGCGTTTCCTGACCTGTTCATCTATAAAACCGTCAGCATCCTGGATCAGCCCGACGCCGACGTGCTGCTTCACATCCAAGAGTGCTGCGACTTCATCCAGAAGGCTCGCAGCGAGGTGACCCTCGCCGCTGCGGGTTTTATCTCTTCATTCAATATTAATTGCTTAATCCATTTCTCGAACCACAGGGCTCAAACACACGCGGTGTATAATGTAGGGATTGTGAGAGTAAGGGTCTAAACATGAGGGTGACACGCGTTTCAACATCTTCTCCCCTCTCCTCTCGCCTGCTGTGAATAATAGATGTTTAGTTTTGTTCATGTTTTATTAAACTGCCCACAGATCAGATCTCACTGTCATACAAGCTTTTAGCAGCAAAGGCTGCGGCTCACCTCAACATGACACCACACACACACCCACACACACACACACACACACACACACAGCGAGTCATTAGGAGGTCATTAGGGGTGTATGATTACTCAATGTGTGTGTGTGTGTGTGTGTTCATCATTATATTGTTGAGTGTGTGCATGTAGTAATTCCAGCCCTGATAATCAAACTGATGCTTTTACATGGAAATTCAGGGTCACATTACCCAGAAGGCCGTTTGGCTCGTAATGCCCGTCACATGTTGTTGCTGCCAGGATAATGGCAGCATCATGTGACTGAGTTTGTGACTGCATTACAGATACATAAAGTGGTCGAGTATGTTAAAACGTTAAAATGCAGCATCATGTCCCTGATTCCGTCGGGAATGTCCTCCACTGTTTCCCGAGTATTCTTCTAAATATTTGCGTTCTTTAAATTGTTATACACCCAAAGTATTTGAGTTTTTTTTAATCAATTTGTTGCAACTATGCCACTATTATCTTGTAGAAGTTGCCCAACTTTTAAACTGATATTTTCACGTATGGACCCAAACCTACACGCTCCTGAACCAATCGTCAAATCTTTTGCCTATTTTTACTCTTTTGGTGCTAATCTGTCATCAGCTAATCATTTTTAGTCCAAATTCAACATGATATTCTAGTTTTTCCTGAACGTTCAGACTTGTACACATAATGTCATCTGAGTTCACAAAATGTTGTTGTTGGTGGGTCCAACAAAATTCACAAAAAAACAGAGCCCCGAAAACACAGGCTGTAGCGGGGAGGATGGTGGACACAAACAAACACGCTGTCCATTAACCGAGCAGCACATCCAAAGCTGCGGGACGAGCTCAGCTCTGTTCCAATGATCCAACGTTCAGAGCGCGTCCCTGCACATCATCAAGCGGCTTCTGGCTGGTTAACGTAGTGGAGCACGAAGCAGCGGAAGAGGCGGATCCTTCCAACGGAGTTGGTGGAGACCAAAAACTGAGCTGAAAGAAAGAGAGTAAACTAGAATAATATGTGGAGAAAATCAATGTTTCCTTCTGTTTCTCCGCCCAGAAAGGCGTGGTGTTGGTCCACTGCAACGCCGGCGTGTCACGGGCGCCGGCGGTGGTCATCGGCTACCTGATGGCGTGCGAAGGCCGGTCCTTCGACGCCGCCCTCTCGTTGGTCAAATCGGCGCGGCCCGCCTCGTCCCCCAACCCCGGCTTCATGGAACAACTGGGGAGCTACAAGCCACAGATGATGAACGGATGCAGACGCTGAAGGAGGAAAGGAAGCTGCTCGAGGCCCTTCGACAGTTTGAGAAGAAATACGTTTGACTTTAATGAGAAATATTTCATGTGATTCCAAGTCATATTTGGGGTTTTTGTCCTCGAAAAGAGATGGATCTGGTACTCTGGATTAATCAGACTATGAAAATGTAAATATAAAAACATCTGTCCTCCCCTCTAGCTGTAGCTATATAACATGTGGTTTTATTTATCTAGGAGTGAGACTAAATGCGTTGTCTTCCTGATTGCGTGCTATTCCTCTGTGTGTTTTGGTGTTGTCGTGGTCTTACTCACTTTTTTTTAAACAATATTAAATCTCTATGGAAGGAATCTTTTCTCTGCATTTGAACCTACATGTTTCATAGTAGAAGGAACTGCTCACTGTGATTACTGTCACTACTTCATTACCCCACGCTTACTATTCTTCATACAGGACCAGGTTGCTGACGCAAAACGAGCGTGTCAACGTTCTCCTTGCTCAGACCACTCATAACTAATTGTTCCCAACAGATGTGGTGTTTTTCCAGGCTGGCGAAAGCTTATGAAACTGCCGAAATATTTTACTTCAGTCAACAAAAATAAACAGTCACTGATAATAAATTAGAGTCTGCCTTGATTTAACCCGGAACGAATATCCATCGACGTCATTGTTGCCCGAAAAATTGCACCTGAGTGCAAGTGGTGAAAAATCGTGCTGCTGCAGCGCACACACAAACACGCACACACACACACACACACGCACACACACACACGCACACACACACACGCACACACGCACACACACACGCACACACACACACACACGCACACACACACACACACACACACACACACACGCACACACGCACACACACACACGCACACACGCACACGCACACACACACACGCACACACACACACACACACACACACACACACACACACTGACACACTGACACACTGACCCTTTCCTGTCTGGTCCTCCTGCTTAAAAAGGAGAGAGCCCCGTTGGCAGGAGGAGAGAGAGAGCAGCATGCGGATGAAAGCAAGAGGAAGCCTCTTCTCTCCTCCGGTGGTTCCCCTGACGATGGGCTCCTTCTGCTCCGCTCTCAGCAGTCGGATGGCCGTGGTAACGATGATGCCACGTGACGAGTCTCCGGTTCTCACTGTGACAGGTCAGTCGGTCACTTTCTTCCTCTTTTAAAAAAGAATCTTATGTATATACATATATGTACAGTATGTATCTCAAAAGACATTTTATACATATTGTGTTGTCAAATTATCTTAAAATGAAACAATTTAAATGATTTTACTATGAAAGTTATGAAATGCTTTTTAATCCTACACTATTAAAGCATATTATCCAATGTAAAAACTGTCTGGAGGGGACCTAAAATGCAGTTAACAAGATTAAAATGAACAAACAATAGTTTACGGTTTGATTAAGGCCCAAAAATAAATTTCTCAGCCTGCACACTTTGTTTTAATTGTTGCCTCAACAGCCTTTTGACAAACAAAGACCCGAATACATTACTGAAATAGACGGTCACTCTCAGACTCACACTTCTCCAGCTGCTCACATGGTCCAACTTGATTGTCTCTTCAGTGTCGCTGCTGATTATGAAGAACCAACAGTCAATTAGCTGGCTGACCATCAGGGAGTCCCAAGGGTTTGTTTACACCCTCAAGAGCAGCTCTGTTAAACAACATGGACACACACATGGACTTTAAGATACAGGGTTTCAACCAGGATCACTCACACCAACCTGTGAGAAACCTTTATCCACAAGAACGAATGCGCCGCAACGCTCAGATGTCCCACGCAATCATCGTTATCACGCCGCACACCTCCTTCCATTTTCCAAAACATTTCCCCTCCTTTCCTCTTCCTCCATTCAGGGGACCCGATCGAGGCACTTAGTCTACTGCCCCATCCGATCGGGACAGGGTGCAGCATCAGGAGGTGTGAGCTCGGAACCAACAAAACCCCCACGATATGGTATGAAAGAGTTTCAAATCAGAAAACATACACACAATCCTATACTCTTCTGGTGATAACAGCTCTATGCTGTCACCTGTGAAGTCGGCACCAGCCAAGCTGTAATGGCCGCGGCAGCCTCTAGAGGGCGCCAGGAGAACCACACACCGGTTGCCTGGCGATGCCACTTGACTCTGGAGGTTTTGTGACTCTCTTTTCAGGACCATTGCATCATCGTTGTCTAAGTACCACTCCTCCTCCCCTTCCCCCCCACCACACACACGAACACACACACACACACACACACAAACACACGAACACACACACACACACACACACACACACACACACACAAACACACGAACACACACACAAACACACGAACACACACACACACACACACACACACAAACACACGAACACACACACACACACACACACGAACACACGAACACACACACACACACACACACACACGCAAACACACGAACACACACACACACACAAACACACGAACACACACACACACACACACAAACACACGAACACACACACACACACACACACACACACACAAACACACGAACACACACACACACACACACAAACACACACACACACACACGCGCGTACTCACTTTTTCCATACACACGCACACACCGGTCGGCATCCTCTCGTTGATACACAGCTCAACAGTGTGCACGCGCACGCATCCTTCCTCTCAGACGTGCGCGGGGTGAAGTTGTGTGCTCCTGAATGTGGGGAAGGGGGGTGAGGAGGCGGAGGAGTCAGAGGCAGGTCTGTCAGCTGCAGGATTCCATCACTCTTAGCAACCGTTGTTGAGGTTACCACGGGAACGCGCCGCTTCTCCTTTGTCCCCCTGCGTCGCTCCCGTCTCTCTCTCTCCCTCCCTCCCTCTCTCCCCCTCTCTCTCTGGTCCTCCCCCTCCTCGCGTTGCTACGCTCCGGGACAGCCGAGCCGGATCATTTGGCCGTCGCAGTGGCGGAGCGCGGAGCTCAGCTCGGAAGCTGTGAAGGAATAAGTCCTCGGCCGATCGTCTTTGTTTCTTTTTCTTGTTTGGAATCTTCATTGACTCGAAGATGACGTCACTCCGTGCCTGGTCTTCAACTTCACACTCTGTCTCGTGACCTCGGACTTTCAGAGATCAGAGCAGCATTTCGGGTCGAAGGAAGTTGGATGAAGTTCCGCCGAACCCAAACTGTGTGGATGTTTTCACTACTCCGCCAGTCTGAAAGACCGAAGTCATTGTGAACACCTGTACTGACTGAAACACCCACCTCCCTCTCCTCCTTCACCACGCCGAGATGAACGAGGAGGTGCTGGAGGCTGAGGAGCAGGAGGCGGACGTGCAGCAACGTGAGGAAGGGCAGGGAGAGCAGGTGCCCCAACAGGACCAAGAAAGGGAGGAGGTAGAGTCTGAAGAGGTGCGGCAGAAAGAGGAGGAGCATAATGAGGAAGAGGTGCAGCAAAAGCAGGAGGAGGTGTGCGCTGAACAGCCAGAACAGACTGTGGAGATGCAACAGCAGCAGGAGGAGGTGCAGCACAGTGAGTTGATACAGCAGGAGGAGGTGAAGCACAGTGAATTGATACAGCAGGAGGAGGTGCAGCACAGTGAGTTGATACAGCAGGAGGAGGTGCAGCACAGTGAGTTGATACAGCAGGAGGAGGTGCAGCACAGTGAGTTGATACAGGAGGAGGAGGTGCAGCACAGTGGGTTGATACAGCAGGAGGAGGTGCAGCACAGTGAGTTGATCCAGCAGGAGGAGGTGCAGCAGACTGAACAGGAGCAGATGGAGGAGGAGCAACAGATTGAGGAGCTGCAGCAGGCAGAAGAGGAGCAGGAGGAGGAGGAGCAGCAGCAGCAGCAGCAGACAGAGGAGCAGCAGCAGCAGCTTGAGCAGGAGCAGCAGACAGAGGAAGAGGGACAGGTCGAGGAGGCGCAGGACTTCGACTACGCTCCGGAGCAGAACCACAACGACCAGGTCCTGATCCGACTGAGAGAGATGTGAGTAGACGTCAGCTGACCGATGATGTCATGTCAATGGTGAACCGATACCTGGTGTTCGGTCTGTGTGGGAATCAGACTGACAGCCGCGGGGACGGCTTCAGTGAGGCTGCCCGGTTGCCGTGGTGATGTTGGCACGGCCCGAGGACGGAGGGAAGACGAAAGACAGAAAAGGAGTGTAAAACTGTGGGCGTGCGACATCACTGAACATAATAGAGAGAGAGAGAGAGAGAGAGAGAGGTCACTGCTTCCAGTCCGTCCGTCCGTCCGGCACATATTTGCCGTGTGGTGGACGCTAACAGGCCGGCGTCGCGCCCCCACATCAGTCTGAATCCGGGGGCCACGGCAGCGGATGCAAAACAGGGTGCCTTTCTTTGGTCCATGCGGTTGTCATGGCAACGGCTGAGCGTTGCGATGCAGCAAAACTCTCTGCAAAGATTAGGAGGAAGAGAGAGAGAGAGGGAGAGAGAGAGAGAGAGAGGGAGAGAGAGAGAGAGAGAGAGAGGGCAAGAAAAGAAAGACACATTGTGTTTGGCTTTAATGTCTTGTTGATTTTTACTGTGTTTTTTTTGCACATTCCAACTACAATCTCATACTCTCATACGTCATTAACAGACACACACACACCCATTTCCAGGTGTTTGGGACACAAAATAAGGTATACAATCTATTTATTTCCAAAGCCAGCTGCAGTAGGCATGTTGTTGCGTAACCATTATACGTATGTGTGCAATTGTTGGTATTCCAGTTGTTGAAGTAGAGCAGCTAAATGAAGGTGTTGAGTTTCATCTCATTCCAGTCGCTTGCAGCAGCAAAGTTGAAGAGGCTTCTGAAGACACATGAAGCCTTTGGTGGCTCCGTAGGGAGCTTTGAGTGACAGGGGGAACATGACAGGCACAGGGAGCCCTGGACCCGATTACAACCCGGATCCTTTAGGGGGAACCGAAACCCTGCAGCGGGTCAAACATCTGGAGTGGAGGCTGTCAGAGCAGCGCGCTCACGTCATGTGTCCTTCTGATCTCCGTGCGGTGCATGTCTTCATATTTGAGGTCATGCATTTAACATTTAAGGGAGAACATTCATTTCACATGTGCTTTACTGTTTTTTTTGGGGCTCTGCTACAGTTTTGGAGAATGTGAAGCCCTCGACCACACGAGAGCCCTCATCCTCATCCTCGTCAGCCGAACCGTGACTCACCGGTCCACAGACTGACACTCTCCAGAGCAAAGCAGCCGATGTGTCTGTTCTGGATAGCAGATGAATGAAAACATATTTTTAAGCTCTTCGAGTTCGTACATTACTCTGGAAAAATATATAATATTTTCCTGCACTAACGTCCTCCTAACTTCCCATTATTCAATCCATTCACGCCCCTTGTGTCCCTGTTTAACAGACCCTACTTGACAGCATCTTGTATTAGTAACTAGTTGGAAATTGAGGCCAAAAAAAGGTTTCATTTTGCCAAATCCAGCCATAACCGTTGGCGAGCGGATGTGTCATCAGTCAGCAGCGTTTTAATCATTACAGAATTGAAATTCTACTCAGCCCCGTTATTTTCTTTTCTTGGATTAAGTCTGGAAGCAGCCACCTGTTTGTTGGATTGATGGTAATATCAGAGGCCGGAAACTATTGAACACCCCACATCATAGTAAATCCAAAGTATATTACGCCGTAAAGACACCGGAGTATGGAGAATTATGTTTTTCATTTTACAGTTGGTGCCAATCTGTGCTTAAAAGACTAAAGGAGCAAACCCGAGTCTAATTCGGTCCACCGTTGATACGTTCCCAGATTTAGATCAGGAACATGTGACGCACAGACGAGAATAATCAGACTTTAAGTACTTGACACTTACGGTATTCTACAGGCGAAGAAAGAACTTTTCTGAGTGCTCAAATCCAGAGAGACGTTCAGAATGCCACGCGTCGCGTTTAAATCCAACAAGGTCGCCTAATTTCAACAAAAGCGACTCATCTAAAGACGCATTGGAATGACAAACGGGCCCCAAGTGCCGCCTTGTGTCTTTATTCATTGAACCCCGACTGGTCGTATTAATTATCCTTCTGATGGACACGGATAGAAACCCTGGATGCAGATCACAACCCCTCCCCAGTTGCCGTGGTAACAGCAGAGCATCTTGTTTGCTGAGGGCAAAAATGCAGATATTTCTCTATATTTATTTAGTGTTTATAGTTTTTCTTCTCTTTTTAACAGTTTACTTTCTCGTATCTTTCCAAGCGTTTTGGTCTGTTTAAATTAATCTTTTAAATTTGATGAATGAGACGGATTCCGTCAATGAGACGGAATTGGATGAAAACAAACTTGAAAGTGAGAAAAGGATGGCAGGACAGTTCATCAGACTGTGTGCTGAGGCGTGAAATAGATCTGAAACCAGCCGATGCAAGTCAGCGCCTTCAGTGATAACAAACAGAACGATTTTCATTTCCAGTTACCTGAAACGGCCTTCATGCAAATATGATGATTGATTGATTGAAATGATTGAGACCAGACAGCCACCAACATCGGGGTCAAAACCAGTGCATCCAACTTAGTGGCTAACAGGCTAATCCCTTATATACAAATACAGCATCGTTTAACTCTAAAACCATGTAATACAGATTTCTGTTTTTCGTTTAGGTGCGTGTGTGTGTGTGTGTGTGTTTTGCAGTTGGTTTACTAACAGACTGCTGCATTTTAATGGCTGCTCTGCTTCCTCCTCGGGCCAAGCCGCCCGGTCTTGATGTAGGCGGTGCAGACATTGCCACTAAAAGAAAAAAACAGCGTGAAATGCCTCCTGCGGTGCTGAGGATAATAAAAAATATTCTGTACATGCTCAGTGGCATTAACGCTCACGGACGCAGGGAAGGCGGTGTGTGAGGCGACGGTAGGAAGCACGGCGGCACAAGGGGGGCGGTGGGGAGGAAGGAGAAAGCAGGCAAATTCAGCCTGCACAGATTCTGACAGAGTGGTGACTCATTCCTTCAGAAACCATCTCTGCTCTCACCTGTCACCGCTTTTGTTTCGTTTTATTCAAACAAAAGCAGAGTGCAGCCCGGCGCCGCTCGGCCCACGCGGGCCGGCGCCAAGCAGCACGCCGTCGTCTCAGAGCCAAGACGGAGCCTCAGGGGCCGCGTCCCCCCAGCAGGGATTGGCTTTTTATGAAAGACCAACTGGAGCTCATCTACTCCTGGTTTACATATTCACTCAAACTTGAATTACTATTCCCTTTGGATCTTATTTAAAGTCCAGGTGTAGGAAAGTTGCAGACTTGTACATTTAAATGAAAATACAAACTTCACATCATCCATTGACAGTCCAGTTTGAAAATGAAATACTTTAGCTCCCTCAGCACTGCTGCTGTTACTCTGCCAGCCCGGTTGCCTTTGGGCTCGTCATGTGACGGCTGACTGTAACCACGTGGGATTTTGTCTCTGACCACCTCATCAGTTTGAATCAGTTTACATGCACGATGAGGAAACATGTTTGTTCAATCGAGTCACTATTCTGTTTGTTTTTCTGTTTACAGGCAGAAATATAAAAGTGCATCGCAGAGGTAAGAGACACGCACGCACGCACACACACACACACTCAACTACTTTTTCGTCCTCCAGAGGCCGCCTCCTGAACCCTTCGGTCTCCCGTGTCCAAAATACCCAACTTTACAGCAGAAATGAATAAAGGTTTCCAACCTGATCATCTGTCATCTTACCCCTTCGGGTGCAAAAGCTGATTCGCTCAGTTCACAGTGATCGATGATCAAACGGCTCGACACCAGACGTTGTTACGGATTTGACACCTCACAGTGTCGCCGTTCTTTTTGTCCCACAGAATTCCACCACTGCTGCTGGCGGTAATAACAGTAACTCACTGCCGCCGAAGGACGTGCAGCCAAAGGAAATCTTGAACGTCTGCAGAACTTTTATTTTTCCCTTGCTCCAGCTCCTCGCCTGACTCCTGCCGTAACCATGGCAACTAAAACAGACTTCATCCAGTTTACGGGAAGGTGTTTCAGTAACCATGACGACAGCACGATGCCCGGCCGCAGCAGCAGTCTTTATGTCTTTATGAACCATCCTGAGGACCCAAAATATCCATCCGTCTATCATCCAACCTACAAAGTAGGAATCATATAAATGTAGGACCTCCTTGGATTAAAGAATGCTGCCTCATACAACCTCAGTGTCGGCGAGCAATAAAGGGTAATATATGCATTTAATATATATAAGTGAGGATCTTATTACGTTGCCTCTGACCTCTAAAGATTTCATGCAGACAGAAGTATGGGTCTCAAACTGTAACGAACCTCTGTGCCGGCGGACAAAGACTGACGCGAGTTCGAAGGACCGGTAAGTCCTCCGTACAGCAACATGTTTGTCTCCGGGGGGAGTCAGCTGATTGACAGGAGGCTCGGTTGTCATGTGTCCATCTGGAGGAAACAGACTTTGGTGCTCTGGCTCTGTGGCGCGAACAGAACAGCAGCCGCGTGGGAACGAAGGTCCTTCTGTCAGCTGGCAGAACCCATGTGACTCCCATTGAGGTGTTTGCAACCACATTACAGATGAGCAGAAAGTCTCAGCTGCTGCTTTTAAAGTGGGTCCACTCCGGTATCTGCTTTCGAAGGTCAGGCATGGAGTAGCAGGCTTTTGAGATTCCGCACATACGGTATTATTATTATTAAACAGCAGCTCAGACAGTGTCTCCAAATCTGGCTACCTTGAATTGAAGTGGGCAGGTATTCGTACTCGTGGGTTGGCGAGTTCAGCTCAGCACGACTAAGATGAGCCGCAGGCAACAACGGGAACTGTATCATGTCTAGCTGGTCCATTTTGGGCAGAGATGGGATCCACAGCAGCACAGACTGGATAGCTGTGGCCGAGGGGCCCGGGAACGAGGCCAGCTACGGTACCTCTCCAAATACCCTTCCAGAGCGCAGCGAGTCAGGAAGCCATGTTTGGGCCTCGGCCGCGGTTGCGTTTGTTAAATCTGCACCTCTAACGACGGAGACATTTTTGTGCCTCTGCAACTGACGAGTGCTTATACATACTGCATGATCTGTGCTGTTTACACCAGCGTGTGTTTGTGTCGGCAGGCTGAAGGGGGTCCTGGACCAGATGGACCGGGGTGTCGTGGACCTGCAGGAACTCCGCAGGAACCTGGAGCTCGCCGCCGCCATGCTGGACACCGTTTACACCGACGAGACCAAGTAGGACCGACGCACGGACGGACGGGCGAGTGGACGTGTCGCCCCAGATAACCCTGCCATCCATGTTGTTGTGCGCCTTTTCTGTCCCGCAGGCGTCTTTTGGACACCGAGGACGAACTCAGCGACTTGCAGGCAGAGTCGGTGCCCAGCGAAGTGCGGGATTGGCTGGCGTGCACCTTCACCAGGAAGATGGGTGTGGCCAAGCGGCGCCCCGAGGAGAAGCCGAGATTCAGGAGCATCGTCCATGCAGTGCAAGCTGGGATATTTGTAGAAAGGTACACGGATGGATCCATTGGCGACTGGTTGGGGGCTGCTTGGTTCCATTGAAAGGCGGCTCGGGGGATTTTAGAAAACAGGGTGCTGTTTGGCCCCTTTAGCCGCCGTCAGCAGGGAAACAGGTGAAGACGTTGAGCTTGATGTGACATCGGCGAGGAACCCCGCTCGCCCACACAGGTGGAGGAATGGAATCACATGTTCAGCGACCACGTCAGGCCGTGTAACTGGTTGTTATTTATAACAGAGAGTCCAGTCAGATGATTGTCTCGAACCAAACAGCGACGCTTTGAAATGTCTCTCGGGTTATTTTGGTCTTGAGCACGAAAGATCTGAAGCACCTGAAGACAAAACAGAAAACCATCATCAACTTATATACAAAATAAACATCAGAAGGCATCCGGCACCGACCTCGCCACGGATGTGATTACGAGGGTGACGTGTAATGATGTTAGCGGGCCGTGTGGAAGCCATGAGGTCCGGTGTCATTACGGTGTAAATGATTCGCAGTGATGGAACGTTATCGGTTCCTCTCCAGCAGCTTAACGACGCGTGAAATCCAAAAAGATCCGCGGCACCGAGGCAGGCGGGCGCTCACTGCGTGTGCGTGTGTTTGGAACTTGGTTGCCGTGACAACGCGCCATCCATCCTGGCCACAAACTGTGGAGGAGGCCGACTGGGGGCTCTGCGCGAGGAGTGTTTACGTGCATTCAACCGTCTGTTGATAAGCTTGATCATTTGTGCACATTTCTTCATCAGCTTGTGTGTGTGTGTGTGTGTTTGTGTGTTTTGTGACATTAGGATGTACAGACGGACGTCCAACATGGCTGGTCTGACCTACCCTCCGACGGCTTTGACAGCTCTGAAGGTATAAACATTTTTTTATCACCGCGTGCCCGTCTTCGCAGACGTGAGAAATGAAATAAAGGATGAAAGACGTAAAAGTTGAGGACATTGTTGAGGAAGCAGGAAACACAAATGAACAATTAACAGGAGAAAGGAAAGAAAGACCTGGGAAGGGAAGAAATGAAAAGGAAGAGGCAGAGAATGGAAGGAAGCTTTTAGGTGTTATTTGTCACCATATTGGAGGGACGCATGGGAATGGCGAAGGTAACGGGCCCAGCATGAGAGGGGGAGTCTGTCCTCGCTCAGGATAATCCCTCCGTTCAGGCTCTTTGATAATGCTTCCCTGAACACGACAGTTCAACAAGTCCATTGTTCGGATGCCTGAAATCCTCATTGCTTCTATTATTACCTCAGGAAAAGGTAGAGAGACAGATGAGGATGAAATAAGGGAAGGAAAGGTGGTGGAAAGGAAGCAAAGTAGGAGAAGAAATGCAAAAGGAAGGGAAGAAGGAAAGGAATATATGAAGGAGTTATGGAAAAGAAAAGAAAGAGAGGAAGAGAAGAAGGATTTAAAGGAAAGGAATAGGCTGTAAAGGGATATTAGATTCAGAACCGAATAAGGAGGCAGAAAAGGCAATTAGGGACACGAGCAAGCACAGAGGGATAAGAAAAACAACAAAAGGAGGGGGTCAGGAAGAAAGGGGGTTTGGAAGGACACGGAAAGGTAGAGAAACGAAGAAAGGACAAACGCAGATGCAGATGTAAGGAGAGAGGAGGTTTGGTAGGTAGGAGGACAGGACGAGATGAAGGTGGACAGGAGAATATAAAGACAAAATGGAGAAGGAAAGGAGGAGGAATTGCAGGAAAACAGAAGCCAGGGGAGCAGGGGAGGTGTGGGAAGCAGGAATGGATGTGAAAAGGAGAGGTTGAGATGGGTATGAGGAGAAGGAGAAGCAAATGACGCAAGGAAGTATTTATTGTCAGTGTACATAATTATATATGTCTCCGTCGCAGGGCTTCCTGTACGAAATGAGAAGAATTAGATTAAACAATAAATACTGTCCAGCGAAATCTAATTAATGTTTCTCACATGATGTAAAACAGTAACGGAAAGAACATAAATACAACTTTTGGACAAACCATGAATCATAGACAACAGAAAAATGTAATTACGACCAAATGAATAATCGCCTCCTTGCAGTGTCAGAGCCTCACAGCTACACTGCCCTCTACTGGCAGCCGTCCTACAGCGCAGTGAACAACACAGCGACGACCAGACAGCCTGTTGCATCTGCATCACAATGTCCCACACTGCATGTTGGCAAATCTAATAGTCCACCTGCATCTCACTGGTGGCTTTTCTTCCAGGAAGTGGATCACTGGTCGTTTGATGTGTTTTCCTTCCACGAGGGCACCGGAGACCACGCCCTCAAGTTCCTGGTCTACGACCTTCTGACCCGCTATGACCTCATCAACAGGTTCAGGGTACACACAGCTTTATGAAGTTAACCACCTGTGGGGTGGGACTCATGTCAGCGCCGCCGGAGCTACGTGGGATTTCTTTACGTGTAATTAAAAATGTAATTTGGACGTTTTGGTGTGATTATGAAATGGAGGGAACCCCCTTCAAAATAACACCAAAATAGATCACAACCCACCAGCTCAGTTGAACTCCTGGATGACTGAGTACCCACACGGTGTAGTACTTGTCGTACCGGTACTCCGCGTACTACCTCTATTCCTGTGTCCAGATCCCGCTGCAGGCTCTGGTGCAGTTTGTTGAAGCTCTGGAGAGCGGCTACAGCAAACACAGGAACCCGTACCACAACCTGATCCACGCCGCCGATGTCACTCAGACCGCCCACTTCCTGATGCTGCACACCGGACTGATGGTAACGACGTCACACGCACACACACACTCACTCGACAGTGTCTCACCATCTGCCATCCCAGGCATATAACTGTGTGTGTGTGTGTGTGTGTGTGTGCAGCACTGGCTCAGCGAGCTCGAGATTCTCGCCATGGTTTTTGCCGCTGCGATTCACGACTTTGAACACACAGGAACCACCAACAACTTCCACATCCACGCCAGGTAATCAAATAACCTTTACCTGTATCTTATTGAGCACCAGTAGCACACGCGCGGGAACCAGGAGGAACACGAAGAAGCCAAACGCGTGGCTGCTGGGGCCTCCGAAGGCGCCTGATTGGATGTCGTGTCTGTCCGCCAGGTCCGAGGTGGCCATCCTGTACAACGACAGGTCGGTGCTGGAGAACCATCACGTCAGCGCCGCCTACCGGCTGATGGCGGAGGAGGACATGAACATCCTGGTCAACCTGAACAAGGATGACTGGAGGTACGCGCACAGGCCGCGCGTCGCCGAGGGGGCTACCAGTCGCCGTGGGGGCTACCAGTCGCCGTGGCGACCGGTCGCTGACGGTGTGTGTTGATCCTCGGCAGGGAGCTGAGGGCTCTGGTGATAGAGATGGTGATGTCCACGGACATGTCGTGTCACTTCCAGCAGATCAAGACCATGAGGAACACCCTGACGCAGACACTCAGGTCAGCGCTGCGGCCGTGACCTTTGACCTCCAATCTTCAGCCAGTGTGTTTTGTGTCCTAATACAGCTGTTTATAATCTTACGCTTATTTAAAGCTTTTATAAAATGTGTGTTTTTAATTTAAATGACGTCTTTGGTTTCATGTTAAATATAATATTATACTTTTCATCTTTTATAGTTATCATATTCAAGCCTTTTATTAGACAAAAAAGTAACAAAAATGATAATAAAAAAGAATTACTAATAAAATATGGCAGCATTTAATTTGTAAAAAAATCCTCGGTAGTTTCTTAAGTCGTTTTTTGTGACTCTCGTCGTGACTGGCTGGGACTCAAGAGTTTTAACCTTTGGGAGAAATCTGCACATCACACAAGTCTCTTTTGGGGAAGACAATTCAAATTCAGATGGAAAAACGCGACATGAAGTGCTTCAGAAGAGTCTCCCAACTCATGGAGACAGACTGTGTGTGCCTGGTGCATCTGATGAGGACCAGCAGTGGGAGTTTGTTGAGACACAGACGCATACGGTCCTGCAGGCTGCTGAGTCTCCGCCGGAATCCAGCTTCAACGTCACACTTTTGGGATTTCAAATTGACTTTTTTTTTTTTCCCGTCTCTCCAGCCTGGACAAAGTGAAGGTTTTGTCTCTGATGCTTCACGCCGCAGACATCAGTCACCCGGCCAAAGCCTGGCCGCTGCACTACCGCTGGACCCACAGTCTGATGGAGGAGTTCTTTAGACAGGTGACACACACACACACACACACACACACATACTGAGCCTCATGTGAGCCAGATAGACTAGAAGACAGTTCTTTGGAAAATTGTTAATTTTTTCATTTTATCGGTTTGCTCGTTTATTTTTCATAATCATTTTGAGGTTCTGTCTAGGCTTTTAAATTTTAAATGATGTCGACCTGTATACCTCACACACAGTTAAACATAATGGAAGTTTCACGTGGCTCCTCTTTGTGTTTACATGTGATTCACATGAAACTCGCTGTAAGAGACCCTGCAGCCCGTCTGCTTTGTGTCGGTCACGGCGGCCCACGACCTCAACACCTGGGAACCGTCTCAACTACGTGTTAACGATATCATCACATTCTCTGTCCGTCGCACTAACCCTATCAGTGCGGAATGCGCGTCTCCTGTAGGAATGGAAATGGCTGCACTTGTCATTCTTAGGTGGATGTAAACGCCTCGCGGCCGATTTGAGTTAGCGGTGTTAATGTTGCCTCGGCGACTGCGTCTCTTCCAGGGAGACAAAGAGGTGGAACTCGGCCTTCCTTTCTCTCCTCTCTGTGACCGCAAAGCCACGATGATCGCCCAATCACAGATAGGTAAGATCAACCGAAGAGTAACAGATACTGAACCACTGAGCCGAGACAGAAGTTTCTCAGTGTATGTATTTATTTTACGTCAACAGTGACACCTGCTGGTGAAGAACTCCTCTCACCTCTTTCCTCTTTTCTCCACCATGTCTCTCTTTTCTCTGGTTGCAGGTTTCATAGACTTCATTGTAGAGCCGACTTTCAGCGTTCTGATCGACACGACAGAGAAAGTGATTGGTCCTCTGATAGAAGAGGACCGGAAGGCCAGAGAGACTGGAAACAGGAAGTCCAGGTACTAACACAACTGCTGCTACTACTACTACCGTTCCACATTCATGCAAAAAGCCTTCCCCACACGTGTAACAGACATCTCGAGGGTACTACATTCAAACCGAAATGTCCATCCGTCCATCTTCAACCGCTTATCCGTACACATTCCCTACCCGGAGTACGCAAACCATCGGTTTCCTGCTGATAACCGGCCTCAGATGCGCTAATCCTCATCCCAACCGCTTCACACTCGGCTGCGAACTGCGCCAGTGAGAGCTGTAGGCCGCAGACCGAGGATGCCATCAGGACCAACTACATGGATGTGTTTTGTGTTTTGTAGACCTGGAGAACCTGGAGAAACCAAAAAGTAAAATCCTTAAATCTCTCTCTGAGGCTACGACTAAAGACATAGCTGTCTCATGCGATCACTTGTGTGTGAATCCATTGGTTCTGATCCTCCATGAGCCCCGTGGTGCACGACTCTGCTTCGTACCAGTCTAACAGGGAGTGGTTCGGTGACCGTGGAGTCGGTGCAGAGATACAGCAGCGGTCGCTACGGGAACAGCAATGACGGACAGATGGACTTTTCCCTGACGGCCATCGACCTGCCGGCTCTGAAGAGCCACCTCACCGGTGTCATCGGCAGTAACAAGGACAGATGGAAAGAGCTGTCTGTGCACGGTACGCACGCAGGGACACGCACGTACCCACTGGCATGCTCAAGGACTGCAACGTGACAGTAAATGTATCTTTAAATCTCCGTCCTTGAAAAATGATTTCATTTTCTCTCACAATAACAAGTGACCTGCAATAAATACCTGCCAAACGTATGAGATTGGCTTGGACTTGCACTTGTGTTTATTGGTAATTAGCACATGTTAGCATGCCAAACTAAGACGGTTATCAGTATGCTAGCATGGGCTATACGAGTGCTTCAGCACATAAAACCTCCCGGAGTTTGTAGCGTGTGTTCGGGAGAAAGACGCTTTATCTTGTTTCCTTGTGTCTTAAATGTTTCCTTGTTGTGAACAGAGCTGGCCAACAGGGAGCAGGAGAAGCGAGAGGAACAAGAGGAATTGGAGTCTGATGTCAACTCAGACATCCAATCACACTCCTCCCCCAGTCACAGCGTCCCTCTGGCGCACGCCTCTGACCAATCACAGAGCTCAGAGGGCCCCCCACCTGACGAACCCGAGGACGACAAGTCGCCCGTTCACCTGTCCTGGAACGGTACGTGTGTGACGTCGCTTCCTGAACGTTTCTAAACTGTACCTCGCGATGAACTGACATGTTGCCGTGGTAACCGTTGCAGGGGCGGGGCCAGGGGAGGAAAAGGCGGCGGACCAAGACAAAGTGCCTGAAAACGCCTGATGGCGCCCCGCGGCGAACTCACCGCTGTAGCCGGCTGTGGCAGATCACCTTGGCAACAGATGGAACGGTGCGGTGACGACAGAGGTTCAGACTCTTGTGTTTAGACACGGCAGCGGGCTCAATGGCCCCTCGGTGGCCCTCAAAAGGGCCACGAGACCATATGTTTACAACCGACAATGAAAATGCTACATTCAAAGTGACGACATTCATTCTTAGCAGCGTCACGGCCCATTCGATGTGGAGTGTTATGTGTTATTATTAGCCGCTAAGAAGAGCATTTCGGTTTTAAAAAAATCTAAAATTTGAATAAAAAATACAGATTGACGGATGAAAACCACAGTGGCTGTTCATGACTTCAGCTAAATATCTGTTCCCTGGAGGAGTGACGCATGCAGACGTTCTTTACTCTGATAATTCGTTACCGCGGTGTTATTCTGGCCACGCCCCAATATGTGATGTCATAGCTGAGTGGTCGTCCCTCATCTGTTGTGGCCACCTCGTCTTTTAACTCAACTCGTGTGTCCCAACAGAGCCGCTAGCATAGCAGCACTAGTTGGTCTAAAATGTTCAAACATGGCAAAGAAAATAAAAAAGAACGTTTTGTTTTGGCCAAACTCCAGAAAACAGCTTGGTTAAGTTCAATGTTGAACTATGACTCCTTTTTAAAGACACAGTGAATTTAAAGAAAAACAAAAGGACTTTTTTCTCTTACTGTAGAACACCATGTTTCTGGTGAATCCCGTCCAGCTAACCCACCCAACTAGTTTATTCTTTTCACATGTATCCTCTTATGTGTAAAGATTTAAACCCCTCATCTGAATGTTTCATGTTATAACTGCCATTTCACTGTGACTTTAAACTCCCACATCATACCGCTTAAACAGACCAATTGTTATTCAGTAGTTATGTCAGACAGACCCTTACCTCCTGTGACGTCACTGGTTAGGGCGTGGCCAGGTCTTTGATCCCACAGCGGTCACATCAGACAGATCACCTGGGACCGATGAGGTTAGGTTAATATACCCATAGGCTACCGTAAACAGTGTGCTCTCCACACTGTGGAGAAACTGCAGCGGACACAAGCGCAGCAAATGGAAGCAGATTTAAAGCTGCGATCGGATGTTCCTTCGGATGGAAAGACAGTCAGAGACCAGACATGTTGCTTCTGTACTCGGTATTAAAACCACGTATCCCTCACTTCTCCCGGCTGTGAATAAAGAACAGGGTTGTCCATGACATCCTCCCCCGGTGACAATAAAACACCGGTTGCTATAGCAACGGCCCGTGAACCGAAGGGTGGGGCCAACAAGGTCCTCTGAGCACTGTGTTCGTTAATGCAATGTGTGCTGTAGTCGTCATGTACTCCGGCTCTGCTTGTGTGTCTGTGTGTGTGTGTGTGTGTGTGTGTGTGTGTGAGGACTGTGTGTGTGTGTGTGTGTGAGAGAGTGAATGTGTGCTGTGTATACTGTACAGCTGTTTTCTGTATTGTTGTATTAAAACATTCAGAGCTCCAGTCTCCTCCGGTTGTCATTTTCAGGCCTCCGCCCAACGTTGGCCTGAAGGTTCAGGTTGTCTTTCTCATGAACACAATATGTCAAGCAGGAGGGGGAGCTGCTTAGAATGCACTGGTCAAAGGACAAGACATGTGTTTGCCCATTAATTAAAAATGTACATACTAACTATGACAATTTCTCCCAAACACCTGAAATGATAAAATAAGGATATGAAGTCATCATATTGTAAACTGCAACAAGCTACAAGCAACCAGTTTAGCTTCCAACCTGGTACCAAAACATACACCAGATGATCAGTTGGGAGTTTCTCTGTCTCAGATTGTCCAGGTGACATTAGAGGCTGCACTGTTAAGACACACCACCAGGGGACAACAGACATTCACTTCCTGCTACGAACAAGCACAACAGACTCATTTTTCAAGTCTAGCCTTTTTGTTCTTTCTTTTATTTTAAAAGCAATGTTCCTCCCTTTCCATGAACATACTCTCATATGAACTTAAAAATCACATTAAGGAGTATGAACATCCCTTTAGAGATTTACATAAAAGTAAAAACTTGATGTATCAGCGTTTTCTTAATGTATTAAACGATGACTCATTGTCTCCTCGGCTGCAGCTGTTTATCTGCTGATTAGTGAAACACTCCAGCTGTCAGTCAAAGTCAATCAGTTCCTGATTAACAGCAGGAGAAACACAAAATACACTCAATCATTTCCCTTCTTTTCCACCTCGACCTGTGAGCCAGCTGGTACTAAAAAGGGTTAAACAGTTCAGTATCAGCTCAATGTACAAACATGGCCATCAAGGCGCAATATTAGTAATAAGAAACCTCCTCCTCCATTCCAAAGTGATGACATCACCATACGGTGTTATAGTGATGTCACCCCTGCTAGACTTCAAATGCCTCTTTCTTTGTCAGCAAGACGGGGGAATAGACAAAGGTCTCGGAGAGTGTCTGACTTATACGGTCCGATCAAAGAGAAAGGCCTCGAGAGTCCCGCTGAAACAGCAGGCTGGATATCCACAGCGGAACCGCCTGAGCGCTCGTCTTTAGCCGTTCGATGCAGCTCGTTCAGCTCCAGTGAGCATACGTTGTCTTCCTCGAGCAAAGTCACAAACGGGCCTTTTGTCAAACCGGGAATCCCTTTTATTGAAAGGAAAGCCGTGAAGCAGCCGCAGCGTGAAGGCAGCCACGAAACAGGGACATTCGGCTGCAGCGCTGCTTGGTTCCCCCCCTCGCAGTAAAAATGCATTTTCCAGCACTCAGATTTGACCAAACGTTATCTGAAGTTTGGTCCATGCTTTGATTCTGTATATCTTTGAGGAAACTTTCCTCTAGCCGTCTCAGTGAAAACACTATTGGTTGGATTTCCATGAAATGTGTTGCAGACATCCATCTTCCCCTCCGGATGAATTGCTCGGCGCGTTGTCGTGCGTTAACCTCCCTCATCACTGTGCTGCTGCATGATGGCTGTTCCCGAAATGAGCGAGGCATCTCACCTGGTGCTGCAGGAAACCACAAAACACCTGCCAGCGTGAAAAAAAACAGCTGGCCAGCGAGTTAAGGAAGGGAGGGTTTAATGGAAGAGATCACTGGCCTTCACAAAAGCATCCAAGGGGCCGCAGGCCGCCCGGCACGCTGCTGTGTCTCCGTCGGCTCTTTGTTTGGGTCGGCGGCGCGCCAAAAGCCGCCGGACTGAGAGGGAGCCGGGGATCACAATAATTGGATTATGAATACGGTCACTTGGTTTGAGAGCGTTATTAACTGTGCATTGTGCATTGTTGTGTGGCAAGAGGTGTTGATGCATAGAAATGAGTTCTGGTCAACATTCGTTGCCAATGACAAAATATTAAGAGGGAAAATTGTTCTATTTTTTTTTTATTTCAGGGAAACTCTGTCCTCCATCTCTGGTAGAAATGGTGCGTTTGGAGATAAACGTTGAGCCGGACCCAGAAATGTACTTTTTAAACTTTTGAGTATATATAAAATAAAAACTAATTTGTTAAGTCAACTTTAGAGGTACTGAAATACAATTTGAAATGAATAAGTCATTTCACCTGACCGAGACCAGACAGTGATTGGAGATTGGTTTCAACCTTCTCATTTCATGTAACTGATGAAACCATTATTTTTCCCTTAGCCTGCGTAGCTGCAGGGCTCATGCATGTGAATTGTATTGTGCGTGCATGCTGATGCTTGTGTGAAGGCCTCAGCTCGTGTGGTTCTTGTGGAGGATGAAGAGAGGATGTGACGCACACACAGACACCTGGATTCACTTCATTTCAACGCAGATTGAGATGTTGCTTTTGTGTTGGGGGACGTCTTCCTACGGGTCTCTGTGATAATAAACACTCCAAGAATACACTTGATTTTCTCACCAATCTTCCATCAGATGTGTGCTATCTCTCTGTTATGTGCTGTCAAGTCCCTCATGGGATGCAGAGAAGTGGAGACATAAGCTAAACTGATTGAATTTGTTCCCATCGCTTGTGGATTCGATACGCCTGTGCAGTAAGTTAGGTTGCAGAAATGTAATGAGTTCATCTCCCCGGAGTGTGTGCTCCATCCGTCGCAGAGATGATCTGTTGTTTCCTCTCTCTCGTCTGGGGAGGAAATCATGAAGCTGACGCGTTGCAGCCTCCAAGTCCACTGCTTTCACACCTGCCGACTGTGACTGGTTTTGTTTCAGTTTTAAGATTTTATCATGTTGCACATTCCTCATAGGTTCGACATTTCGTCCTGACCTTTGGATTGCAAGAAGGGAAAAATAAAAAGTAAACAAATAAAGGTTGATAAAGGTTTACATGTCCTAAAAGTTGGATTATTAACTTAAGAAGTTATAATGTAATACTTGATATTATATTATTATTAAATAAGTGCCTCCTCATGGTGGAAACAAATTAGAGAGATTGAGAGGACTATGCAACAGTCAGAGCGATAAATACCACTTATAGTTGGGACTTGATGCATAAAAAAAAGAGATTGTATTTTGTGACGATGTCACAAATTACAGTGAGACTGTTGGATTAATGACCTCCGTGTTTAACAGCAGATGCCTGCGGATAAACGTTGTTCAAACTCACAGAACTTTATTCAAAGTGCGAGTGGAACTGGATGTACAGTTCTGAAAAGTGAAGGCAATTTGGAAGTAAATAATGGTCCATTTGATGATGGACCATAATTGGATACCTTTTGATTGACAGTCGGTTCTCCTGTGGTTCGAGAAATGCACGAGACTCACCGAGTGGAACACGTTGACGTATTGCTTTGATGGACCTTTTTTTAGCCAAACGCTAATTAACTGTGAACACACAGTAGTGCTTCCTGTGAGGAGCTCCGAATCGTCTCCCACTGCTGGAAGATGATGACTCTAACTGGGTGATCAGGAGAATCGGTGTCTTCTTTCACAGGTGGTTGTATTCCAGCGAGGGTTTTTCTGTCTACTGTCTGATGATGAGAAGAGAATATCAATCACTCGGAGGGAAGAAGCGATATGCTGAAGCAGAGGTGAGCTCATGTTGTATGTATGAGCTCCAAACAAATGAGAGAGAAGGCGAAACAGGATTTTAAAACGATCGCAAACCACAGAGGAGCAGCTTGGTTGTAACTGCTCACGTGTCCTTGGACAAAGTACATGCATCAAATAATCATACATGAGAGAGACAGAGAGGACATTGAGATATTCCCTGCAGCAGACGTTCTGACTTGTGCCAGTTGAAACACTGGCGGCAGCGTAACCGTTAATAAGAGATTAAGAGATAAACCTGTTTGACCTCTCTCCTGATTACCCTCCCAGCTAAACTAAAACCATGAGAACCCGGTCGTGTTTCGGCAGGCGGACTCGATGGACAGGCTGAAAACCGTGATTCTTTAATCCATCCAGCGCCTCGAGCCCTGGACTCGTTCAGAGCGAACACAATCCACGACAAAACAAATTCCCCACAAACGCAATTTCTTTAAACGGCAACGTCCTTTTTTGCCCT
The DNA here is from genome assembly GCA_021346845.1 of Apeltes quadracus. NCBI lineage: Eukaryota > Metazoa > Chordata > Actinopteri > Perciformes > Gasterosteidae > Apeltes > Apeltes quadracus. Next base: position 16,386,443 of record CM037932.1, read on the forward strand.
CGTGCTCGCCTCTTGAGAAGAGATGTGTTAGTGCGTGTGGTTCTTGCCTGAGGACTCAATAAGTGCTCAGTGTGCGATTTATAGTGCGTATTTGTGAGGCATCAGCCCCTTAAAACAGGGAGAAGTGAACACTTTGTACGTGAGCTTTAGACTCATTTGCGTTGGAGGCCGACGGACTCCTTCAGAACCATTATCATTATTTTTTTAAACATTAAGTCTTTGCCCTTATCTCTGACTTTCACGACCACCTGGCAGCCGCATGTACATTCGTAATTAGTATTTCTCGCGTGTCACGAGTCTTTAAAGCAACAGCAGATTTAGCTAATGCCAAGGGGGCGACGACAAAGGCAGGAATTGCAATCCGTCTGAAATCCGTCTCAAATGAATCTTTTGGAGGCGGGTCATTATTTGAATGTGTTGCTGTTTGAAGAAAATCCGACCCCTTGTGTGGTAATGTGTTTATCTCAACAGGACATTTGGCTTAACAGTGAGGCTCGCTGGTCCTTTTGTCTCACTTCATTGAAACGGTCACGTTCTTCTTGGCTATCTGCTTTTGTTGTGTTGATCTTTGAACAATCATTTATCAGTCAATAGTGACCAGGAGAGATTCATCACCCAGTCAAATCTTTTCTATTTTAATCCAAAATACTTTGACTTGTCAGAGGTGAACAACACATATGCAGAATTCCCATAAATGCTACTGCAAGCACGGGGTTACAATAGCAGAAAAATAAAAAAAATCGACTTGGTTATGTTAAAAGAAACTGGCTTACGTATTGTTGGTATTTTGCTTGAGTTATGTTGACTTTCGGTTCCACATGAGTCCTGGGTTTGTTTGACCCATTCATCTAACTCCTCCCGATACGACTCCCGTGGTCCCCGATTTGAAACTTATTTATTATTTGTCGACAAAAGGTGAGGAAGAAAAATAGGATTCCTTCCAAACAAAATTGAAAATGCAGTTTTGTTGTGTGGGAGCGTAATGTCAGGATGGTTCGATATAAAGTAGCCCGTTGATACACATAATAATAGAACACATTAGTGTTCGGTTTGAATCGAAACCAAAAAGCCACGTTACAAAATGTGTTTGCCAGCCTTTCAGGAAGCTTTCAACGAGCAACGCCGAGTGTGTTTACGTTCCCTCTTTTCAACAGCAACGCGACTGATTGCTGAGGGACTGCTGGTTAAATATTGAAGGTTGTTTTCAGCCGATTTGCTTTCATGCAGACGCACAGGAGAAGCTCTCTGGTGGAGTCCTGCCTCGATTAAAGTTTTTACACAGCGTCCCGACCGCAGAGGCACTGTGAAGGTTTATCCAAACCTCAAACACTCTCTTTGATCCACAGGAACATTTACTCGCCACTTTCTGGTTTTGAACTCAAGCTTTTATTTGTTTCCATGACTTCAGGATGTATTATTCTTTTACATTTAATTAGGAGAATTATAATTTCTGTTCATCAGGAAAAATAACATAGTAATGTAGTAATTGTAATAGTGTCTCCATTTATTTCTCCCTTGCCGTGTTGAACATCAAATTCACATTCTTTATCCCGGATAACATTTGTATAGATGGCAACTTTTATTCTGAAGGATTGGGTTGGTAGCATTGCTGCTAATGTTTAATGTTTAATTTAATGTGTTTACTGCTAATTAGTAAAAACTAAAAAGATGAACATGGCAAACGTTCTACTACCAAGCATCAACATGTTAGCAGTGTGACCATGTTAGCATGCTGATATTAGCATGTTGCTCAAAGCAGCTTAGCAGAGCTGCTAGCGCTGCTTCCTTAATCTAGTTCAAATCAATCTGCGCTTGAACTGCTGCCGGCTTTTAATGATAACACGACCAAAAAGAATCCAAACTTGAAAAAGGAAATTACACGACTCAAGTACATTCTTTAATTGTCCGCTAGTATGTTTTCATACGTAAATGAGTAGAAACCAAAAGCACAAAAGCGTGTCCAGGGGTCAGTTGGGCCCATTTGAGTCATTTTAGTGGAAAACGGTAGTCATGGTTACATTAAAAACTGTCAACACAAACTATTCTAATGGGACAGGAGGTCGAAGGCAAACACTTTCCCACCCGTCACCACCACCTTTGGAGAAGGAGGACTTACGTGGACTTCTCCTGACAGAAGGCAGAGGGATTTAATTAAACTATAGTGGGAAGTTGAGGGAAAAACAAAGTGTCAATAGCCGCTCAGAGGTCGGTGTTCCCTCCTTTGTTTGGCCACTTCCAGCATTTCTTGTTAGTGGAACAGCTGGAGCTGACACCTCCTGCAGACCGGGGGGGGGGGCCGAGTCATGCTTCATTGTGCTCAAGCGGGTTGAACGGCGTGTTTCCACCGTCAGAGACCAGCTGTGGATCACAGAATGTTCTTTTGAGATTTTAGTTCGGGTAGTTACGCTTCTGGAAAGATTGTAATTGGGGCAAAGTCCATTACTGTATTTCATTGGTGTCGATTGGGGAAGCAGATCGGAGGGAAAGCAATAATGATCAAACTGCTGCTAATGAAAAGCAAACATCAAGGTTTGGATAAACTGGACATGAGGCAGCAACAGTGAGGCTCGAGGCCGAATACTCTGGATAAATATGTGTATCTGTGGTGCTTTTCATTAAAAAAACAAAACGCTTGATGTTTTGACAGAAGAGGGAACTGAAAGTCACATTTACAAACCAATGACTAACTCGACTCGGTTGTTTTTGGGTTTCCACATACAACGTTGATAAAATAAATCAAAATAATGTCCCTTACAAAACAAAAAACTTTAACGGTCGCCTCCGTATGTTTTTGTGTGCGAAGTCCCGAGTTTCACGTGATCAATACATGCTTGACTGTTCTGCAGCGACGGCCTCATCTGTTCTACGTGCAAACACACATTTTGAAACCTCATGAAAAGGATTGATGTGAGCCTCAATATCACACCACGCTATTTGATATTTTATCACGTCGATGGCTTCCGCTGAATATGAAAGACTTTGCAGGCTGCTCGCGCTCAGCTCATCATTTCCTCCTGGGTTTGAGCAGACAGAAGCTTTAAGGCTCTGCTGGTGCGACGGATTATGCAGTCCGGACTACTTGAGCTGTTTGGGAGTCAGATATGAACCCACAGTCAGATTAATAGCAGGCAGGAGCCTCGGAGTCAATCGATTTCTACACCGCCACCGTTTCATTCATCACACTGGTTGAAAGGATCGACAAAGGCGATTTATAAGCAGATCGATAGTTCAGATTGATCTATTTATTGAGTCCCAGTCGTTCACACGTCTCCAGTCATGTTGAGCTCTTTTTTTTAATGCCAGGCCTTCTTGAATACTTACAATCATATTAGTAATTACATGTTGGTGTACAAACTGTGCAGCGAGTGATGGAAGATGAATTAGGATCTTTAATAATAAAAGTACCAATACATTAATATAAAAACACTGAAATACAGCAGTGCATCCGGCAGCTGCTCCACCTTTAACTAGTCCGCTCTGGTTAGCTGGTCGGTCCAGTGGGTCCCAACCTAAGGGTGGGGGCCCCCCCACGGGGTCACTAGATGGCTCTGAGGGGTCGTGATGAGGCGATCGATTGCAGAGAGGAGACGAAGCTAAGTTGTGATACGCATGTGTGTTCACTTTGATACGTCTCAACTTTTATAAAAAAGCGCCTGCAGCTCGATCAAAAGTTTGAATGAAACCACGTGAAGTTTAGAGGGAGAACGTCTCCTCTGGAGCTGAAAACAACCTTAAACAAGAGTCCAGATCAGAGAGGCTCCAACCAACAATATGAACTATTAACAAACGATATGTATCATATGTTTGTTTTTAGTTAAAAATTAAACAGAATTGCTGGAGAACTGTTGACTATTTATTGGAGTAAAACAGCACAACCGGGGAAGGAATACTTTCACCACTAATAAAATATCGAGTCATTTGACCGAGCGAAGTGACATCACGGCCTTGAGGAACTGCCGCCCCTTCCTCCCGCCCCCTCCCTCGGTGAGGCCCCTCCCCTTCCCGCTGACATCAGCCGGAGCCGCTTCCCTCCAGGAGAACACGGTGGAGCCGCGCACACGTCCAGCAGCACCGGCAGAGCTCGACCGCAAACAGCGTCTGCTCGGCCGCTATCGGGGCTTTTTTTTTTTTTTTTTTTTTTTTTGTTACTCCTTCACCGGACCAAACAGGACTTCATCCCCGCCGCCAGGTGAGTCGCCGTTTCTGGTTTGTACACACGGTGGTAAGGGGGGGGGGGGGGGGTTGCGTTTCCACCTGGAAGCGACGCTTTCGCATCCAGAAGCCGAAAGAAAAGCAGCTGCAACTTTTCACCGCGCGAGCTGCCGCTGAAGTGCGCGCGACATTCCGCCGAGAAAACGGGCGGTCGAGCGGCAACAAAGTGGCCCGAACGGACGGTCTCTATTTTAGGTCCCGAGTGTTTCCAGACTTTACCGGTTCGGGTCTCCCCTTTCTTTCTCCGGAGTGGCGGAAAAGCCTTTCTGTGTCGCTGTGTCGTACCTGCAGAACATCCTCAGACGCGACTGTTGCAGCGGTTCTTTGCTACATTGAAGCAAAAACAACAAAAAAGTAAAGACACGCAAAAAGCCGCGCGGAACGTCGCTTTATTCCGCTGTTATAACGCACCGCTAAGTCTCCCCGTTGAGATGGACACAGCGGTCTGTCTGTCTGCCTGCCTGTCTGTCTGTCTGTCGCTGGAGTGGGACTGTGAGGGGGGGGGCACTGGTTGCCATGGCATTAAATGGCAAACACAGCTGATTTCGAGAGCACAATTGACATCATCGTGTTCATCATCTTAACATACTGACTGGAAATAGAAGACAACGTAATAATTCAATTGGTTTGTAGTTTAAACAGAAATGACAGTAATCTGTGAATTAATGGGTAACAGAACAGAATTGTTTATTGCAGCCTGAATAAAACCATTTATTGTGTAATATCTTTGGTTTGTATCTCCCAACAGCAAGATACTTGGGTTGTGATTCATCAACACAGACTAAGACTGTGTTGAGTGTAAATTCCAAACTGTTCTTTTAACTTCCACGAAGCGTCATCTTGAAATAACGACATTCTCGACCATCATTTTGATTCTAGTGATGAAAACGATTAATTATCTTTTCCAAGCCGTGTGTTTCCTGGCAGAAACGTTGTTAACAAGCTGAGGTCGAGTCTCCTGGTTCCTTCCTTCCTATTTCCTAAGCTGACCTGCTGCTCTGCACACTTGGTCAATATCTCACGGCGGTGTGCCGGTTCTCTCATTTTCTTTACTTATTACGAATCCGGCTCATCATTTCTCCCCCTTATAATAATGCGGTTGTAAACAGGATCAAATCAAGTCTTTTTGACAAACTATTTTTAAGGGAAAACAAAGGCAAAGGTAAATATAAAACCTTCTCTGAACTTTCTTTTGTAATTACAGACTTCCTTCCTCAACTTTCTTTATTTGATTTTGTGCCGTTTCCCTGTGCATTGAACGTTTAATATAAATATGTCAGGTTAGTACAGTTTCACCTTAAAATATGCTATTTTTTTTCGTTTATTTCCTTTTAGTGACTTCATCTGTACCTCAGGATGATGGACACTACACAACACCACACATTGAGACGGCTAGCAGCTAGCGGTGCTAACGGTGTCTTCGTGGCTGTCTCACAGTGCTGCGCCGGCAGACGGTGGAGACGTGCACGTTTCCAGCGGCCCGTGTGAGCGTGACTCACTCGGTCTGCCGGTTCACACGCTAAGAAGCCAATTTGACTCGGAACACAAACACCGACGGTGGAGGAATGCAGAAAGGGGGAACGGTAGATTTAATAAGAAAACAGAGTTAAACCTCAGTGTAGGTTGTTATTTTGAATGATTCATTTATATTTCCATTAAAAAGCAATGACATGAGGAGTGATCACATATGCAGGGCTCTCTTGTTTCATAAATATAACAAACAAATGGCACCAGAGACTAAATAGGCTTTGTGATGGCCTAGATTGATTAAAGGCTGCTGTCTTTTAATATTTCACCGCGTTGTACTAGCTCTATACATAAGATGAGTGCTACACTACCCACAGAATAACTGGGTGATGTTTTAGTTTATTGGCATTACTTGTGTAGAATGAATCTGATACCGATGTGGCCCCTGTGGTCATAGACAGGACCAGCACTGGGACTCCAGCTATTTCTTCCAGCTATAAATCCAATGAATAGGTTCCAGACCCCAGCATGTGTTGTGAAGCAACATGTAGCTCATCGATGTGCTTTTGATAGCTTTTGGAGAACAAGGTTGTTAAGCACAGAGGAAGAGGATGTATCAGAGATGTACACACAATATGTGTTAGCAGATGCATTCATTGTTGAATACCAAAGGCTGGCTTCATAAAACCATCCAACGGCTTTTAAGTATTGCAAAGGACAAACATTAGCAACAAACACATGATTAGAGCAGCTCTCCTGATAAACAGGAGCCCTCATACCTGATTATTGCTTTAGTGCCTGATCCTCTGACATTAGGTCTGGTTTTCTCTCACACACGTTGGTTTCTTTCTCAGTACAGATTGCACTTCTCTCCGACATTTCTAATAAGCGCTCTCATCGTCGACAACATCGTCCCGGCTGATTGCAATGAAGACGACATCATTATCCTGAGCATCAGCGTTTTTTAAAGTTTGTGCGAAATGAAGTGAAAGACTGGAGTCTTGTGAATGTCGTTTCTAGAGGTTTGATCACGCTGCCTCATCGCTGCATCGCCGAGGACCCGAGTTACAGTTGGACTTGAATGAACTTCATTGTTTGAATGGATGCATGTGATTCTAGATAAGAGCCCCCCCCCTCCCCCCTCTCCCCCTTCACTGGGGTGAACGGGCTTCTTCTGGTGTCGCTGCTCAGCTCCAGCTGATTACAACAGTGTTGTTATGACATGGTAGGCACGGCTGTACTTGGCATCCAACATGCAGCTGGTACCCCCCCCCCCCCCCCCCCCCCCCCCCCCCGTTCCGCCCCTCGTCAGCGTTGGGGACTGAAGCCGGCCCATTATACCAGCTTGAGTCATCCTGGAGTTCGGTCTTCTGCCCTCGCTCCTTCGTCCCCGGCACCGCCCGCTGCCCACCAGTGACCTCACCGTGTGTGTGTCCATTATGTGGCTGATTCATTTGAATGTCGGCAGCTGGTGACGTAGGAAGGTGATTCTCTTACTGGCAACAAACACGCGGCGCTTCATTTTGATCACTGAACAAATTGTAGTTGTGTTTGGGCTTTCAGGAGCCTTTCAGGTGCCTCTGTGTGTGTGTGTGTGTTTGGGGGGGGGGGGGGGGGGGGGGGGGGAATTGTGTGCAACAGGGTGGATGGGGATGTTAGTTTAAAGCCATTGTTCGTGACAGGACTGGCAACAACGCAAGCAGCCCCGTGACTTTCCTGGGAGAAGCCCAGAACGGCACTATCGCTCTCTCGCTGTCAGAAGAACGCTACGTTTCGCCCGTCGGCTCCTCCCTCCCTCGAATTACGCACGATCGCATTCGGGGGCTTGACATTCCTCGCATTCCGACTAATTTCGTCGGCGCAGCCACTCCACCTCGGTGTGTTTATATTATCAAGCACAGGAATGAACGTGGTTTGTGGTCCAAGGAGAAGAGAAGAAAGCTGCAGAACATCTGTCCGTGGATAAATGTGTCTAAGCAAATGTTTCCCCGACTCACAGAGCCAGAGGGACGTGCCGACCTGAATGTTTCAACATGCAGCTGATCGCCCTCGGTCCGCAGGAGGGTTTTGTAAATCAACGGACACAGAGCATCTTATCAATAACAAATAAATACAGACGTTGTTTTTTTAAATGTTGTGTCTGTTGGTCCTTCTGCAGACCTCTTGACAGCTGCGACTGTCAGAAAGGATCAAATACACGATACGTCCGCGAACTGAAGCTGGCAGGTGACATCGCACAGGGTTCATTTTGGGGTTTTACATTTGCTAAGTCAGGTGGTGCATCGGTTGACTGAACTAAGTCACTAAACACATCTCAAAAGGGACGATAGTAAGCTCCTTTCTAGCCAGAATGTTCCACGAACTACTGATCTACAGAAACTACACCGGGGACTGGAAGCCCCGCCTCTCATGGCTGTTGCCGAGACGCAGCATTCGCACCGCAGGCGTCCTGTTGTTCTCTGTATTCGCTGTTGCACGTCTCTGATGTCTGAGTGAATGTTATGCTGAACAGCAGTCGTGCAGAGGTGGGAAAAGAGACCGAAGCCCCCCAGAGCACCTGTCTCCACAGGTGATGTGTTTCTTCTTCAGAATGCAACAGCACTGAAAAAATAAATACCACATTTTTGCTCTGCCTCTGTAGCTGCGTCGCCCTGAAGGCCGCCCTCGCTTTTTTGCTCGCGCCTTGTTTCAGATTTTGATGCCGCGGTGTTTCAGTTCGATACGTCGGCCTCTGCCTGGGACGCGCCGCATCTGGCCTCCTCTTGTTATCTGAGCTGATTAGAGGCCCGCGGGCGCCTCAGCTGATTAATCCTCCCCCCCCCCGCCCACCCCACCGGACCCCCGGCGGCTGTGCGTGTTTCTCCATGTGAGGCGAGGAAGTTCTGCTCCATGTTTGCTTAAAAAAAAGGTTGTAACGAAAGAAAAGCCATTCAGATTCCGTTCCTTGGATGTTGCAGCAGACCCTTTTGCCAGCTACCTGTCATTAGAAAAGTACGTTTCACAAATGCATTCAAAATGCTGCAGCATGCGCCTTGTGTAGTGTTTCCACTGTGGGCTTAGTCCTACGGCCTGTGCTGGGCCGACTTAGTGGTAGGCAATGGTAATGGAAACGCTGGGATCAGACTATAGCGTGCTCTAATTATAGTCCAAGACGCTTCACAGACTCCTAATCACCATGGGACACATCTGTCAGGTTTCATTGCTTAATATTAGACGACTCGGTGCAGTCGCTGTACAAAGTTCTTCTATTCGCCGTCATGAAGTCAGTTAACTCCTCCACAAAAAGCTGCGGTTACATGTCGCATGCTAATACAAAAACCACAATAGCGTGTCTTTTGTTTATCAAAGGAGGAATTGGTTGTTTCCTCTTTAGAATGTCACATTGTCAACTTAACAATAGTTCATAATTATGTCCTCTGTGTGTGCAGAAGTAAAACAAATAGATCCCGTGATGGCAGTTTGAATGCACGCGAATGTTTCTGGTGCATTTAGTGCATTTAGGGTGCAGGCAAAAAGCCCAACGGCCCGAACTGCTGGAGTATTTCAGTTTTACATGCTGAGGAGGCACTTCTCATTTTATTCTTTTAGGTTTAAGTTTAAGTTTTCCCCCGTTGAGTCCTGAGCATCCTTCTGGACTGAGCGGAGGAGAACAATGCGTGGAAGGCGGTGCAGGAGTCGGACATCTGGCCCCACCCTCTCATCACAAAGGCATTTCCTCCTCAGCCACTTCCTGCTCAGCAGCAGTCATCCTGAAACCCGCAGCGGAGGCTCTGCACCGAGGGGGTGTGCGGAGTAGAGGGGGCGGGGGGTCATCGGGGCATCAGGATGCTTTTTATTGCTGCAGTGGCAACGTTGAAGTGTCTTTGACCTTGTACAGTGTCCAGCGTTACAGCCCAGAGCCTCATTAATTGGCCGTTTCCCCTAAACAGAAACACACAGAATATATAATAATAATAATGTAATATAATATATCGTCATCCGACAGCATAAACTTAAGATAACATGATGAGGAAGCAGGAAGGCAGCTCCTGCTGCAATCAGGGATCCAAACCTCATCCAAAAAGAACAGCATTATTGGACCGTACCCTTAGTTAACGATAGCGTAGTATAGCTTTATTGCCAAAATAAATGCTATTTACAAGCTCTAAAACCAGTTTGTGCATGTTGCCACAAAACAAGGAGTCGTGTTTGTTTGGTTCTTCCGGTCTGTTTCCATCTGTAAGCACACACATCGAAGCCACAGGGAGGAACCATAACTTCTAACGCTTTCTTCGGCTGATCAAAGAAGTTTTGCTGATGAATCTCTAATAAAAAACACACAAAAAGCAACAGGCTTTTTCCACAGGGACCCCCCCCCCCCCCCTCTACCTCGCCCCCCCACACAGGAAGTTGCTGCTGAATAAAAGCAGTGGGATGGTTGACAGCTTCATAGAGACGGTCTGATCTCCCACGGTCGCTGCTGTGAACTGGAGTGTAAGAACCGGCTGTCTGGGCCTCAGCGGGGTCAACGCGCCGCGACTCCTGATGCCCGCCGCCGCCGCCGCCGCCCGGACGGACGGACGGGGGAAAGACAGCGGAGGTCGGAGAAGGGCGGACGTGATTACAATGTAATGCTCTCGGCTCGCAACAGAGCTCCTCCTGCTCCTCTTCCCGCTTTGAGCTTTAACGATCACCTGAACTTCTCTGCAGGGGAGCGTCATCTCCTCACACCTCGCACGTCACATGACCTCCACCAGCTGTACCGTGTCCCTAAATATAAAGTATAACGGATAGAACGAGGTCCCAAACCAAACATCCTCAAAAGGCCCACACACATACACCTCGTTCCTGCGTTGCCCAGCGTCTCATGAAATAGTGTCAGCTGTTAACACCACACCTAATGAAAGTCTTTGGAAAAGGCCGAGCCGTTAACTCTGCAGGAAGGTTCTTAGGGGGGGCTACATGCCGCTAGCGGGCCGAGCCCCTTTGCGGCCTCTCCAAGCGCCTTATTACCAGGCAACGTGTGCTGCTGCTTTGCATGACACAGTCCTCCTGTTGTTCCCCCCCACCATTGTTTTGTGGTGGGAGTTAAACAGTGCAGTGTGTTCAGTTTGGTTAGCTGCTGCTGCCTGCGGACCACCCGGTGTTTACCTCAGCAACCCCCCCCCCCCCCCTCAAAGAGATGAGATCCAGACGCCCTGCCGCAGAGCGAGCGGAGCACGCTAACCTTTGGATGGAATCTGAGCAGCGCGGATCGTTGATTTATGTGCCGAGCTGTCAACACTTAAAAGCATAAAAGCATATTTCTGCACCACCACATAGTTTTGTATTTGTATTTCCTCTCGTGGGGGGGGGGGGGGCGGCTCTTGCGCCTCGTTTATTTGTATGTCGAGTCACAAACTGCTGGAGGAGCCGACGCTGCAGGTTTTATGCATCAAAATAATAAAACAGCAAACGGGCGATTAGCGTTTTTTAACAGCTTAGCAGAACGCTCCCCCTGAAGTCCTGGGTAACAGCGGTAACAGCGGGAAGTTGTAGACTTCTTGTTCTGCTGCGGAACACAAAGTCTTAAAAGCAGAACACAAATCAGCCGGGCGGCTCCGCGTGGATGTCTCCTACGTAGCAGCGGAAACACGGCCGTAACAGATAAATGTAGTGAGACTTGTTCTCTGTAGATGTTGTATTTGTATATGTTTTTGTTTGGACACAAAGGTCGCAGCGAGGCAGGATGTCATCACAATCACCTGACCACACAAGGAATACACACATAAGGAAGGATGAAGATTTGTCTCTTATAATGATAATAATACTCAACAACAACGTCGCTAGCAAAGCACAACTCTGTGAAGATAACGTGAAAAAGACTCTTTTACCAGAGACATTGGGACGTGTCACGGGGGGGACAACGGCTGCGATGAGTTTCCCCTCGACTCATTTAAATACAACACAGCCGTCAGGAATGCGATGCGGCTGTGCTTCTTCCTGATGTGTCTGTTTGCGGGCCCTTATCTGCCTCCCACTCGATACCCGGAGCCTTTCAGCCGGCAGGGAGAACAGCACATCGTCCCTGTAACAGTGTTGTGTTTGTGTGTCGGCCTCGTCCCCCCTCTGTCGTACCCGAGCTGCAGTGGAGCGCGTTCCACTGACCCACATCTGCAGTTTGTTATATTTCATTTATCGTTCATATTTGTGAGTAATGCCGTTTGAGAGCAGCGGTTCCGCCTTGAACTGGGAGAGCAGACGGCAGGTTGGGGAGGACACAAAACAACTGGCATGGCGGTGTCGGTGTGCCGTGAGCCTTGACTTCTCCCTCTTCACTGTTTGTTTTCTCCCTTTGCAATCTCCACAAAGTGCTACATGTCTGTGTGCGCTCGCTGAGAAACAAACTGACTGCGACGTTTCTATTTGGAGAAAAGAGCAGGCTCCCTGTGAAACGTTGCACAATTTATTACAACGACATCTGGAATATTTTAATGACACCACTTAAAACAAAGATTCAGCTAAACTGTGTTTTTTTTTTATTGCATCAGGTTCGACCTTTTCTCCTGCATTTGTGCTGTTGAGTTGCATTAGACACTTTCATTAATTCTCCTCTGTCCGAGTATGAAGTGCTCCACAACAGAGGAGCAGTTAAGAGCTTCTAATGTGTCCTTTAAATAAGCTGCGTGGGTGATTTTCCTGTTGGTGAGAGATGTTTTTCCTTCTTCAATAAGTCTTTTTTTAGTCTTAGTGAAAGCACAGGAGTCCATCGGCGTCTGAAGGTCACCCAGCCACTAATTTAAGACACGCTGATCCATTTCTTTAATCATATCTGGCACACAGTGTTTCCTGATAGTTTTGAAAACTGATTAAATAATTATTGGATACTTCAAAATAATAATTTCACTCAGTACTCAGCAGTGTAAGCTGATGATTATACAGAGCATGTATCGTCGAGGAGGGAGCCAGCCGATATCATTTGTAATTCTATTTCTATTGATTTACCAAGTGTCCTGTTCCCGAGAGGATCAAAGCTACTTAGAAGCCTTTAATCACCCACATATATGTATGCACATCCACTCTGCACCGGCGTTTACGGCTTAGTTTATGTTGATTTGTGCCGCACTAAAAGCTCATCCGCTGAGCGTGGTCAACAAGATTTCAGAAGAGGTGATAAATAACCAGCAAAGAAAAAACCTAAAACGTAGATTCTCTGAATATTTTCGGTGTGTTTCAGAGATCATGGGAGGCCGTTGACACAACCTGCCTTCCCGAATTGACCAGCACACCAGAGGAGCCTGATCCCGGCAGGTCGGTGCCCTGTGACCGCCGCGACCATGGCCGCCCACCGAATCAGAGCCGCCACCTCCAACAACGCCTCCCTGCCACGCTGCAAGTCCGAGGGGACGCTCATCGATCTCAGTGAAGGGGTGTCAGAAGCCACTCTCAACGATGTCAAAGGTCAGCCGCTCAAACCAACGATTACATTGGAAGAAGTTTGGACTTTGGTTCCCTTCCCGTCGTAGTCCAAGCATCTAGTAGTCACACGGAAAGTCTGTGCTTTTGTTGCTATTGTCGCTATGATTGTTTTGCACGTAGGCCTTATTTTTGCAGGAGTTAAATAGCTATTGGAAAGTTGTGTAACTGTGGTAGACGGCACTGCATGCCGATACGCCCCCTCACCCGGGGATCAGATCCAGGGACACTGAAATGAACCAACTCAATGCAACCACACCCACAACCCACACATTGCTGCTCGTATGAAACTCAAGGCTTTATTTTGAGGCCGCTTGACGTTGTTTTTTGTTTCCTCTCAGTGCCTTCTCCCAGTGCCTTAAGACTGGACGCTACCGCCTCCTTCGGTGCTGCCAGGGAAGTGGTCGCCATCAAGGACTACTGCCCGTCCAGCTTCACCACCCTGAAGTTCTGCAAAGGGGACCGCCTCTACGTTCTGGACTCGACAGGAGGAGAGTGGTGGTACGCCCACAACAACACGGAGATGGGTTACATCCCTGCAGCGTATGTGGAGCCCATCAACTTCAGAGACTCGTCCTTCAGCGACAGCGGGATGATCGACACTGCGGGAGACTGTCCCGAAGAGGCGGCCCAGGAGACGGACCTGCTCGGGGAGTGGGCGGGGGTGATTCTGAAACCGACCATCTTCCAAAATGGAAATCCTTTTGCATCGAACCATACCTCGACAAACCCTTTCTTAAACAAAGGTCCTCAGAGCTCACTTGATCAGAACAGTAATGAGAAGTCAGTTGACCTCCTTCTGTTTGATACGCTCGCTACACCGGTGCACAACTCCACCAGCAGCACGGCCGTCAACGGCTTCGGCAACGGTGTTTTCAACCCTCTCAGTCCCCCTGTGGGCGCGGGGCAGGCGCTGCGCAGGGACAACCCGTTTTTTCGAAGCAAGCGGTCCTACAGTCTGTCCGAGCTGTCCATTCTGCAGGCTCAGTCCGACGCCCCTCCGGCGTCCTCCAGTTTCTTCGGGGGCCTGAAAGCCCCGGTGCCGGAGCAGTTCCAGAGCAGGGAGGACTTCCGGACAGCGTGGCTCAGCCACCGCAAGCTCGCCAGGTCCTGCCACGACCTGGACTCGCTGGGTCAGAACCCGGGGTGGGGTCAAACGCAGCCGGTGGAGACCAACATCGTGTGTCGGCTGGACAGCTCAGGGGGGGCCGTGCAGCTCCCGGACAGCAACATCAGCGTACACGTACCCGAAGGCCACGTGGCCCCGGGGGACACACAGCAGATCTCGATCAAAGCTCTGCTCGACCCCCCGCTGGAGCTAAACAACGACCGCTGCACCACCGTCAGCCCCGTGGTGGAGATCAAACTCAGCAACATGGAGACCAAAACCAACGTCACCCTGGACATGAAAGTGTCCGTCGTGGTGAAAATGGAGAGCAGGGAGACGACGGAGGTCTTGTGTGTCAGGAGTGATTGTAAAGAGGGGCCGTACACCCCCATTCCTCAGGCGTACATGTATGGGGACACAGTGCAGGTGTGTTTGGACAACCTGGAACCATGCATGTACGTGTGCGTCGTGGCTCAGTCCCGGTCCCTGTCTCCAGACTCCACAGTTTGGGAGCATGTGGTTAAAAAGATCACCTTAGGGGTATACGGCCCTAAACACATTCACCCGTCCTTCAAGACAGTCGTGGCTATGTTTGGCCACGACTGTGCCCCAAAGACGTTGTTGGTGAGCGAGGTGGGCAAACAGGCCCAGTCTGCTCCATCAGTGGTGCTGCAGCTGTGGGGTAAACACCAGTTCGTCCTGTGCAAACCCCAGGACCTCCGCGTCGGGGTCTACTCCAACATGGCCAACTACGAGGTGAAGGTTAGCGAACAGGCCAGAGTGGTCCGGGGCTTCCAGCTGAAACTGGGCAAAGTCAGCCGGATTGTCTACATCATTGCATCGCGCAACACGGATGATGTTTCCGATTTCACATTGAGGATCCAGGTCAAAGACGACCAAGATTGTATCCTGGCTCAGTTTTGTGTCCAGACGCCGACCCCGCCCCCGAAAGCAGGCCCAAAGACATCGGTGCAGAGGCGCTTCCTGAAGAAGAAGGAAGTGGGCAAGATAGTCTTGTCCCCTCTCGCCATCGCCACCAAGTACCCTGTTTTTCAGGAACAGAGAATAAATAACCTGAAGTTTGGAAAATTAATCAAAACTGTCATTCGACAGACGAAAAATCAGTACTTGCTGGAGTACAAAAAGGGAGACTTTGTAGCCCTGTTGAGTGAGGAGAGGATCAGGCTGAAGGGTCAGCTTTGGACAAAAGAGTGGTACATTGGATATTACCAGGGCAAGATGGGATTTGTCCATGCAAAGAATGTGTTGGTGGTTGGCAAAGTTAAGCCCATTTACTTCAGCGGGCCCGACCTTACGACTTCGTTGCTACTGGAGCAGATACTGAAGCCCTGCAAGTTCCTCACGTACATCTACGCCTCCGTAAGAACTATACTGATGGAGAACATCGGCAACTGGCGAGCGTTCGCCGACTCTCTGGGATACGGCAACCTGCCGTTGACCCATTTCTGCCGCGCAGAGCTGGACAGCGAACCCGAGAGGGTCGCATCGGTGCTGGAGAGGCTGAAGGAGGACTGCAACAACGCGGAGAGCAAAGAGCGAAAGTCCTTCCAGAAAGAACTCCTGACGGTAAGCTCCTCTGCTGCGGTGACTAAGCATTTTCCTCCCAAATCGTTGATTTGGATAAACGCAAATTCTCCTTCACCGTTTAAAATGTTCTAAGTCTCAGCTGAGTCTTTTGTTTCTCATGCGGCAAATTAAATGGTCACGTGTTTGTGTCTGCGTCCTCCTGGGAACAACTCTTCCTTTCTCCTGTTGTCGGCCCACAGCGGCTTTGGGCTTTGGGCTTTGGGCTTTGGTCCAGGCGGTTGATTCCGATGGGAGCGCGGTCGATAACTGCTGTGTAAGCATCAACGTCTAACCGGGACCTGAGGGAGCTGTGGATTGCAAAAGAATACCTTGTATCTCACCTTTGCGATGTGCTCGTTGAGTACACTGATCTCATACATCCAACCGATGGCTCAGGCTACATTCATTTTCTATCTTTATGTGCATATTAATCATAACCCTCCGGACCGGGTTGAACTTAAAGAAACGGACCCGTACTGTTTGAGATTAGGGACCACTGGACCACGTTGAGTAACAATAGCCTTCTTTGTTACAGGGCATCTTTAAAACGCAACCACAGTTCATAGATGAATTCACAGTATGACTCCTTGCAATGATAGAGGGTGTTTTTGCACAAAGTGTGCTGCTTTAAGGAGCTCCAACCTTTCCGTCCCTGGTACTGACCCCCGGGCTTCGGGTTTCACAGTCACGCCAGCGTTAAACTGCGATTGGAAAGTGACTCAAACATCGGCCGCTCTTATTTAATCCCAAAACAATTGTAACAAATAAATACATACAGTTACATTCATGACATTTCTATTCATGCCCTTTTTTCTTAAATAATAAAATCACAGCAGAAACCTGGTATCTCAGTAGCAATATAGTGATTTTTTTTACGCAGCAACCATTTGGACAAATGTTAAACACCAACTAAACTATTGTATGTAAACACAGAAGTGAATTTAATTGAATGGCGAATCGGCTCAATATTGGCATCCGTGCGTCCCGAGGCTTAATTAGAACATCAGATGGTTATTTTTTAAGCCAAGTCAGGCATTTCACTTTCTGGCCAAAGATCCGATGTCCCTGCAGCCCACTAAAGGCCTGTTTCCTTCTGAAGGGGCAAAGAGCTGAGCTGTGTTTGCTGCAAGTGTACAAAACAACTCTCCCCGGCACTTTGTTGTGCGTCTACTGTCACGGAAATGGGGATTTCTGCTGTCGCCTCGGGTGGCGATTTTCATGCCGAGATGTCTAAAACGCATCCAGTCTGATTCATACCGACGGCTTAACGCTACATAGACCTTATCAGTCTCAGTATTTTTCTGTTTAATGCGTCTGTGTCTGGTTGAAACACTGCTACGCTTCGGTTGCGTGGAGTTGAGTCTCCCCGGCTGCCTTCACACCAGGGATCCTGGACGTAGTTCCTCCACCAGCACATCGGTCACGGATGTCCTACAGCTGAGGTAACACAGAACAGATACTGTAATTAACATGAGGCTGTAAACGCTAGTTAGAACCATTTATAGACAGAGGAACTGCAGCACGGAGGAGAACGTAATAAAAGGTGGTGACTGAAAACATGGCCTCGGAGGGAGTTCCGTGCAATTTGTCTCTGAATATAGGTCTGCTTTTCTGTTTCTTCTTCCAGGATTACACCTAAAACACTGCTCGCCGTCGGGACGAAGCACGCGGCGATCCAGAAAATTTGAGGATCGCGAAAAACGGTGTTGTTTAACGGACACAACCGTGCTGTTTGTTCCATGTGCAGACATCTGACGCCCCCTGAAGAGTGGATTCTGTTGCATGTGTGGGGATGAAATCCTTGTCTCTTTTCCAAGTCGCAGATGAAAATCCCCCGTTGCCCGTTTGACGTGGACGGAAGTCTTATTTAAAGAAGAAAGAAAGCCGAATGAAAAGTGCCGCGGCCCCTTTTCTTTGTGCCCGCCTGCTTTGATGCTCGGTGGAGAGACGTCCGTTGCAGGGACTTTGCATTTCCATTAGTTCTGGTCAGCCTGTACGTTCGCGTGGTTGAATATATATCCAGAGGTGTGACATGTGAGGTGAACTGTAGAGGATGTTTGCTAATCACAATTACTGGTTCACAGGATTAACACACGGCGACGGGTTCGAGCGCAGCTTGCGATTTATCGTTGGGTGTCTCTGGCTTTTGTTCGGCTCGATTAATTATTCAAAGCACAACTTTATCCGTCTGCTTTTTCTGTAAATCTCCACAGCGACTCTGGTTGTTGTTGTTGTTGTTGTTGTTGTTGTCGTCGGATGGAAAGGATCCAGGTTGTGTCTTCTGGATCTCGGGCCGGCAGATGTTTCCGGCCTCATTGTTCGGAAGCTAAACAGAAGCTGCGGCGGCGGACCGGCAGGCGCCTGCAGTCAGTACGACTTCCCGTAATCCTCCTTGACCCCGACCCCCCCCCCGCCCCCCGGCCCAGACGAGCATTCGCCGTTAACCGCCACCTCTGACAGACGTCTAAACATGGATACCTCTCACTATTGATTGGATTGGTTCACAGCCATCATGAGGAATGTGTTATTAAGGGGCATTGCAGCGACGCATGTCTGTCCGCCTTTAAACAGCTGTTTGTCCAGATTGTTCCGCGTCACATGTTCTGCTGCATTTCTTCTTTTTTTTGTGAATTCAAATCGGCGCACGCAGGAGTGGATGTGGGTGTTGCTCTTAACATAATGTGTACAGATGGGTGACGAGCGTAAAGCAAACAGTAATGGAAAGAAAACACAGGAGACAGCGGCGGCGAAAAGTGACACATTTTGAATAATGTCTCATTATTGTGAGCGTCCCACGGACACAGATTCAAAATGCTGGAGACAAAAACAGCCCTACATAACATAATGCACAGACACAGACCCACATCAGCACCAGGGATGACTGGAAAGAGCCGAACGTTGTCACTGCTGGTTCGGTTTCCTTTCTGTATTCTTTGAGCCCAGTTTGAAGCACTTGCAGTCACTTTCTCCTGCTCTTCTAATGCAAGTCAGCACTGCACATTGTTTGGACTAGTCAGCGTCTCCTCTTTACTCAGGGGTCGTTCACATTGAAAACACTGTGGGTCTCCGGTCCCCGGGACAAGATGGATCTGCTGCTCACAAAGACCTTAACTTGTGTCTCAGCAGATGCATAATTGCAGCTTCAGCCTCATTAAGCGATTGATCGCTCTTGCTATTGTTATTTTTATGGATCTGGGTTGTTTTTATGGAGGCAATCTTCAACATTATTGTTTTAGAGATCCCATCCGTTGCTTCAGCAGGGCAGTCGGGCTCGATTAGGCCCGTGAGCTGTCTCACGCTGCCGGTCCCGGTCGGGACCCCTTTGAAGACGAGTTGCTTAATTCACCCTGCCAGAATAATGACTGCGGCTGTATGAGATATTTCAAATGGATCACATGAGTCTTTGTAATGTGAAAGCTGTGAGACGCGTATGAGAAAACGATCTCCCCTCCAGGGAGCGCAACGGCGTCTTAACTCGCGCTTCTGATTCCCTCTCTAAAGCACTTGAGTCGACGCGGGTAATTGTTTTTAAATGTTCCGTCCAAAAAACAAAAAGAACAACAGCAGCGAACGGCACTGCAGACACCGTTTGAGACTAGCTGGTGAACAAAGTGGAGCGTTTAGCCCCCATCGGGGGTTTGTTGCAACCAAAAGCAGCCGAAGGGAGTGAAGGCTGGACACAAACAAGCCTCCTAATCGTGCAGGTTGCTCCCCGGCAGTTACACACGTCTGCTCAACCAAGACGGCAACAAAACCTCCTGATTCCACTGAGTGCGTTTCAGAGAGAACCAGGAGGGTTCGGTCCAAAGTCAGCGGCGGGACCTCAGGGTTCCCTCATCTCTTGTTCCTTTCAGAAAGGACTAAATACTCCGAGGGAACCCTTGTGAAATGAGTGGGCCGGCCTGCGCGAGCCCTCTCTCCCTCCCTCCGTCTGTCCCAGGCTGAACCTGATATCTTTAGGGATTTACCCCCAAAAATGTAACACGCAAAACAAAAGTCCTCCACCCCATAACTCTCTCCCCTCCTGCTGTGACCGACCGACTCCGTTTGGTCAGGAGAGACTCCCCCCCTCAGCTGTTTGATGTGCAGCGACGGACCGGTTCACTACTGAGACGGGTCACTTTGCTAACAGAGCGGATCCTCGTTCCCTCATTTGAGACGGGGATACAACTGAACGCCTCGTGTGTTTGACTTCCCTTAGAGGTTCTGTTAGTGAGGAGTGGAGAGGTACTCTACCCCTCCTCTTCCTCCTCCTCCTCCTCCTCCTCCTCTTGTTGCCACCACGACGTTTTAATAGGAAGGTGCGGCGTGAGACCACGGAGGCGGATCCTCTGTTGTGTCGAGCGCCTGATGCTCCGTGAGATCAGTGTGGCAGGTTTGAGTCGGGGAATAATAATAACATCCTGTCCCTGGAGGAGGGAAAATGGAGCAGCAACCAGGCTCTCCGAGTTCCTCCGTCGCTCCCTCCCCTCCATCCAGCAGGCTGCCGCTGCTCACGGAGTGATTAAGTGAACAGCTGATCGCTCTCCCTGTGGAGCTCGCGACCAGTTGAGGGAGTTCACGGAACGCCCAAAGCAGCACCCGCGGCCTTTGGCCTTCGACCTTTGACCTCCGCCGGCATGCAGCTCTCAGGCTGAACGTTTTTTGCAGAAAAAAAGACCAGAACGCAGGTTGGAAAATTGCAAAAGGAATGAAATGGCAAAGCCACCGTGCGGCTGAGATGGAGTGTGGAGGCTGTAAATGGGGAATGTGGGGAAGTCGAATGGAAAATGAAGATGGGATCGAAAAAATAATCGAGGTGAAATTGAAGTGCGGAGATTGAGTGTCAGTTTTGTAGCTGAGAGGAAAACCTGAAACAGAAGAAACAAATCATTTATCAGACAGCTGAATGCTGCCAGGTTCAGTT
The DNA here is from genome assembly GCA_021346845.1 of Apeltes quadracus. Lineage (NCBI taxonomy): Eukaryota > Metazoa > Chordata > Actinopteri > Perciformes > Gasterosteidae > Apeltes > Apeltes quadracus. The sequence goes on from CM037932.1 coordinate 16,407,157, forward strand.
CTGCTGTTTTCTTTGGATGTGTGTGTGTGTGTGTGTGTGTGTGTGTGCGTGTGTGTGTGTGTGTGTGTGCGTGTGTGTGTGAGTGTGTGTGTGTGTGTGTGTGTGTGTGTGTGTGTGAGTGTGTGTGTGTGTGTGTGTGCAGCAGCAGACATGATTGAAGCGCCTGCGTGGTTTCCACCATCAACGTTATCTCTGAAAATATGTCTGCAGGAATTTTCTTTTCGCTTTGACAAGTGTATAATTCATGCAGCGGCGGTTGGGGGGGCGTTGAGGGGGGGCGTTGAGGGGGGCGTTGAGGGGGGCGTTGAGGGGGGGATCGTGGGCGGCGGCTGATTGGCGTGTAAAACAAACTCGGTGGCATTTGACTACATCGCACACACACACACACACACACATCTGACCCATTACTTGGACCAGTTGACATTTAATAAAAAGTGCCAGCTCAGCATTTAATTCCTCGCGTTGTGTCGGCGTGAAGAGCATCTTTAGACCGCCACGGCACGCCGGCCGGTGCACTCGGCTCCGCCCGGTTCGGTTATCAGACCGGGGCCTCGACCCCAGAGACCGCGTCACAAAGCGTTTGTAGGCGTTCGGGAGGAAACAGGTGCCCATCCAGGGGTTTGTTTAACCCCCGACAGCATCTGGCTCTCAAAGACCTGCAATGGAAACAAACACAAAGCAACTAAAGTCTCACTCGACTTTGAGTCGTTTGACGGCGGCCGAGCGGCCTTTAAAGGCAGCGACCGGGACTCCTTCTCTGGTGCCGTATCAGGGGGGGAGAGGCTGCTGGTGCATTCCTTACTCCCCCCTCCCCTCCCCCTCACCCCCCTCCCACATACTCATATCCGGTCGTTCCACACATTCCTGCGCACGGAGCTCAAGCCCAAACTGGAGCTTTAAATTCACCTTCAAAGGCTGCTTGGACCTTTAATCGTGACTATTGAAGTAGCTCAATGGGACACGTCTTAGTTGTGTACACATACATGATAGTGTGTGTGTGTAAAAGAGGTGAATACACACATCAGTGGAAACTTAAACGGATGAAACGATGTGTATTTGCATTCATCACATTTGTATTTGCACATCCAGCCTGTGCAGTGCGAGCGGACTTTAGTCCCGCCCCGTTTTACGTTCCCACCGACACCAGCTGAGGCGCCGCGTTAGTCAGCACGTCGCGTTTAGCCTGGACACGTTGGCGAGCTGCTGAAAGTTTGACGCGGAGCAGGAAAAGCGAGGCGATTAGTGGCGATTAGTGGCGATTACCGACCCTCGGTGCTTCCTGAATGCTCCAGCTGAATGTGCAGCACGTTGCCGTGAGGAGATGCTGGAGGAAGCTTAAGACTTTAATCTTGTTGCGTCCTCTTTTGTGTCATTTTGTGTATCGCCTTTTTTTCTAGATGTGACATAAATCCACAAAGTGCCGTTACTTGTTTCTATTTCCCCCAGAAAACATTTGAAAAATGCACAAAGCTGAGATTTGCAGCGGGATTGTGGAGGCACGCTGTGTGAAATCACCTGCACGTGTACGTTTATTAGGGGGAGGAGGGGCTTAGTGTTCTGCTCCACGCCGTCCTCGCTTTCACCCCCCTGACTCCCCCTCAGAGCTCCGGTCTCATCTCTTGCCCCCCCCCCCCCCCCCCCCTCCCCTGCAGGCTCTGCTGAAGATGGACTGCCAGGGTCTGGTGGCCCGGCTGGTCATGGACTTTGTCCTCCTGACCACGGCCGTGGAGGTGGCGGGACGCTGGAGGGAGCTCGCCGAGAGGCTGGTCAAGGTGTCGCGCCAGCAGATGGACGCTTACGAGGCGCCGCATCGCGACAGGAACGGGGTGGTGGACAGCGAGGTGCGTCCCCGTCTTCTAAGAAGCTCTTAAAAACCAACTTGACCCAATCAGACGGGTCAGCTGATGCTTGTCCTCCTCTCCGTCCGCAGGCCATGTGGAAGCCGGCGTACGACTTCCTGGTGACGTGGGCCGCTCAGATCGGCGACAGCTACAGGGACGTGATCCAGGAGCTGCACCTGGGCCTGGACAAGATGAAGAACCCCATCACCCGGCGCTGGAAGCACCTGACCGGCACGCTCATCCTCGTCAACTGCCTGGACGCCCTGCGGAGCTCCGCCTTCAGCCCCGCCGCTCAGGACGACGACTACGCCATCTGAGCCCCCTCCGCCCCTCCTCCTCCTCACCTCGCTTCCGGAGCAAAGTTACACACCGCTGCACATCAGCTGCACATCAGCTGCACATCAGCTGTCCCGCTCACCCTGAATGCCGATCATATGTTGATTTGGTTCCCGTGGCGGCGCCTTCAGCCCCCCCCCCCTTCCCTCCCGACCCCTCCCTCCCCCGTCTCTGCTGCCAGACAAACAACGCAGAGCCGGACGCAGTATTCACACAGACTCTTTTAATAGTTCCTGTCTTGCATAGTTCTGTATTTTTGTACTCCTATTACGGCACAGCATTTCTTTGGAAGGATTTGAAGCCCCGAACGTCCCTTTTTCAAGAGAAGACACTTTTAGATGTCGTATCCTTCTTGTGGTAGCTTTGTCACGTCTCAAATCTGTCCTATTTATTCTGTCACTTTTCTTCCTCCTCTTCAGCTTGTCTCTCCTTCAACGCGGTCAGAGATATTACAAATATTCGGAGGTCTGCATTTGACCCGGCCATGAAAATATTTTATTAATCTTTCTCAGCAAGTTTGTATCAAGCTCCCCAATAGTGCAAAAACATTATGCCAATTAACTGCTGGTCTTACGAAACGATGATCTGTTTAACATAATTGAGGTTTTTCTTATGAACTGTATTAACCTGTGAACTCAGGGTCCACTCACTCACGTCTTTGGGTGCTTTTGACCTCGTCTCCTCGTCTCCAGCAGTTAAATGCTCCACAACGTGTGGGACAGTAAACGCAAACCAGTTTTTAGTTTTTTTTTTCCGTAATTGACAAATTTATCTTTTAATTCTCATTTTCGGATCAAAATAAATGAGCCTTATCTTCCACGTATCAGACCGTGACCACTAATCTCTCCACTCGCCGTCTCTTGTCTGTATTGCTTTTTTTGTCCCACGGAAGCGATTGATCACCAAAGCTCGCCAAAAAATCGATCCAGCTCCACACCGACGATGAGGTTTCGTCTCCGTGCTGCAGACTGTGCAATGTGGTGGGTTTGAAAACCTTTTTGTGTTTTGAAAATACTAAATAAAAATGTAAATATTTGGACACGATATTTCTCGGATTGTCCTTCATGTTTGTGTTGGTGTTGCGTCAGTATTTGCCTCTTTAAACAGACGTCTGGAAACGATGACAACGTGACAGCAGCACAGACACACACTGGAAGTGATGACTAATAGCAACTACTTCTCTACATCGTGGCACGTTTGTGTGATGACATAGGTCACATGACATCACGCACCAGCGCGCCCTCGGTGTGATTAGTGTCCTAACGAGATGAAGAAGACGTGTGTTCATTGACCAGCGTCCCAGCCAGCGGGGACACGGGAGGACGTGTTGTCTTTCACTCAGGCAATTAGACCGTCTCCTTGAAGGCCGCCTGTAACCGCGAGGCTCGGCTCCTCGCCGGTCCCTTCGCTCACACTTTAATTAAATACACAGATTAATGGAGGAGAAAAAAAAAAAAGAACCAGAAGGAGCGGAACCGACTCGGCAGCGCGTGGGCCGACATGCTCGGAGTCCCAGCCGGTAACGAGCCTCCCCGGGGCCGACGTTTGCATAAAGGAGGACGTCTCATGAGAGATTTCAGCGAATCAAATTTACCCAGAAATGCATCTTCTTCATCGAACAAGAAACCCACGAGGTTCTTCTTTCTGCTTACATCATCACAGTGTTTGAGGTCCAAGCAGTCTCAAGGTACATTCAAGACTTCAGTTCGGCCCGATTGATATTCTGTGTTTGGTTTGCTGACGTTCAAAGTGAAAGGGAACTGTGATCTGAGACAATTTAAATGTGCCCGTGTTTGTTTAAAATCATTAATATACCAAGGTCCAATATAAACGGCACAATAAGTACACACTGTTACAGGAAAACGTTAAAATGAAAAAACAGTCCACATCCAATGGGTTCACATATATTAAAGTGTCCAACGCAGACTCTGTGAAATGTCACTGAACCCCTGATCTCTTAGCAGACTTGACATTTCAGTGTTCGGAGGGTCCTTGTCATTTCGGCGTTCCCATGAGGAGCGACGGCTCCTCCCTGTCCACAACGGAGGGCAAATGTCAGCTTAACCCCGTCTGAGGCAGAAACCTGGACATGGCTGCCAGCGGACGGGCAGCTCGCTGTAATCTGACCCGGCTTTTTTGATCATTTCAGCGAGGCAGCTCTCAGCGGCGGCGAGCAAAGGTCAACCTCCACGAAGCTCTCAGCCTGCGAGATGCTTACTGGAAACCGCCTCTAAAAATACCCATCGGCCTCTTCCCATTGTCTTTTGAGGGTGAGTTGAATAGGTTCAACCATACGTTGATCACACTGGTTTATGCTGTTTGGACGCAGGAAAGTGACCCACCTGTCACTTTATAACCCAAAGGGATCAGGGATCATCCACAGCTGATACAGACAAACAAACATGTAACATTTGTGCGTGTTGATCCATCCGACTCACTCTAATGACAATCGGAGTGAGACAACGCAGCGTTTCAGGACGTTTCAGCCTCTTTTAGCTTCAGGTTTTAAACCCGAATGGGACACGAGGGGTCTGACGTGCGGCGGACAGAAGTCTGTTTGTTCTCCGATGAGAAAGGTGAGCGAGGTCGAAACCTGGCGGGGAGGCCGACTGTGTGCTCAGCACCTCCCTCCCCCCCAAAAAAACAAACCCTCCTCTGTGTGCGTGTGGGGGACACAGGCCCCGCCCACCACCCTTTGTGCCTCCGTGTGCAGTGGACACACACAGCGGCCGGAGGTGGAGGCCGTGTTTACCCGACGTGATGCTGCACATGTCTCTGCCTCCTGACTTCTACCTACCATCACATCGCTCGCACAGCCACGCCCCCTCCCCGGTCACGTGACCCCCCCCACCAACACGCCCACCTGCATACAAACCTGCTCCTGAAGGAGGTGTTTGTTTACCTTATTATCTATTGTCTGTATCTCGTGGCATAAAATTGTACCGTTGGCCGAGGAAGAGCGAATGAAATGAATTGAATCCCTCCTGGTTGCTCGTGTTTTCTGCTTTGAAGCCTCGACTCCTTCGGCCCGTCCTCATGACATTATCACCATTCTAGGAAAAAGCACAGACATTCATTAAAAACATCCCAGTGCAACATTTCACCAATAAAATGATTCTATTATGACTTCAATGTTCTTTTGGATACGAGTACCTCAGCAACCAAATAAAGAACCATTCATGGAATAAAGGTCTCATGTCACGTCTTCGTCCTGAGGGATTCAAAAAAAAGAAACTAATTACTTCCACCTTCGCTCCCTGCGGACGGGAGTTATAATTACGGCTGCTTCAATTAATGCAGCCGGCGTGTATTACATCGAATCCTTCTACCTGGATTAACGCTTTCAAAATGTTAAATTACATTGGTGGAATTCTGTTCGTACCTTCCGATACTTTCTGCAGACAGCCCCCCCCCTGTGAGACAAGGGCCTTTTAACTTGTTGGCTTTGAAGGTAAAACGGGCCTCCAGGACAGGAAACGTCCCTTTGCAGCGGACACGGGGGCCCATCCCTCCCCCTCCAGCAGCAGACGGCGGGGGACGTTCCTTCGCCTTGTCTCCTAGGAAACCTCATCCGTTTGAAAGCGGCCGGAGATAAGCACGTTTCATCAGCATTACGCCAGAGCCTCAAGAAAACCGCCTCTCATCAGCACAGAGCAACAGAACTCAACGTTTCCCCATCAATCTCTTAAGGTTCCCTCAACCTCTATTAATCGTATTACATTTTGGGGGTATTTCTTAGCTGTGCTAAAACAACAACAACCATAAAGCGACACCACAGGATGTGAGAGCAGCATTAGAGAGTAAGAACATGAGCTTGCAGGATGCTGCATTTCATGCGATGGATGTTTCTCCTCTGACACATAGAGGGAAAACCTCCCTCTTTTCGTTTTGAATGCTCGCCAGCGTCTCGGTGGAGACTGAGTAGTAAAAAGTAGCATTCCCCTTTCTGTTTTCAGCTCTAACTCAGCACATTGCCGCTTCTCTCCCTTCCAATGATCCCAGACGTTGTTCTCTGCACTCACATCCACTTCAGGGTTGTTGTTCAATCAGCAGATAATAGATCCTCTCTGGAGCACCACCTTCACCTTCGCTCCTCCGCACATCCTCCTCTTCCTCCACCTCTCTCGCTGTGATCCATCTCAGGGGTCGGTGAGCATCTCGCTCAGCAGCCGCAGTTTGATATCTTTGAGCTGCTGCTGGAGGAGGCGGAGCTACCGACGCTCCGAGTAAAAGAACGCCGCCATGGCAACCTCGGCGTGCACAGTGTGCAGGTCTCCATGGCAACCTTTGAGTGTTTGTGAGAGACACAGAGAGACAGCGAGGGAGGACGAAAAGAGAGACGTAAAGGACGTGAAGACAAATGCCAGTCAGAAGTGCAACAAACAACAAAAAGAACGTGTGTTTAACGTTCGTCGCCTCAAAGAAGGAAAGCGACAAGACGGTTTCCCTCAGAGGCCCTGAGAGAGTTTCCTCTGCTCCAGGTTCACTAGTGACTTCTCTCAGGATCAGTTCACCCAAATTACAAGTCTGCAACTCCCAGGATGTCAGAGTGACATCGTCTGCGGCCGGAGAGGATCCATCTGGGACGACTATTGGATGGAAGAACCTGATTATTCATTTGAAGCATAAGTGATTAAAACAACTGCTTTGTTACCGTGTGTTAAAGCCTGATGTCTTCTTCCTCCATTGTTCTCCCCAAACACACCGATGGGCCTCAGTGTTGCATCACATATCACACGATTACTCACTCCAACGTAGACGGTCTCACTGCTTCCTGTGAACTTTTCATCCAGTGATATGAATGATATTTGACACACTTGGTTAAACCTAAAAAAAAGAAAAACGAAATCCAATCACCATCTGACTGCGTTCACAGAGGGCTGCTGCTGTGACCTGCAGCTATCCACTTTCCAATCAGAGTTTCACATTTGCATCCGACGGAGGGTGCTAATGAGTGCAGCTCGCTTCTGCGCTGCACTTCTCCCGTCTCTGCAAAAGGTCACGGACGCCACTGAGGTGCTGGCCGGGTTTGGACCTCGGGACCTTCTGCAGCCCCCCGATGCCCATTTCAACGCAAACGTACTGGAGAACAACACTGCCCCTCTGTCCAAAGCACTTGAGTCGAGATGTGAAGCATGAAAGTAGAATTCCGGCTTTCTTCCCATCCCTTTGATATCGCCTCTCTCTCTCTCTCTCTCTCTCTCTCTCTCTCTCTCTCTCTCTCTCTCTCTCTCTGTGTGTCCCTCGCCCAGATGCTTTGTGCAGGGGAGGAAAACCGGACCTCTCCGCTTCCATTAAACCCCAACACAGACTTTCCGAGCTGCACGTGAAACGCACAGCGAGGCTTTCATCTCTGAAACGCCGGCCGCAGGATCTGTTGAGGCGGAGCCTGTCGAGGGGGCCAATCAGCACCGGACCTGCAGGACATCAGAGGCCTCCTGTGTTCATCACACACACACACACACACACACACACACACACATCGGAAAAGCGTGTGTGTTTGACTTGTGCGTGTAGCGTTGCTGGTAAAGGCGTGTCCACGGTCAGTCGAGGGACCGTAGTGTCTCGTGATTTTCCCCGGCAGACTTTGAAGAGAACTCTGACTCCCTGATTGAAGTGCGAGCTCGGCCCTGAAAAGCCCTCCCGCCATCTGACAGGATTTCACAGGCAGGGACCTCGATTGCATCACCCGTCTTTCATGGCTGCCGCGGTCCAATTTTCTACGGCCTTCCTGTCAGAAAAAAAAAAAACCCATCCACAAACAGTTGGAAGTCACGAGGGAAGCCGGGACGTGATGTCACACGTCAGGGTCTTCATTAGCAACCCGACGGCTCCGACACCAGCTCAGGCTCATCAGCGTCCTTGAGGATAAAAAAACACCATGAGTCGTCTCGCCTTCATCACTCGGGATGCGTCGCGTCCCGGCTGTGCTTTTATTACAAAATGACCATTCCTAGTGGCGCTCATCGGCCTGGACAGCGGCCCGCGCTGTTTGTCGCGTGCAGGCCGCAGCTCGTCGCTGCACATGTTGGCCTGCTTGCTTTTCAGAGAGAGATTTAGCGCCGTGCTGATTGACAGAAATACTCTTTCATTCCATTCATTTTTATCACATGAATAATGGTGATCGGTTGTAATGAGACTCAATGCAGCAGCTATACAAGGTCTGCTCCAAAGCATGACATCACTCATTGGAAGAGGGACGTCCTTTAATTGCTATCGGTGACCCACTTTGAGCTTTGTGTGTGTTTAGCAGTGTTTGTGGAGCTGCAGCTGCTTTTGAAGATGAGGAATCAGCAGATGAACACAGATGCAAACCGCCTCCATCACCTCCCGAAGGTGTGAATAAATCACGGTTCTGAGTGTCTGGTTCACCCACATCATCCTGACAACAGAAACCTTCTCTTTGATTTTAATAAGAATTTCATTGAGTTTCACCAATTGAACCTGTTCTTCGACCTCTGAACCCTCTTAAGGAATTTAATGTTATTTCTGCTGCAAAGTTTCACCAACATTGTCCAATTAGAAGCTTGTAAATTATGCCATTAGTATGATGATAAAGACCAACCATACACAATGATTTCATCTGTAGTGCATTCTTCTGATGTTTAGCAGTTAGTACTATATTCTTAGGATAATTTACCATCTAATATTCATCGCTTCCCACTTTGCCATTCCAACAAAAAATAAAAACGCCATAAGCAATACAAAATAAAACCACAAGGAAACAACAGACGGGTGTTTCCCAAACCGGCATCTTGGTCTCCATGTGTGTGTGTGTGTGTGTGTGTGTGTGTGTGTGTGTGAGTGTGTGTGTGTGTAGCTGTATAAGAAGAGAGAGATATTGTATGATATTTCAGGGGAAATGGAGTTTATTTATGTTCATCCTGGTAATAACATCCCTAGAAACTAATCGGGCAACAGGGAAGAGGAGGGCTCTCACATAATAGAAGTGTGTGTGTGTGTGTGTGTGTATCTGTGTGAGAGAGAGAGATTTATATGTGTAAACTGTGTGTGCACATGTACATTGGCTGTTTGTAACAGGTAGTAGCTCCTCCCTGGAACTGTGTGTGTGTCTGTGTGTTTGTGTGCGTGTTATGGACATGCTGGGACCTCTCTCCTCATTTCTTTAGATTTTATCACCTCGCTGAGCTTCTGTCCGCAACAACTTTCCTTCGGGGCCCATAAAAGAGGGAATGTGCAGAAAGTCCAGATTAAAAAACACTTTTTTACTTCAGCCTCGCAGATGACGGATAGAAACGTCTGACTATGAGAAATAAACTCAGCTCGCCACCTGGTGGGTGAAAGTAGTACAGCACATGATGAGATCAGATGCAATGAAATAGTCCTTCATTAGTCCCACAGTTATGACATTTGCAACCAGACACATCAGTTGGAAACAGAAAAGTAGTATAATAGTATAATAAATGAGTAAATTGCCAACAAATATTCAAGGACTAAGAAGGCAAATATACATTTGGATTGAGTGGTTGAATACGTGTTATTGCACATATGAGGTATGAAACATGAAGTGCTTGTTTGGCACAGAGTGTTCATATCATAAACTATCCAGACAGTTGGGTAAATGTGAGGATCATAAATGAGTTATTGTTCTTGCTTTGCTAAAACTCATCACCAGTGGAGGAAAGTACTGCTTACAGGCGCTAAAAGATGTCCAGAGCAGGTATTGCCTGAAGAAGACAGGTGAGAAGATTAGAATCTGTCATTATATTCCAAATATGTGTTTTAAATGCTTCTTTCTACAATGTTATATTGGTTATTTTACTTAAGTACTTTGCTCCATATTTCTTTCCTCCACTGACTCTGAGACTTTAACTAACTCACATCTGTTTGATCATTTAGTGACATACATTTCCAATTCGTTGATTTTGTCATTGATAATTGTCCCTGATTTTGAATTAAATTATGTTTTGTTTAGAGGGAAGAGCTTTTAATTTAGAGATTATGATAACATTTGTTTGGCAAAATTCAATTTTTAGAAGAGTTTATATAGTTTGGAATGAAACGGGTTTTTTTTGCAAGATATGTAAAATATTGATCAATTTGTTAATGTTTTTTTTCTTTAGGTCCTTAGCAAATAAAAAAAACTGCACATCGACTGATCCTGTGCATCCTTCGTCCTTCCATGTTGTTGCGTCTTTACACCAGGAAGAGAGCGATGTTGCTCTGGATTCATCACGGCGAACACATTTTAAACCGTTCAGTGCATTTATAACGTAGAAATAACGGCGTAACTATTTCGCATTTTATTGGATTAATAAAATGTTCCCTTTCTTTCATTTTGTAAGCAAAATAAAACCGGACCTAGAAGATTTACAAAACGATCCGCTTAAAACTCAAAACATGTATGACGCAGTTTGCGTTAATTCTATTAAAGACGAGAGCATTACAACAATATGCACTTGTGCACCCAAAGGCTGCAGGTGGAGTGTGTGTCCGCGGCGTTGGAGCGTCCGCAGGATCCGGATCTCATTGGCACATGTCCCGGGCGGGGTGGAGCGTAGCGGGGCCGCCTCTTGTTTTGCGGTCTTGTTTTGTCAGCCTCTCACCGCGCAGAGCAGCTGCAGCAGGTCCTCAGGAGAGCAGCGCCCAACGCGAGCCGGCCAGCGCATCGCTTTGGAGCTTATTCCCCCCCCCGGTTGTTCGACCTCCGGAGCCGGGAGCAGCCGACGAGCCCGAGAGGCGAATCCATCCGCGCAGGGTGTGTTTGGTCCTGCGGAGGACAGAATCAAAGGGGACACAGGAGGGCTCCTTGAGGCAGGGGCAGGGCTTGTGATCAGCCGGTGTCCTTCCCGGCGCTGACGCCGCCCTCGCCGCCCCGCAGGAGCCGTTTACCCGCGCGGCGTCTCCGTGGCACCGAATGGATGCGAGTGCGCGAGGAGAATACTAATGAGCGGCGCGCTGCGTCCTGCCGAGGCGCACCGCGTCCCCCGCCGCCGCTGAGGGCCACAGCAGAGCCGACCAGTCATCCGGAGCGCACCGGGCCCTGCCCACCGCTGTGGTTACTCCCTCCCCGCCCCACGGGAGTTAATGACCGGAGCCGTTACGTCTCCTGGATAAATAAACCAACAACAACAACAACAACAACCTCCTGCAGCTGCACAAAGAAAAAAAGAAGAACGCCGAAATGGGTAACAGCTTCTCCAACATCGCTGCCTTCCAGTCCCTGCACATCGTCATGCTGGGCTTGGACTCGGCGGGGAAGACCACCGTCCTCTACCGGCTCAAATTCAACGAGTTCGTCAACACGGTTCCCACCATCGGGTTCAACACCGAGAAGATCAAGCTGAGCAACGGCACCGCGAAGGGCATCAGCTGTCATTTCTGGGACGTCGGGGGCCAGGAGAAGCTGAGGCCCCTGTGGAAGTCCTACAGCCGCTGCACCGACGGCATCATCTACGTGGTGGACTCCGTGGACGTGGACCGGCTGGAGGAGGCCAAGACGGAGCTGCACAAAGTCACCAAGTTCGCGGAGAACCAGGGCACGCCGCTGCTGGTCATCGCCAACAAGCAGGACCTGCCCAAGTCCCTGCCGGTGGCGGACATCGAGAAGCAGCTGGCTCTGCACGAGCTCGGCCCCTCCACCGCCTACCACATCCAACCCGCGTGCGCCATCATAGGCGAGGGGCTGCACGAGGGGATGGACAAGCTGTACGAAATGATACTGAAGAGGAGGAAATCCCTGAAACAGAAGAAGAAGCGGTAGCAGCAGCTGTTTCTGCAGGAGGAGGAGGTGTTTGAGTCCAATAAACTGAGTGGGGTCCCGGTTCTGCCAGTGTTTTACTTTGCAGTGTTTTTTTTTTTTACCTATATGGTTTTGTTTTTCCTCATCCTCGGTTTGGATTAAAGCTGTGAAGCCGCGCTGAGTGCATCATTCAGCCCACGGGAGGATGTGCAGACTACTCAATAACCAAAAAAAAGAGACACATATAGAGGAGAAACTTGAAGTGACTCTTCAGGGGGGCCGCGTGGAGGAGGGGGGGGGGGGGACGCGGGCGGGCCCGTTGACCTGCCGCCTCCTCGTCGTGGACTTTGGACACGGACTGACCCAAAGGGAGAAGCTCCTCTGCGGCTTCATCTCCACCCGGGGGGCCCTTTGGTTTTGCACGGGTCATTTGTGCCCCATGCTCTTTTTTATCATCATTTTGTTTTTTTATTTGGATACCAGGACGGTGTGGTTTCAGCCCGGATGTCATGCTGACTGTGTTTTTTGAGGGAACATTGAAGTAGCCTCCCCCCCTGCGTGGTGGACTAAGGACACGGTGCCCACTACTTTGCACTTTTCATTTCCTAACAAACAGTAGCAAACTACACTGTATATTATTAGAGGAGCCGATCCAGGTGGTTTATGTACTAAGAAGCCAAAATTGAAGTATTTTTTTGAATATTAAAACATTTAAAATCCATCATTTGGGGTGACTGTTTTTCATTGTTACGCCAGTGACACTGTGAGGGGGATGATGCAGACAGCTTGGCACGTGAAAAACAAAAAAACCTAAGAGGTGTCGACCTGGTTGATTTCTCCACCCAGATGCTCACAGGTGTCCTTCAAAGGAAAAACAGGGTCAAAGGTCACAGAGCTCAGCCTGCAGGAGGTTGAATGAGAGTGAACCGCTTTGGGTTTCCATCCACAGCACACGGGGGGAACATTCAGAGCTCAGGCGGAGCTCGTTTGGGAAATTTATGGATCTGCATTGCGGTGCTGAATTCTCTGCTTCTGCAACAGCAGCCGGCGGTCCAATGGGACCAGGACTCAGCGTGTTCTCTGTACGGCCGCTGCGTGAAATACAATACGTGGTCTGCTTCATCACAAATTCTCCTTGAAGCCCAAACTGATACAGAGGAGAATCCTCAAATGCCCGGTTTAGTTTCTACAAAGATCCCAAAGCCGAAATAGAACTGTTAAGTTAAACCTAAATGACTAAAAGTCAACGACTGGACCTACCTATCACATTAAGATTTAAAGATTGAAGCGTGTGATTTTAAACATTTATGTCCTGTCATGGCTCTTTGTCTCTGGCTCTGTTTTTTTTTCTCCCAAAAAGCAGCAGTCAAAGAAAACGTGGTTATAAATGCTCCTCTTTCCTCTCCCGCTGATCGTAGATCACCGTCTTGCTACTGATTCATTCGTGACAGCAGGCACAGAGACACTGAGAGGTTTCCCTACAAAAAACAAACCCAAACAGGAACACAGAAACCCCTGTCATCTCGGGACTGCCCGTTGCTATGGCAACAGCATAGCTGAACCAACCCAGCGATTCGGGGAAGCGGTTTCCCTCCTCGCAGTCGTCTGCAGCGTTAATAGCCGTGTTTACCCCGACGAGAGGCACAAACAGGAACGCCTCAGTCCCATGATTTACCCCCATGGGTTCGAAGCTGCACGTCATAAGCTATTAGAACCTTTTCCTGCACTGTTTGTGCCAAAGTTCCGCCTCACGGGACACACTTTGAAGTTGTAGTGCTCACTTTGGGCTTGAGTATTGTGAGTGTTCTTGCGTGTGGGTATTCATTAAATGCAGTCACATATTTCTTTGTTTCCAGATGTGGTTAATCATTATTCTGTACATATTTAGATTCAGTCGCAGTCTGTGTTTAGACAGCAGGGTTTAGCTGAAGTTCAATTGCTGGAAGTCTGTGTTTGAAGCAAAGACCAACCACATTTTATGATTCATTTAACAAATCTCTCTGTGCAAACAAAACGGGGCGTTTTCTACTGCAAAGTCAACAGTTATCCAGCCCGACCTTATTCGAAGGCACGTCTCCTCTCATTTCAATCCAGTAGAACAGCAGAGCTTCTCTGCATTTGACCCATTTGTGTGTTTTAAACATGCTGGAAAGATCTCGGTGGGACACATGTGTGCGGCCCAGTTAGCCGCACGAGTGGCCCAGAAAAACCAACGGCCTCCAAATACACACGGCCTCCAGAGAAGCGTGGCCTTGTTTACGTTGAAGAAACTGTTTCACTGTCAAAAGACAGTGTCATTTGGCACCAAGCCGGTCGTGATTTCGTTACTTTCTGAACATGCGGTTTAACTATCGAGCGTGTAATTAGGTACCAAACGTGTTTAGGTCAAAAAGTAAAAAGAAACCAAACCAAGTGGCTCTTGCAGAACGCTCCCTCGTCCTCGCACGGCTGCCTTTGTTGCCGTCTCCCTCAGCTCTCCAATGATCTACTTAAAGCAGGAACATCGGCGTCTCCGCCGGAGCAAAACAAACTGCTGATTACTCGGCTGTGTGTCCTCCTGCTGCTACAGCCTCAGCACAAGGCAGAAGATAACACGCTGACACTGCACTCGCCTCCAACCCACACCGCCAGCTCCGTTTCCGTGTGTCACGTCCAAGTGACACTTTGTTCAAATTCAAAGCGAATAAATTAGATTTGAGTCGCAGTTTCAAAAGAAGGCCGTTAATGAAAGAAGCTATGACACTTCATTAGTTAGACGGCAATGTAGTTTTTTAATGTGGCGACGTGATGTTTAGGAGACGGCGGTGGTTAAATTAAAATAGAACTTTTTACTGCCTTTCATCACAAAACTGTTTCTAATTCTTTCAGGCTTTTAGACTGAAGAACGAAGAAAAGGCCCGACAGAAGCGTGATGGGGAAATCAGCCATGTTTGATCATCTAGTCTCAGGAATAAAAAAGCACACAATTCTCCATCTGCTGTAAAAGGTCCCCGACATGCCTCTGCATGGAGGACACACACACTGCAGCCAACTGTGTGGGACCTTTATCTGCTCTTTCTTGCTTCCGCAGCTGTTATTTTTGTGTTGATAAGCCGCGCATTGTTCGGGTGTCTCTGGCATATATAGGTCACGCTCCCGTTGTTCTGCCGTCTCCCCGTTGCATGCGCCGCATGCGTGTGGGCGTGCGCCACCGTCGGCCCGTTCAACACCAGCCGCGGTGCCAGATCTCCTTCGTCTCCGACAGAAAGCAGGACAGTGCGGACGGAAGCTTTGGACCCGAGAGACACGTCTTAGAATAACACGCAAGACTTCAGAGAGAGAATAACAGTCAGCCACCCGTCAGCACAAACAACATGGCGGCCTCACGCAGCGCGGCTGGAGCTGAGCAGAGGTTTACTTGCTACCATTGGAAACCATCAGCTAGCAGGTTTGCCTCCAATTGTCGAGCCAACTGGAGGTAAACTCTGAAAAAAGAAGCGCTGAATTGCCATCAAGTGGTTCAGAGCGGTTCCTCCGCATGTGGCCGCTTGTTGGTCGCACATTAAAAGCCTTTCTTATGGTTACTGGTTTAATTGTGAAAGGTTGTCGGTGGTCGCACACTGAACAAACAATGAGCGCTTCTCCAGCCACCCGTCGAGCGGGAGGTTGTTAAATGTAATATGGAGTCGGTTTGTTCCCTCTGAGCTGCAGGCTGACGAATGTGTCGCCCCGCTGCTGCCGTTTAGTCTGAGAGCACAGACATGCCTCTATATGGAGACGAGGCCTTCAGGGACACGCAGGTTCCACCGGCCAGCGACGCTTCATCGCGTCTTCCCCCAGTGCCCCAATCACACACGCACACACGCACACACACGCGCACACACACACACACTGCGAGGAAATGACAATCCTGTAAGATGGGACTGAATTATGCATCACGTGGGACGACAAAAGAGGCCCGTCTCACTCTGCATAATCAAACAGCAGCCCGGTGAAGCTGCCAGTGAACAGCCATCATCTGCGGGGGGGGACACACAAAGTCATTTAAAAACAAACATCCCCCTCATGTTTTCAGTCCCGTAACATTGGGGTGGGGGGGGGGGAGTTGTGTTGATTCTCCTCTGCACTCAGGGCTCCGTCAAACGTTGACGGTTCGTGGTTTTTCTTTGTCTCATCTGCTCCCTCTGGACAGGAAGCCGGTTTATCTGCGGCTGAGACGCCTCAGAGCTCCTGAAAGGTTCCCCAGCAGCGACCCGGAGACGCAGGCAGAGGAGGAGGAAGGGCGGATGCCGCTTTGGATTAGGACGATAAACATTTCCCAAGCGGAGGCCTCCCGTCAGTCGGCATCACGAGGGGGCCGATGGACAAAGTGAGACATGCTGGTGAATCGGGTTTGGTTTGGATCTGGGTTCAAATCTATTTTTGGAGGATTTGTTTCATTCGATGAGCAGGAGAACAGCTCTGCGTGGGATTATGAATAAGTAACCTCGGCGTGGAGGCGGGGGGGGGGGCGAGGGGGGGCTCTGATGCGGAGGAGAGCCGGGGGTCATCTGGAGGTCACCTGCAGGCCGGCAGACGGGCCGAAAAGGCTTCCTCCTTCTGGGGAAATGTCTTTCAGATGGAAATGCAGCTGAGGTTTTGTGTTCGCTGTCTGAGGCTCCTCCCACTCTGCGTCTCACTTCTGTCCTCCCACGGCCGCGTTATCTACGTTATCTTCTGTCGCTCGGTTGTTTGTTCTGTGTTTCTTTTTCTTCTTTTTCTCGGCGCCCGGGACTCACTAATCATTTACAGGAAGTGTGCAGAACCAGTCATGGCTTCACACGTTAGTTCTTCCTGCTTGTTTCCCAGGTGCCTGCACCAGGAATGTCACTACCGTCATCAATGGAGCAGCACCATTTGCAAAAGTGCAATCTGTTAAGAGCGAAAGAAAAACATTGCATTCAAAATATGCTTATGGCAAAAATAGTAATTCACAATCCTGTGATATTTGTATGATGGGAACTGTTTGACACAGGTGCAGCCCAAAGGAGTCCGGACACATTCGTTTTCACGTTGCGAACATTTAAAAAAAGAGAAATGAAATGTAAAACCGGCTGAAGAATTCAGAACCTTCACTGTAACTTTGACCTCCCACTTCTCCTGATCATCTCAGCGATGTTGCTGCACGTTGATTTAACGCCAATGGAAGCAACAACAAAAACCTCGGACAACATTTGCAAATCGAGGCTTTGGTCTTAAAAAGAGAAGACAGAAAGGTCCGACTGGGCCGATTTGGATCTCTGACTGACTCGTCTTCATCTCATGGGGTTTCATGGCGTTGGCTGCTGAGCAATCCTCCGGTCTGACTTCCATTATACTGAAAACAAAACACTGAGCTCAGATCTCCTCCATAATCCTCTGAATCTGCTTTAATAGAAAAAGACATCTGCTTCAAGTCAATGATTCAGACTTCCGGTCATCGACTTTCAGAGCTTTGCACCGCGATGAATCAGACAAATGTCAGACTTACCGCTGCCTCATCAGAGGAAGCAACCCACGTTCACTGTGATCATCAAAGAAAAAAACGCTCTTTCACAGTTTGCTGTGAAATGTATTTGTCACTATTTCTGTTATTTTACCTCAAACAGGCACCTTTTCCTAAACTTCAGTCTCTGGGAAACGAGTCAAACTAGAACAAAAAAACAACAACTCTGGAATAAAGAGGCAGCTGACTGTCACCAGGTCACACGACTGCATGAACACACACACACACACACACACACACACACACACACACACACACACAAGCAGCCGGTGTGTTTACAGGCCTCTGTCTCTAATGGCTTTACTGCAGTGTGTTTTTGGCCCACCTGGTTCTGCCCCCCAGTTATTAAAGCACTTTGATCCATTACCTTTGCAGGTGGGGGCTTTAAAACAGGAGGTAAGGTCACGCAGATCCCCCCCCCCCCCCCCCCAGACCCCTGAAGAGCCTTACAAAGCTTTGAAACCACAATCCTCCTCTGAAATCTTAAACCTGACGTCGTTCTCAACAGTGAAATGTGACTTTTAGAGCTCCGTCAAACCGTAAAAAAAAGCTTTTCAGCTTCTCTGAAGCTCTTGTTTCAGTATCTTCGCTCTCCTTCCTGTTGCATGAACTCTCTTAACCTCTCGCAACGCTTCATAGTTGCAGTAAACTGTGTAATCTCACATCAGCGCGTCGCTGTGATCTTTCTCAAGAGGATCTTCTTCCTTTTTTCTCAGTTTCCACTCCACTACTTCTTCATCTGGGGCTCAAAATAAACTCGATAAAATGCAACGTGTTGGTGTTTCCGAGGCTGACGTGGTCTCAGCCGGCCTGACGGCCATGTTTCAGATTGTGTGGCTGTGTGGAAAAATCCCCTCACAGAGATGATGGTGTCACAATCCTCTCATTGACTCACGTCCTCAATTTAAACTCTGGTAAACCTGCAATTATTGCTGACAACCAACCTCTTTGCATCCACGGTGATTATTTTCGCCGACTGGACATTTTGTGAGCTAAATCATCCCACATTGTCAGGAGGATGAATAAATATAAAAACCTCTGCAAATATTTGTCACCAGCCGTCTGAGCTCTCTGGCTGCCAGTCTGTGAAGCAGCAGCGAGTAAAAACTGCGGCCTGTTAGCTGATGAAGTGGGGGGGGGGAGGTCAAAGGTCACGGAGCACTGGGGCTCGGCATGGCACAGTAAACACAAGCCGGCTGTTGCTGCTGACCAACAGCCAGCGAAGGGCCGGAGGGCAGACGAGCGCTTCGTTTGAACGTGTTTGAACTAATTGATGATTTGCACTGAGAAGCCTTTTTTTCTTCTCTCTCTCCCTTTAAATGTCAGCAGGCTCGTAATCGACGTAACCAAACGCAGCGGGAAGAGGTTTCATCTCCTCCTCTCGTGCTTTCATGTAACGAGCGGCGCTGGAATCCATCGGGGAGTCGAATGAACGCGGCTGTTTTGAACTTAATTTTGCTGCTCGACATGAAGGCTTCGAACCAGAAGAAAGGCTTGTTAACGACGCATTCAATTCCATGTCGGGTTACAAAGAGTCGTTTTATCAGAAAAAGACCCGTCTCTTCTTTTATGGCGAAATAAGACGTCACGCTTCACGTCCTTTGGACTGAGAAAAGACATTAAATGGTGATCAAATGAAAGCAGTGAAGAGTTTTGTTGGAGTCTCGTTGTAACATCTGCAGGGAAACGTCTCCGACTTTGATCCGACATCACGAGGCGTCTGACCTCGTGACCCCTGCAGGCCCTTTGAGAGGACCTCGTGGTTTCTGGTGCGCGGCCCCTCGGCGTCGCCGGAGGAGCTTTCTGACTCTGCTGCCGTCCAAACGCACTGGTCGTTATGGCAACGGTGACTCATGAGTGTTCTGGCCCGGGACCTCTCCGGTGACTTTCCAGAAAATTGAGACTACTTGTTTAAGAGGAGCAGACAACGGCAGAATAATACTTCACTTGTTTGCTTCTTGGCAGTTTATATAAAGACGATAAAGAAGGAGGTGAAAGTTCATTTGAGCGTCTTCCAGCAGGCGGCGATACGATGGGATGCTCAAAGGGAACATCTGAGAGCTTGTCCCAGGTACAGAAAGCTGTCCTGTGGCAAATTCATTTTGTCCTCAAGGTCAAAATGCAACCGACCTTGACTTTTGACTTGTGGTCATTTGTAGAAGCCTCCTCCCCTTTGGGCTCTGGAGGTTCTGTTGCAGTACAACAACACTTCCTCCTTCTATCCGCACACACGCCACCTTAAGGCCGCTTGTCAGGGTGACGTAACCACGAGTCTGCGTCGGCCATCGAGCTGAAGGGTTGTCGTGGTTACACTGATATCTGAGGCAGATGCTGACATTTCCCCGGCTGCCTTTGCAGCTTGTGGGATATTTGGGTTTGAGTTTTTATTGATGCAGATCTCTCTGATGACATCGATTGATTACCCGGCAGCTGGTTGGACGTTATACTTCCATGCTGCCAAGCAGCAAATGTCTCGGGCTGTTATCTGCTAGCATTCACATATCAGTGGGGGGGACACAGCCTCTCTTCAGACTGCAAACAGGCCTGACTGAAACCAGCGGATGAAACACGCTGTCTAAAGTTTCAGAAAGCCACCGATGTTCTCCAGCCAGCGGGAAGCAAAGAGACAGAAAGCCACGGCTGGACCCCCCCTCCGCCCTGCCTACCCCCCCCCCCCCCCCCAAACAAAGAGCCGAGGTCGCAGCCATGAAAGGAGATGTGGATTAAAGGGCCACCGAGTCGCTCACCCTCGATTGTGTCGGGATGAAAGCAAAGTAAAGGCGTTCACATGGCAACCGGTCAGCTGGTCCCCGGAACCAGCTGCCTGTGGCTGTGTGACTGTTTTAAGGGATACCGGAATCAAACAGCACCGAGGTCCCCATGTCTCGAGGTAAAACGGCAGGATTGCATAAGAGAACATTATGTCCTGTCCCTCAGGCACCGGCCCGAGTTAAAGGGATCCGAAGATAAAGGTCTTTTACAAAAGTCCAAATGACAGAGACAACGTCAGCCGCCCCTCTTTAGCGCCGCTGCAGCAGGTTATGATACACAGGACATACGGATCAGCTGTTCGGCGTGAAGTCAATTCTCACGGGACGATCGAGTTACTCAAACTGGTCGCTTTGCATTGTTTCACCGACATAATGTGTATTCAAGGGCCTTTATTCTTTCAATGCTTGCTGCAAATTCTGCTTGTTGTTGCTTTGGAATGTGACGAATGTTGTTCCAAAGGCAGGTTGTCGTTGCGGGAGATCCACACACGTCTTTGTCCTCGGCAGGAAGCTGAAGGAAGCCTCTGCGGTTCCGTCATTGGTGCTAATGGCTGAACCCTGAGCCGGTGACATCAGCAGGAAATCCGAAACGCTCCACGTCCTCCAGGGTGAGTCGGCTAAGAGGCGTGATCTCATTCAGGCGGTGCATTATTGATGACGACTAAATGTGTTCGGTGTTTAAGGCGAGAGGACATTTACTCTGTGTGGATCTATTGTCCTCAATGGTTCCAGGCGACGGGCGACTTGTCCATGTCCCAAAGTCACATGACAGGACCGTTGTCTATTCTATGGGATCTGTTGTTGGAATTGAAATGATGAGGTGATCCAATCTAAAATGAAATGCTGTTTGCTGGCTGTAACAGAGGGCTCTATTTTGTGTCATCGTGCAGCTAATGACTGTTCTCTTGTTTATACCCTGAACTCATGACACCTTGAAATATGTCGCTGTCTTAATTCTTTACTTGTTGGTTCATATTCCCCCCCCTTCAATGCGAGCTGCCTTTTTACCGTTTCCCTTCTTGTTTCACAGCATCGCAAACCTCACACCCGTAAATTACAGAGCGAGCTGCTCCCTGCGAAGCGTCGAGATGTTCCCCGAGAATCTCCTCCGAGCCGTGAACGCATCCGTTACTCTCACAACCCTGAGCTCACGTTAAAACGCTGCGAGGGACGAGGGCGTCAAATATTAAAATGGATGAGGTGAAATCTTCTGCCAATAATCCCCAAAGTGATTATTGTGACTCTTCAACGGACGCTCTCACAGATTATAACGTCATATTCTCATTAGACAGAACAACATGTGCTCAGTATGGCGACTATGCAATCACTTGACTCACGTGGGATAGAAGTCTAAATGAAATGCTTTCCGCAGACAAAGCTCTATTGTCTCAAATCACCTTTATAAAGAGTCTCTCATTATAGTAACAAAATAACATTATCTCTCTTAACCCAGACTCTTTTCTAATATCCCCTTTCCTTCGTTTTAGCAGAAAAATGGTTGAAAAAAACAACGTGGCAAATTTCAAAATGATATGAAATTGCACAATATGTCAGATCAAAGGTTAAATTGGGAGAAAGCTGTTGCTAGGTAACAATGAATATTGACTGCAAAAGTTTAAAACACTTTTTAACAAAGTGGAAGTGACGCGTCTCAGTGACGCGTCTCAGTGACGCGTGGTGAAACTCTCGGTATCGGTCAGACTATCGCTGAGACTTCCGCTCAAACAGGATTCCAGAAATCAGCCGTTTGTTCCAGACTTTGCAAAAGAATATCTCATCTGACATTATGCAGCAAACGGACCCAGACAGCTGCAGGGCAAAGTGGTCTGAAAGGTATGAAATCAGCGTGTGGACACTTTGTCGCTGAAACCAGAAATAGTTCCAGAGCCATTTTCACTCTGCTGTCGCACAGCGATGACAGAAGAATCCACTTTTCCTGCGACGCTCTCAGGGCCAGGGCCGGCCCGAGGCATGAGCGAACTAAGCGGCTGCTTAGGGCCCCCAGGAGGCTCGGGCCGGCTCTGCTCAGGGTCCACAAGGCAGAATGCAAGAACCTCTGCAGGAACCAAAAGCGTCGGTTTTAATGCCACTTTCCCTTTGAGCTGGGCAGAGCTGAGAGGGAGGGGGGGTCAACTGTGGTCCCTGCAGGTCTGACACGGCGGGGCGGGGGTGGGGTTGAGAGGTGGAGGGGAGGGGGGGAGGGGGGGTTGGGTTGGGTTGTAGAGTGGGGGTTGAGG
This sequence comes from Apeltes quadracus, assembly GCA_021346845.1. NCBI lineage: Eukaryota > Metazoa > Chordata > Actinopteri > Perciformes > Gasterosteidae > Apeltes > Apeltes quadracus. The sequence goes on from CM037932.1 coordinate 16,429,548, forward strand.
GGGGGGGGGGAGAACAACACAAAGGGTCTGTTGTCCTTTCTCACTGGAGTGGAGTTTTCCCAGGAAAACATCACTATTCAGCCCAGGTCGGCGATAAGGGAGACCCCCTCCTTTTGTGCTGCAGTTTCAGAGGGGTCAGGAGAGCTCGTTGGGGGGGGGGCCGGGGGGCGAGGGGGGGGGGGGGTCTAAATCCACTGCATGTCCAAAGCAGCAGAGAATGGCCGCCCCCTTTAGACAGCAGTGGGGTTTGTTGAGCGCTTTAATCACCTTTCGGATGCAATGTAATTGCTCTCAGTAGAAGGTTCATAGTAAATCAGTTTTCTCTCCTTTCTTTTTTGGATTCCAGCGATTGCTCCTGCTGTTTGCTCTCCTGACCTGCTGTGAGCATTGGGAATAAACACTAACAATTACCAGAGGAGGATCTTTAAAGTGATATTTTACCATCTGTTTGTGTCTGCGGTCGAGGACATTTGTCTCCTGCGGGTTGCTGCTGACGAGAAAGTAAAGTGGCGTTTTTTTGTCTTTTGGAGGCGTCCGGTTACACACCCGAGTGCACTACACGCAAACGACAATTAAAGTGCTTCAACTGTTGGCGCGTCTCCTCCCAGTCGTTCTGAGGGGGAGGGCGGTGACGACGCAGGAAGCTAAACGTTGCACCATCCGCAGCTGGAAAGATGAATCAGACGACCACGTCACCGAATGCCTGTGTGTACATGTGTGTTCAATAACACACACACACACACACACACACACACACACACACACACACACCGGTCCTGACTTGTTGGGCAGCCGAGGAGTGCAAACAGTCCCGAGCCTGAATTCTCGCATTCTGGGGAAATGTGTGAGAAGGCATTTGAAGAGAAGGTGTCGGTTTCAGACGCAGGGAGCAGCGAGTCTTTAAGGGAAACTACGTCAGTTCTTGAGAAATCGCTCCTGCGGCCCACACGCCTGCAGCTCATCACTTCCCGCTCTGAACACCCGCTGTGCTTACTGGAAGGACACACCACGTGCCCCTGTTATCTGTTATGGGAGTAACACATTGCTTCCATCGGGTCTTGGTTGTGGTTCTTTCGGACGGAGAGTGAGTTCGCCCCGCAGGTCTCCACCTATCTGCTTCCTCCATCTGAAGAGACGAGTGAAACCTGTTGAATGCGGAAAGAGGAAGTGGTTTACGTAAACACACGGCGTTAAGTCAGTTAACGTCTCTTTATTTGGGGGTTTTGTTGAACGTTGGGAGGAAATGTGGGTCCATGATAATTATAATGAATTAATCATTTATACTTATTTCAAATGTACAGAAAAAGCACAGTCCATGTTTTATTGATGCTGGTAATGCGGTTTTATTTCTGGCGGTACCCGTCACCGGCATTTCATCATCTGCCGTTCTTCAGACATGTTCAGACACGACAGACACAAACTGCAGTGGATCATTAAAGGCCAAACTGCTGGTCTTTATTGGGATTAAATCAGTCCATTTTCAACCGTTCAACGTAGAATATGCAGCATTTTACCTGTTCTATTTCCGTGCTTTGATCCCCCCCCACCTCCCTCCCCATCGCCTCCTAAACAGCACATCGCTCCCCCCGAAGGTCGAGGCCGTCACCGACACGCGGGAGCGGCTGCCGCCGGCTGTCGTCTGATGCTTTGATTGGCCGACGGGGGAGGTCATGTGGGTTCAGGAGGCCGGAGACGCTCACCATCCCTCACAGGCCTGAAAGATTCCTCTCGTCCTGTACATAGGCTGAGTGCAGGTCGAAGGGGGGAGCAAAGGAGGTATTTGATTACGGACCTAAATAACAAGGAGAGTAATTGGAAGAATTCTTTGGATGGTTGAAATTCATCCTCACTGGGAAGCAGTAAAACGAGGCCGGACGCCGTTACAGAATGACGGAGAGGCTTCACTGGGGGGGGAAGAGTTCAAACATTAACACATCAGTTTGATACTCTCTGAGCGATAAGTGAAGCGTTACTGTTTGTGGAGCCGGTTGTGTGTCGAGTCTCTTCTCGTCAGATCGCACAGCAACACGACAGACTGATGGACGACTGCAGAACGAGAGCAGCTTCTGTCAAAACGATGCTGTGATGTTTCGTCATCCGTTTATCTCCTGTGGAGCAGGGTTATGATCAGGAGACTGCAGCCTTCCATGTTGGATTACGCAGCAGCCTTTGTAAGAGTGTCTATCGTAGATCTACAATTCTGTTTTCTTTTAAACATGAAGAGGAGGAGATGATACTTGCACCCTGTGTAGCAATAAGTTTCAATAAAAAGTCTGCTTCTATATCTCCAGCCCTGTTTTGGGTCAAAGGTCAAAGCAACAGCTGAATCTTTCACATGCGTTGTAACGGCGGACACGTGTAAATACACGCCAGCAAACAACATAGTTCAACATTTAAGTCTCAGTAAGCAGATACACAAGTCAAGTTAAAGCTTAAGATAATTAATGGAAGTTCAAGTCAAGTCTCACATTAATGAACAAGCGTAGGTAAGTCAATGAAAAGCGTGAGTCAAGTTAAGTGTGTAACGAACCAAAGGACCAGTCATGTGACAGCTCGTAAACCACCTGACACGGTGGAAGAAGCCCAATGAACATTTCATCTGCAAAGAGAGCCAAAGAGAAGAAGCAACGTGTAACCAAACACCACGCAAACCTAAAACCATCCCTGCCGGGGATTACAGTGTGAGGGGGGGGTCAAGAGGTCGACTGACAGAGACCGAAGCAGAGGGCGGCGGGGGAGGGTTTTGGGAGGAGGGTGTGTTTCTGTGTGTGTGTGAGTGTGTGTGTTTTTTTTGGGGGGGGGAGGGTGTTAAATGAATCACTGGCGGCGATGTTTGATTTCCTTCCAAACTCGCCAGCAGCTGCAGGCTGCAAATCCCAGCAGCCGGCCGGACGCGAATCCCTCGCTGGATGTTTGTCTTCTTCTCTGCGCTCGCAGCGCTGAAGTACACGTTTCCACACCAGCTTTTTAATGACAAAAAAACTGCCCCTTTCTGCACAGCGCGTGTAACTACATCTACATATATGCATTACACCAGCACAAGAACGTATCTGCTGAATATGTTATGATACACATTACTGCAACGCCTCTATATTGCTGCTTTGGGTCTCACAAGGACCCGTTTCCAAATAAATACCAAGCACGCGTTGTGTTTGAAAGGTGTAAAGCGTAACACAACAAAGCGTGTGAGCTTTTCCCACGTGCTCCTGCAGGAGCGTGGCGTTGTTCAGCGTGAGCTCACGGCCTCCCGGCGTGTTTCCACAGGTTCGTCTCTGAACCAACAGACTCTCCGGGTGTGCTCACGCCCGAAGGAACCAGCAGGGTTCCCTCGGGGAACCAAGAGGCAGACGCAGGTTCAGTTTGTTGCTTTGCTTCCACTGTTAGAACATTAGGAGAAAAAAAAGGCTTCTTTCTGAATTCAGTCTAACGTAACAAGTATTTGGCAGATAACAGACAGCAAGGGACGGAAAGTGAGCCGCACGTGTTTCTGCCACCGCCTCCCTCTCCAGCCCGACCGGTTCTAACAGCCGGTCACCTCTCCTCCGTCGCGTCACCCCGCCTTTAAGTGTGCACCTTTAGAACAGCTATAAACGCCGTGGCCTTCAGATGTGGTCGGACGGAAGGCAGAACAAACGTCTTTCCTCTGTGGAGCAGTTTACAGAAGGAGGATCAGACCGGGAAGCATCACGAACAAGCATCATGGGCGGCAGTTCTTCTGTCGGCTGCTGAGCCGCTTAATCACTCAAAATCCCAAAGCAGAAACCACTTCTGTTTCCAGTAACAAAGTGACGGAAGAAGTTGAGTGAAAAAGGTTCCCTCCCTGCAGGAAGGTCTAACAGAACCGCTCCCGATGCACAAAACTACCACAGCAGGGTGGATGTGGCCTCATATCTAAGCAACTGGTGTCACGAGGTCACGTGCATTCACGGCCCCCAGAGGATGAACCGTTAATACATTTCCTCCCAACAGCTGAGTCCTCCTATTGGGACCAATTTGCTTTGAGAACATCGATCCAAATAATGGAATAATTCAGGAAAGGTTTGCTTTCGGTGCCTTTACACCAGCCACCCCCAACCCCCCCTTCAACTCAGGTACCTGCAGCTCTCGGGGGAAGGGGGAGGGGTTATTTGGCTGTGGGGGGAGAGTGAACTGAGTGGGAGTCCCCCCATTCATCCCTTATATAAACCCGGGTAATTCTTTCCCATATTAGCACAACAATAGCTCCCTCTAACTCTCTGTTGTTCTCCATCCTTCCATTAACCGGCCTTTGTTTTGACTTGATGAGAAGCCCTCGGCCCCCCGTGTCTCCGTGGGATCAGTTACTGGATTCAGATGGTCTGTTGAAGGACACAATATTAAAAGAACTATTTTGACTCTTGATTCTTAGTTTTTTCACCTCCCCATCGAACGCCGTCGGGCTCCTCGCCGCGCTCACTGCGGCCCTCGTGAACTCCTCTGCATGGTGATTGGCCGCGTTTTGTAACTCAACTACTCCACAGCTTGACAACAGCACGTCACTGCATGTCGATCAAACGTGAATGTGAATTGTTGTTTGCAACAAACAGCAATATGAGCGACAAAAGTGTGGGCTGCAATTTGAGCTGCGAAACACAACATTTTGTTCTATTTTTCTATTCGGCCATATTCTTTTTTTTATATCCTAAAGTGGGGATGAAGCTGCACGTCGGCCGTCGGGGAGGAACAGGCGGCTGCTCCCGTGTGAAATGACGCATCCGAGCCGCTAATCTGTGGCTGTTGATTACACGCTGACATGTTAAGATCCTCGGCTCGCTTCATGTTCTCATCAGCTGGTGTGTGTTTGATCTTCAGCCAAGGAGGACCGAGGATTTCCCCTCCCTCTCTCCCTCCCTCTCTCCCTCCCTCTCTCCCTCCCTCTCTGCCTCTCTCCCTCCCTCCCTCCCTCTCTCTCTCTCTGCCTCAACCCAAACCCGCTGGTCTCTCCTAAGCGAATGCGCCGTGATCCCATCACTCGCAGCCTCAGACGGGGTTGCCAGGCAACCGTGTCTGGTCACCCAACGGCCGGATAATCCAACAGGAGATGTGATTTCTAGGGGCTGGTTTCTGCCCGTGTTTCTGTGTGCATACACTCACATCTGCATGTCAAATGAAAACATGTATTTCCAAAAGCAATTGCCGCTCATCATAGTGAAGGAGGGCTGTGCGTGTGCGTGTGTGTGTGAACGTTGTGTATTTCTGTTCACCTGCGTCGCAGCAGCTGAGGCTCATTTTGTATTCCAAGCAGACATCCTAATGCGGAGGCCCCCGAGTCTATTTAGAGAAGAATGAATCTGTTTACTTTAGCGGCGGACTCGCAGTGCAGCAGAGCGGGGTTTCAAAGCGCTGCAGGAATCTCACACACGCGTCGAGAATCCAGTTAGCTGTCGTTATGCTGCACAACAGAACGCAGCCGCAGCCCGTTTGCTACGCAGGAAACACATGACATGAACATAGAAACTGCAATATTCGCAGGGCCATCACCGCTGGCCTATTTTCTAAATTCATTGAGGAAAGAGGGGATGCGATTGAATCTGATGAACTCCAGTCCGATGGCTCCAAACGCTCGTGCACCCAGAGGCGAGCTGTGAAACTCTGCGCGGTATCGATTACCGGTGGGAGCTTCTGCATTCTTACGGATGAGAAAGTGATGTCATCCGCTTGAATGAGGTTGTTAAGCACATCAATGGGATCGTTTACATCCCATTAACTTTCCTTAACTGGAAAGACTGTCACGTTAACCGGTACCGAGAATAACAGCACACAATGTGAATATATTAAAACACAAACATATACGCTGTATTAAATATGAGTATAGCCACCTCTCCATTTGTCATCCCTGTTCATTAAGTGTTGCAGAGTTGAAAACCAATCAATATCTTGAGGATGGACGGGAACACAATAAAACAGATGGTCCCATTTCATTTAGCTTCCTATCAGTAAAGGTGTTAAATGTAAGCCCATCAGACACAGACAGAGCAGTGTGGGTTCATCCGTTGGAGCTGCTGCTGACCGGCAGGTTCCAGGATCTTCTCGTGTGGATCTTTGTGTTTTTCCTCGCAGCAGAGCGATGAGCATTCCGCCAGCGAGATCCAGTTACCCGGCGGGTCGACCTGCTGACCTTTGCCATCTGGAGCGCCCGCTGCCGATTGATCCACGGATCCTCACGAGAAAGGCCTTTGATGATAATAACGCGTGTCTCCTGCTGGGATCGGTATACGATATAAAACACAGTTGTAATCATGTAAATACTTTGCTGATAAGTTGGGTATGAATGTTTGCTTGTAGTTACTTTAACTTTAAGTTCAGCAAAAAGATGCCACATTTAGTTGAACCCCAGTGTTTCTCCTCGACTCACGTGATCCCGGAAAACAGAAAAAAAGCAATTAGAGCGGCGCAGTAAAGTTCAGCGTGCTATAAAGTGAGGAGGAAGTATTCCAGACACGGTGATTCAGTCTCATCAGCTCCCCTCCTGCCCGTCCTGTCAGCTTGATCAGGCACAGCTGTAGAATTTTACTTTTATTAGAGTTTCCATCACACAGGGTTTTATTTCCTAACTACAAAACATGTACAATACTTTAACACATAGTAATATGTACACAATGTCTTGTCTTTTAATCCAGTATTTTTAAACAACTTGTTTGGAGAGAAGAAAGGGGACATATAATTCTACTAAACTAATATCTGCAACGGTGCTAAACATGCTTTTAACTTCTTTTAAACAAACCTTGAACCTCAAAGGCTTGAAAAATCACAGTCATATTGAGTCATATATTACAACCCCTTGCAAAAAATGTCAGACGTGTTAAAATGTTAAAAAAGAGCAGTAATTGTGGATCAAACTGTGGTCCTTTGTTATGGGGCAAACCCTGATGATGTGTATGTGCTGCATTCAGCAGAGAGGATATTAGTTACAGATACCTCCGGTTCTAGTGCAGGAAAACGTCCATATCCATGGTGCCACGAAGCGAATGACCTGGGAACATCGCTCGGCACACGCTGCAAACTTTCCATTTGTGAAGGGCGTTCATCCATGGAAACATCGATGCCGCCTCACGCTCTAACCGTGGAGGACGCACACCGGGTATGTAGCGTGTTCAATGTATATGGTTCAGTCTCGTGTCATACTTCTGAACCATGCATGCAGCAATTTGCTGTCTTGAGTTTTTACCAATGCAGAAATATAAAAAACTTAAGGGCGTCTGATAGTGATTCATCCCTCTATCTTTGTTTGACCTTTGGCAGAGGAGGCCAAGCGCTTCCGATGTGACCTGTTTCAGAGCCACGGCTCTGCCAATCACAATTAACCGTGTCAGCAGATGCACGCTGGTTGCCATGCAGAGCATGTCTGTATTTCAGGGTCCGTCCCCTGCAATGACCAACATCGCTTTGTTTTCTCACTTAAAAAGATTCTCTCTGGTGGTGGTGATAAATATCTGTTCCCATCAGTTCTGTGGGGTTCAACGCGAGGTTCAGCTCACTGTTTGTCTGCTCTGCCTTGAACTTTACTGTTCTGCTTCCCTCTCTTCACGCTGCTATGCAGTTTACGTCTCAGAGGTAAACAGCAGTCCGGCGCAGCAGGAGACTTGCCCGTAAGCACAGTGGGACATTTAGCAGCTGAAGAGTCAGACGTTCCCCTCAGGAGTTGGTGGAGACCAAAAGCGGAGCTAAAAACCAGTGAATATTTGACGTGTGTGAGTGTGTCTGCCACTCGTGGAGCAGCATGAAGTCGATTCATGGAACTTTCTTGCCCCCGTTGACGCAAACAATATTACAGCTGAAGCTATTCCTCTGAGTGAGGCTGTTTCGATGTGTCCGTGAGTCCGACGGATTTAACGGAGGGGTTAAAGGCGGCGTGCTGTAGCAGACTAAGCCGTGCTGACATGAGGGGAATCCGGCAGCAACACGAGGCCTCGATGCAGGGCGTCTGATCAAAGAAGGTTTTTAATCTAATCACTCAACATCACCTGACCTCCCTGTGATCAAACAACAAGATGTTAGGATTACACAGAATCAAGGTTTATTTAATGTTACCAACTATTTTTTGAAGTGCTGAACATTAAACCACAGCTGGAAAAATCTTTCTTTTTAATACTTATTACTTGAAAGTTTTGATTAAACAAGAACACCGCACAGAAGAAGTTTTATAATATTTTTAAACCCTTTTTCATTTTTTCAGTGCAGACACTTGTGCATGTGACGTTACAATGTGATTATCTTGCGTGCTAATGCCTTTTTTTCTAAATCTGCATGAATCAATCCTGCTGCACCTCCATCACTGCTCAGTTACTGCGTCTGCAGTATAAAGAGGGAGCTCTCAGCGGTTCAGAGACTTTTTTTGAAGGGAGTTCACTTTCACTGAATGAGCACTTGAGACATCGTGTGTGGTCTTATTCTGGTGAGTCAGAGCTCACTTGGATTTGTGTGTTTACACTGACGGACAAACCTGATACATGGCGACCGGCCTGCGGGCAGCTTGTGATCATCGTGAGGGCCCGAGCAGTTCAACACACCTCTCCGCCTCTGCCAGTTCTGCAAAAAAGCCTCTTACACCCTCAAGCCATGTCGTGAGAGTATTTTCCACCATTTAAAATTTTGTGAACAACTCAATTTTGTGAATTACCTCCTACACGCTGGGTCCGGTCTTTAGCAAATGTGCTTTGAGTCGTTATTGGTTCTAGACCATCAAAGGCCTGTTGAGATCTCATTGCGTTTTGAACATGTGGACCGATGAACTTTATATCGGCCAATATCTGTTTTCCATGACATTGTTCGACATAACATATTTTGACAAAACACTTTTCAACCCAATATTTCTTTAATTTTCATGATAATTTTTGAGCAAACATAGTTTGGAAAAAATTCCATCTAATATTTTGGGACTTTATTTCAGTATTTTGTGACCTTATAAACATGTTTTGAATACTACTTGTCATAACATATTTCTTTAAAAAAATAAACTAATTTTTGTTACTTTTATTTCCACTACATTGTTCGACCGAAGACATTTTGATTTTTTTTCAAAAGATCTTTCGATCTAATATTATTAAAAAAAATTGTCATGACATTTTTCACGATAACATAGTTAGACTTTTTCTTTCATGACATTTTGACCCTTTTTTTTCTAAACTTGTGCAAGCAGCTTCTGATGGTCGCTGAAATGCATGGCAGCACCAACCTGCGCGCTGGTGTGCGAAGGCCGAAACCAATGCTGCTTGCAGCTTTAATCGTTTATGTAACTGGTCAATGCCAACAAGCAGGCCTGCTGCTCCACCAACATGAGCTCGTTCCCCGCTTCCATGAACAACCAACAAAGAGGAATATTCAGTCTTCTAAATATTTATACACTCAAGGTTTAAAAGATTTGACTTCAGTGTGGGAGACTAAGCTCCTATTATGCCTTTTATAAACATTCCACCTACATTCATTCATTTTCAAATAGATGCATGCATTTTGAGGTTGCTTAATATGAAGCTGCTATTCATAACATTGCAACCTGCCTCCCAAAACCCTCTTCAATGTGACCACAAAAGCCTTCTCACTCCTCTTTGCTTCCCTGAAAGAACCATTGTGATTAACCAGTGCCTTCCTACACACAGCTGTAAGCATGAAGAACTTACTGGTTTTACTTAGTAGTATTACTTTTGTTCATTTAGTTTCATCTCTTAGACTCTTGTCATGAGAAAAGAAAAAGGTAACTCCAAACTGACAAACAGCGCAATCTTTCCTCAAATATCCACCCATTTCTTCTCTTCATCCTTTTTTTTCAATTAGCAGATGTCATTTTTCATATTCCTCCACCGATAATCCCTAATTCTCATTTGGCTGGTCTTTGATGTTGACTGTTGAACCTGACAAACCCAAGTGCATGAAGAGGTTTTAATGGGCCGCGTCTTTCACATTCAGCATCACTCATTGTTTCAACCGGAGAAGGACTCAGCTCCGTAGATATCAAAGAGCTTCTGATCCGGCAGGCACCGGCGGTTCAGTCGAGGAGACACGAAACGTCGACACCCATCAAAGTCTCCCGCTAGCGCTAGCGGCAATGTCTCAAATCTTTTTCAGGAGTAGCTCTTTTCCGGTGAATGTCCTGATTCTGCTGCTTTCTGAATAATCACATTGTTTGGGTCGAATGTAAATCAAAATGTTCGCCTCCTTTGCCAACTAAGCGTTTGAGGAGGAGCTTGATTCTCGTGTGGCTGCATTAAGTGTGAAGGTGCAGATAGTGGCTGGTTAGCTCAGCTTAGCATAAAATAAAACTAGATTTTTAATGTAGGTCCACACCAGTCGATCCTTTTGTTGTAAACTACTTTGGTTTATGACCCGCGGAACTAACGGCAATGCCACCACCGCCATTTCTACTTTCTAATTACTGCTAATTAGCATGCTAACGCGCAGCCACGGGAAGTAGGTGGCTCACAAGCGCAGAGGCGACTGGCAGCGACGAACACAGTTCGAGTCCCAGCGGGACACGCTGCGAGCAGCAGAAGCAGGTGAGCTGTCCGCTCTGTGCAGCCGTGATGGACGTGTCCTCAGTGTGATCGGTGACCTGGTTCCGCCGCTGTCGTTCGCCGGCAGGGAGAACGGGAGCCGCGAGACCGAGAGTGAATCTCGCACGGCTCGTACCGAGGCTTCACAATTGCTGAAGCTAATTGGATTGTTTCTGTGTTTTGAAGTTCAAAGAGGAAGGTGGGCGTTCGAAGAGATCAGCCTAAAGGTGCGAAAATGAGACCGCGGCAGTGCGCGAGTTCAGGAGGTCACGTGAAGGCCGTGAGTTAACGGGTTTAAGTAGATGTGACTCTCTGTCCCTTTTCCAACTGTTAATCTGACATTCAAAACACGCTAACGGCACCAAAACACTTGATTCAGGAGAAAAAAATTGAATCCAAACACTGACAATGAATTCTTTGAAGCGGCTTCATATCATTTGTTTTGCATAAACCAAGACTCCGTTATAATAGAAAAGATGCTCTCGACTGGCTACATTGAGCGAAACATTACCCACAAGCCCAAAATATAATATTCTTCAGTTGACTTTCCAAATGCAATTCCACCTCAAATCACCTGAGCATTTTCTACAGAAACTCATTTCACTGTGAAAGTGCTAACGAGGCTCCTGGTCTGCCTCGGCACGAGAGAGGGACGGAGGTCCGTCTGACCCGGGGTCGGTGAGGGTGCGAATCCAGAGGTTCCGGTTACCCAGCAGGCTGCGTTCATAATTGGAATGCCCTGCTGACTTGAATGTTCCGGCTCCCATCCACACTTCAAAGGCTGGACCCGCAGCGCGAGAGCAAAGCCAGCCTCTCGCTTTCACTGAACACAACCGTGATTCATCGAGGAAGAGGAGGAGGAGAGGTTCCGGCAGCAATGAAACAGTGAAACCCGGAGTGGCGCTGAGCTAACAAAAAAGGAAACTAGCGAATCCACGTTGCATGTGATCGCAGACACACACACACACACACGCACACACACACACACACACGGCCTAATGGAAACACTCTGACGCAGCAGCTCCACGGCCGTTGAGTACAACCAGGTGGACGTGTTCCCGTGTTTTCATGCATCACTTTGGTCGACAGCCCGCAGCATGCTGGGACACTTCACCCGCAATGGAGGGGGATTTACTTAGAATCTCAAGTATTCCAAAATGGACACTGTCTTTGGGAGACAAGGTCAGAGACGGCTTCCCCTCGGAGGGACGTCAGCTCCCGTTTGAGAGTAAGGTGTCAGGGCAAGCAAGTGTGTGTGTGTGTGTGTGTGTGTGTGTGTGTGTGTGTGTGTTTGCAGACCCCCGGCATGAATAAAACAAACCGATCATCATCCAAACCATCAGCCTGACACATTTTCCCCGTCTCTCATCTCTCTGCCTGAAACGACAACAAAGTCCTGAGTTAACAAACATGTTCGGCCTTGTCGTTGTTACAGGAAGTAAGGAGTGGCGAGGGAGCAATGACTCAGGTTATGTGGTCGGAGGTGTCAAGACAAAAAATATTTTCTATTTGTAACCTTTTTTTAAATGTATTTTCTTACCTTTTAAACCTGGATTTTGTATCTTTATACATATTTCCTGTTGATCTTTTCGTTGGTTATTTGATTAGTTTTGGTAATATTTTACATAAATAACAGAAGGCAAAACATGCACAGCAATGAAAATCAGAAGATTTAGAAATATGACAATTGAAAATTAAATGAAGAACAATCGTTTCCATTTTTTTGGTGTCCTGAGAAGGAGATTTCATTTTCGAGTACTGTCAAAGTACTTTAAGTGATTTACCCCCAAACCAGCCGACTGCATTCTTTACTTTCATCCTTTTGGGATCTTCTGGTGACCAGTTTAGATCCTCATCCAGTGAGCAGTAACATGTGAGCACCCCACATTCTCATTGACCCCAGAGAGAGCCCGGCGCCCAATCCGTCACCACCGAGACCCCGAGGCGTTGAGCGAAAGCTCTCCTCCGCCCGCTAAACAGCTGGATCCTGGCCGGCAGCAGGCGGAGGAACGCGCAGCTCCAGACATGTCGAGTCACAGAATGACTCCATAGTGCAAAGAGGATCACGTGTGAAGTGTGCTTGTTGTGCTGTAGGCGCAGCTGCTCAGTTAGATGGTTACTTTGAAATTCTAATTTATACTAATGTTATTGACTACCTCATCACGTGTTTGTTTGTGAGGAAGTTATCTTAATACCGGGCAATGCGTTCGATCAGGGCCGGCCCAAGGCATAAGCGAACTAAGCGGCTGCTTGGGGCCCCCTGCCCCACCCAAGCGGCTGTTTAGTTAATTTTTAACGCTTATGCTGCAAGCAGCCCTAGTTTTGTATTATAACCTCACTGTATTTGTTTATAATTTTTGTTATAACAGTATAGCGTGACATTTGTGCCAATGATCTTCTAGCACAGGTGACTGTGCGTGGTGGGAGGGGGGCCCCCAAATAAAATTCTGCTTAGGGCCCTCAAGAGGCTCGGGCCGGCACTGCGTTCAATTAAACATGCCAAAGCTTAAAGCCCTGAACATCTGCCATACGTGAATATGAGGAAACAATGTACTAAAATATATATATATTTTTCTGATATATATATATATATATATATATATATCAGAAATATATATATATATATATCAAAAACCATTTATAGGAAATGTTGAGCTGCAGTACCTGAAAGTCTTGCATACATGCTGTAACGGTCCATGTAGAAAAAACAAATCCATTGAAATTGCACTCCACCTCTATTTATTTTGTGCCAGAATGGGGTGTGTGCTTCAAAGGCCAAAGGACAAACTTGGACGGGAGACAACTTGTCCCAGAACTGACAGGGAAAACATGCGCTCAAGTAACTAAATGATGTGAAGGTATCTGTTCACTGAGAACTAACAGTGGCCTCTATTGGCAGAAAGCAGTGATAATAATCTATGTCAGCCATCAGTCGAAAACGTATTCATTCCTACTTACATATAAATGTAAAGAGCAATTTTTTGATTGCAGAAAAATACATTGTAAATAGCAGTTTTTTCTACCAACTCCTCTGTGACCTCGTTGTCTCGAATGCTTTGCTTATTTTCTGTCCTGGAAAAATCCAGTCAACAGCTCCATCTTTTGGTACATTTATGAAAAACTGACAAAATATACATTCTGAAAATGATTAAAGTATTGAGGTAACACATCATTTTTATCAAATATTCTTGAATGTGAATATGAATAATATAATTTATAATATGAATAATTGGTTTACAAGACAAAACACCAGTAATAAGGAAAGTTATTCTCCAAACCAGCTACAACGCTAAAGCAGCACTTTAGATAATGATATACTTCTTGTCCTGTTTTACATAATATTCCAAGAAAACCCAAGCACAACTTTGAACACAGGAATTTACACATATTAAACTTGTTTTTACCCTACGATGTTGTCCTTTTTCAGTTCTGAAAACCTCCCTCACGTTAAAACTCAAGACTTATCATAGTTGTCTGCACGATTGACTCACTTCCCATTTTGTTTTGTTGAGTAGAGAGATTCACATAGTTTTACAGTTTTTTTACACACTTTACTGAGTAAAATACATTGTATTTAAGGTTCAGGGGAAAACTTGAATTGGAGTAACTTTACAGTCTACGTTTACAGTCTACGCGTCTCAAGAGCCAGACTGCAGAGTAACAATACGTTTTGCTGCTTTTCTAAACCACGAGTAAAACAATGCATATATCAGAGGGTTCAGAGATGAGTTGAAATAGAACAGATAGAGCATAGAGGACACATATGTATTACTAAGCCTGCTTTCATCTATCAGGAAGACAGTATGGTACGGGCAGAAACAAATTAGAAACAAAACCACGAGGACACCAAGAGTCCTGGCTGCTTTCAGCTCCGACTTCTTGGCTTTCCAACCCACGGGAGGCTGGTGTGTGACGCCCAACGCGTGCGAGCGCATGGAACGCGCCTGGGACGCAGCCACGGCAAACACTCTCATGTACAGAATTACGATGGCCGCGACGGGGAGAGCGAGAGTCAAAACGAGTTCGACCGCCCCTGTGACGTAGTCGATGACGATCAAGCACTCTCCGTGGCAGGAGCTGTACCTGCCGGAGTGCGACAGGTCCTCCGTTACAAAGGACGGCGCTGTAGCAAACAGAGCAGAGCCAACAGGTGCACACACAGCATCTGACTCTTTTCACAGTGACTCTGGTGGCGTAATGAAGAGGGTCACAAATGGACAAATAGCGGTCCAGGGAAATGAGCACCATGGTGCCCACTGAGGCGGAGGTAATGATGAAGAACACGTAATTAAACAAAGCACACGCGAGGTCACCGAGAAACCAGCAGGAGACTGTGAGGAGGATTTCTACCGGCATCAGCAGGAGGCCCACGATTAGGTCGGAGACGGCCAGGGAGACGATGAGGATGTTGGTGGGTGTGTGGAGGTGCCTGGTGGGGAAAGAAACACGTCTTTAAAGCAGCCAGCCCTCACATCCACAGTGCAAAACCACCAAAACTCAGTTCTAAATGTTTTAGTCACCATGAAAATCACAATTGACAAATCCTTTTCCAAAAGCAGCAGGACAGAATGCAAGTCTGCTTTGTAAAGCTGTGGCACTATTTAACTGTTCTACTCAAAGATAATTATCCTCCTGATCTATGTTCACTGTTTTTATAACCCGTCATAGAGGCGGTTTGACTGGTCAAAGTAGGAAAAGCACATATAAGGCAATTAAAATGTTAAAACCCTCATTGTTCAAAGACTGTACAGTTAAACAACTCAATCTTCATTAAACTTCAACTGTAGATTCTTCTGAGGATTTAAACTCTGCCTGAAGAAGGAGACCGAGATGATGACGACCAAGTTGAGAGCCACAGTGAGCGCGGAGACGGACATCAAAACGAGAGACAGCACAGCGTCGTGCCAAAGCACGCTGGGCTTCCAGCAGGAGACGTTGAGGAGTTGTGGAAAGCAGAGCTGCGATGCGTGCTCAGCCATCCTCTGCAGCCGTGTGACAGATTCACCCCTCTCACGCTCTCTTAACTCCCTCCCCGTCGCTTTGCGTCAGTCTCTGATGGGCTACGATGACCCTCCTCAGTGGACTGCACATCATGCTATCGTCTTCATCACTTTCCAAGCAACGTTCCATGCAGAATATTCTTGATTGTTGTGTGCGTTTCATATCCTGGTACACTTTGCTGCCCAGGCTTCACAGTCCTCGGCCCCTAAAATCCTTGAATGCAAAGGTCAATTTCATGTATAAACATGACGATTGTGGTAAAGCTAATCTTGTGTGTGCTGTAGTGTTTCGCCATCAGACAAGACAAAAACTGCCTCCATCGCGGGTCTCAGTGAAGGGTCTCTGAAGGCCTGGTCGTTCAACACAGCTTTGCTTCTTGCACTAACGTCCGCTGATAAGAATGTTCAAACTGACTGAAACATGTTGTAACTGTCCCTTTAAAAGAAGAAAATCCATCCAAATTGGACTCCACATCTATTTGTTCTGAGCCAGAATGGGGTATGTGCTTCAAAGGCCAGAGGACAAACTTGGAGAGGAGACAATCTGTCCCAGAATTGTCAGACAAAACAGACCCTTTCAGTAAACAAATAAGTGGATGTGCAAGTGTGGCAGGTATTCTTTCAGGGTGCAGAGAGAGCTAACAGTGACCTCTACAGGCAGAAAGCAGTTTAGGGCTGTCAATAGATATAACTAATCAATCACACATTTTGAAATGCAATAATTGTGATTCATGAATGTTGTTGTTGTTACAATGTTGTTTTTAATGATTTTTTGTTTTTCTTCTAAAGACTAAATCTTACAAGTAATGAGTAATCACTTTAGAAAGCATGTATTTTGGACACTGTTATTTGAACGTTACATATTTTGATGGCTGTACTTGAATTGCCAACAGTCAGACTGCAGACTGCGTGCCACGCAGGGTAAAGTTAGATGTTGAGATGCAAGTAGCATAGCACCTGGCTTAGCCTAGCAGCTAGCTTAGCGTAGCGGTGCTCTACCTGGTTAGTTTGCCACCTTGCCCCCTTCTGTTTGACACATGGAAGAATTCCTCTGCCCAGTTCTCTGCTGCATTTCACGCCTCTGTTTGATTTACTTCCAATGCTAAAAGCTCTCTTCATCCTGAGCTAATGTCTCGCTTTCTCCAAGTGAACTGACTGCAGCTAGCGACCGTTTCGTTTCCACGGTCAACTTCCAGTTTAATTCCGGTGTCAGACCGTTTATGTTGACTTCCCTAATAATAATCTATGTCAGTCATGATCCAAAACATATTAATTCCTACTTATTGGTAAAAGTTAAGAGATATTTTGTGTCTGCAGAAAAAAAAACGTGTAATTTGTAAATTTTGAGTTTTAGGGAGAACGTTTTCTACCAAATCCTCTGTGATGTACCTCATTATCTCAACTGCTTTACTTATTTTCTGTCCTGGAAAAATCCAGTCAACAGCTCCATCTTTGGTACATTGATGAAAAACTGACATAATGTAGTTTCTGAAAATGATTCAAATACTGAGGTAACACATCATTTTTATAAAGTATTCTTCATATAAATAATTGGTTTACAAGATGCGTTTGTCTTGAATAAACAACACATCAGTAATAAGAAAGGTTCTGCTTCAAACCACCTACAACTTTAATGCAGCACTTTAGATAATGATATTCTTATTGTCCTGTTTTACATAAAACTCCAAGAAAACCCAAGCACAACTTTGAACACAGGAATTTACACATATTAAACTTGTTTTTACCCTACTATGTTGTCCTTTTTCAGTTCTTTTTACTGATCTGAAAACCTCCCTCACGTTAAAACTCTGTTCAGACTTATCATAGTTGTCTGCACGATTGACTCACTTCCTATTTTGTTGAGTAGAGAGATTCACAGAGTTTTACAGTTTTTTTACACACTTTACTGAGTAAAAAAAATTGTATTTAAGGTTCAGTGAAAAACTTTGATTGCAGTAACTTTACAGTTTATGTTTACAGTCTATGCCTCTAAAGAGCCAGTCTGCAGAGTAACAATACGTTTTGCTGCTTTTCTAAACCACGAGTAAAACAATGCATATATCAGAGGGTTCAGACATGAGTTGAAATAGAACAGATAGAGCACAGAGGACACATATGCATGACTAAGCTGGCTGTCACCTACAAGGGAGACCGTGTAATACGGGCAGAAACAAATCAGGAACAAAACCACAAGGACACCAAGAGTCCTGGCTGCTTTCAGCTCCGACTTCTTGGCTTTCCAACCCACGGGAGGCTGGTGCGTGACGGCCAACGCGTGCGAGCGCATGGAACGCGCCTGGGACGCAGCCACGGCAAACACTCTCATGTACAGAACTACGATGATGCCGACGGGAAGCACGAACGTCAAAACGAGGTCGACCGCCCCTGTGACGTAGTCGATGACGATCAAGCACTCTCCGTGGCAGGAGCTGTACCTGCCGGAGTGCGACAGGTCCTCCGCTACAAAGGCGGCGCTGTAGCAAACAGAGCAGAGCCAACAGGTGCACACACAGCATCTGACTCTTTTCACAGTGACTCTGGTGGCGTAATGAAGAGGGTCACAAATGGACAAATAGCGGTCCAGGGAAATGAGCACCATGGTGCCCACTGAGGCGGAGGTAATGATGAAGGACACGTAATTAAACAAAGCACACGCGAGGTCACCGAGAAACCAGCAGGAGACTGTGAGGAGGATTTCTACCGGCATCAGCAGGAGGCCCACGATTAGGTCGGAGACGGCCAGGGAGACGATGAGGATGTTGGTGGGTGTGTGGAGGTGCCTGGTGGGGAAAGAAACACGTCTTTAAAGCAGCCAGCCCTCACATCCACAGTGCAAAACCACCAAAACTCAGTTCTAAATGTTTTAGTCACCATGAAAATCACAATTGACAAATCCTTTTCCAAAAGCAGCAGGACAGAATGCAAGTCTGCTTTGTAAAGCTGTGGCACTATTTAACTGTTCTACTCAAAGATAATTATCCTCCTGATCTATGTTCACTGTTTTTATAACCCGTCATAGAGGCGGTTTGACTGGTCAAAGTAGGAAAAGCACATATAAGGCAATTAAAATGTTAAAACCCTCATTGTTCAAAGACTGTACAGTTAAACAACTCAATCTTCATTAAACTTCAACTGTAGATTCTTCTGAGGATTTAAACTCTGCCTGAAGAAGGAGACCGAGATGATGACGACCAGGTTGAGAGCCACAGTGAGCGCGGAGACGGACATCAAAACGAGAGACAGCACAGCGTCGTGCCAAAGCACGCTGGGCTTCCAGCAGGAGACGTTGAGGAGTTGTGGAAAGCAGAGCTGCGATGCGTGCTCAGCCATCCTCTGCAGCCGTGTGACAGATTCACCCCTCTCACGCTCTCTTAACTCCCTCCCCGTCGCTTTGCGTCAGTCTCTGATGGGTTACGATGACCCTCCTCAGTGGACTGCACATCATGCTATCGTCTTCATCACTTTCCAAGCAACGTTCCATGCAGAATATTCTTGATTGAGGCTTCACAGTCCTCGGCCCCTAAAACCCTTGAATGCAAAGGTCAATTTCATGTATAAACATGACGATTGTGGTAAAGCTAATCTTGTGTGTGCCGTAGGGTTTCGCCATCAGACAAGACAAAATCACAAATAAAGAATCACCACACATCATGCCTGTGTCCTGCGTCTGCTCTTGGGTCGTCCTCGTTGAGATCGTGACAGACTGCCCCTAAAACCCTTCAATGCAAAGGTTAATTTCATGTACCAACATGACAATTGTAGTAAAACTTGTGCCGTAGTGTTTTGCCATCAGACAAGACAAAAACCGTTCCAAGCAAATGTCCATGGAGAATATTCTTGTTGATATTCTTGGTTGATTCTAACAAAGCTTATATTTTGTGCGCCGTGGTGCATTGCAGGCCTAGTGAAGGATCTCTTTTTTGCCCCCAGCGTTTCTCTCTGAAGACCTGGTCATTCAACACAACTTTGCTTCTTGCACTAACGGCCGCTGATAAGAGTGTTTGGTTGCACACCAGTTGCTTGTTGTTGGTGATTGTAGCATGTCTACATTCACGTCCAGAGATCTTAGAGTTCTTGCATGTTGAGAGGTAAGCCGCTAGGGGCTTTTTTTTGTTCTAACTGGATTCATGCAGAAAAGGAGGGAGTGTAAGGCTGCATTCAAATTTTCCTAGGAAGCTTCCTAAGTGAAATGACCCGGAACTAGTGTGAGTGGCCGCCACGAAAAGAGCTCTTGGAGTCCTCTACTGCTAAGGAAAGGAGCTTCCGTGCTTCCGTTCTTAGCTCCTTTAGCATAGGAACCACTGGACCTTCCTTTGTAACACCGGTGTGTTTGTCTTGTCATTTCCTGTCTTATGTTGAAAGTCTGTTCCCTCCTCTCGTTTCAGATCGCTTGCCCTTCCTCTCGTATCACCTGTCCAATTACCCGGATCCCTGATTGTGTCCACCTGTTTCTCATTACCCTCATGTGTTTATTAGTCAGCGTCTTCCCTCGTCTTGTGCCGAAGTGTTTTCGTTCCCATCGACTTCACCAAAGCCATTCTCGCCACGATCACGCCAAGATTAAGTTAAGATTATTGTTGCCTGTTTTGTGATCTTAGTTTTTGTAGACCTGGTTATTTCCTCCGGACGGAGTGATTTTGAGTTTGTTATATTTCCCCTCCCCTTCTTGAAGGACCGTTTGCCCAAGAAGTACTTTCGTTAATTATTAAATAAACCCTGTTTTTTGAATCCTCTGCATTTGAGTCCTGCCTTCCAACACCTACCTGACACCTTTAGGAAAGGAGATAAATCATACGCACATGACATACAGCACAGAACTGTGCAGAGGAATTCCTCTGAGTGTCAAACAGAAGGGGGTGAGTGGACCACTTACAGCTCAGCTATGCTAAGCTAGCTGCTAGGCTACTTCCGTCTCAATATCTAACGTTACCGTGCGCAGCACACAATCTGCAGAGGGCCACCACCGTGGTTTGAAAACGTCCTGGCTAGATGTGGGGAGGTTGTTGGCACTTTAAACACAGCCGTTAAATGATTGAGAGTTAAGAGCAAAGCACACCAGGGCAGCAGAAAGAGTCGCTAGTTCTACATGTTCAACATGTTCCACCAGGTAGAATTCTGCCCCGCTTATTTCTTATGAAACGCGTTTTAAAAGTCAGGCAGTGAAACATCAAAGAGTTTATAACGGACATGAAGTGAAAGGCAGTCAGACATATAAAGAGATAGAAGGGCCCGCTCATTTTACACGTCATAGTTTCATTATAGAGATACATATTGATTAAATGGTATATAATTTTGCTGTTCAATAGTAGTTGCATCATGTGTTGACACATTGAAGGTTGTTTTTCTCGACACCTCTGATTGCCCGATGTCATCATCTGACTAATCCATGCAGGTGTGAACCAGCTTCCTGTCTTGGGGTTTAGGCACACTGCCATTAGAGCAACTAATGGGCTGCGAAATGCTGCCCACAGAGAGACAATTAAAACTTGTGGGAGCTAAATGATATTTACACAAACAAACACTGATCAGTTTATTATTTTCTTTTTAAGTTCTACTTAATATGTCACCACAGAATTAACCTCAACTTTTTAATTTAACTTGTTTAATATATATTTTGTTATCACAAGGCTTCGGGTATTATATCTCTGTGATCTCAACACTTTCTACATCGTTTGTGCAAATAGGTTGATAATTAATAGACGTGCAACCTTGACCATCAAATTAATTAAACTTAAATAAATGAATAATTGCAGAGATGGTATACTTTGTATGCTACTAACTTTACTAACTTACTCATAAATACATGAAAAAAAAGTTAAGATTTATTTCCACAGGAAATATAAAATATATGCCATTGATCCAGACACTGGGATTTTTATTCCCATAATATAGAAATTAAGATACTCGGAGGGGGTGAGTAAAGAATCACGTTATGCAGCTGACTCCTAACGGTTTGTCTAAAGATTTCACTTCGTGGTTCCCTGTGGATCTTTTTTCCGCGATTGGATCCGTGCACATTTCGGACACTTCTGTTGCACAAAGCAGTGTTTGTGGAAGCACGCCTTGCACGCTGTAAAAAGAGAAATTATTAAAAAAAATATTTTAAAAATGTATTTTGGGGAGTAATATTAGTGTAGTATTGGTTGAAGTAAAGCAATAAGGTACGAAAGGCTTTACCATCCAATAATATAACAGTTGGTTAACCCTCGAACTGGTACATTATTGAAGATAAAGTACTGCCTCAAGTTACCAGCAAAATTATAAATAGTAATTAAATAGCTGCCTATCAACAGTTGTAGCCAGATACACCAGGTGTGAATCGCATTTCAGTAGCCTAGAGAAAAACGTGCATGTAAATAGCATGCCACTAGTCAGAGCAAAGATCCCAATTATATTCCATATTCAGTGTCTTTCATTGGGCTCATTCCACAACATCTTTAGCTTTTCTATAGACCTCATTCTTTTTAAAAGTAATCATTGCTTACCTTGACATTGCGTACATATGTCCGCCTGAAAAGGAAAGATGACGTCTTTTTCTCTGCAGAACTCGCAGATAAACCCTCGACCCAGACACAACTGTGTGGAAAGAGTCACAAGAATTGGTAAAAATGCACTGTTGGTGTTCAGGTTGAACCTAAATCCTTCAGCTACATCCCACTAACTGTGTGCTCATGGTGGGATTTACAGGTTGGGTGAATCCTGATCGTTTGGAGGGAAAATACATGACACCAATGTTGTTTTTCTAAATGAGTTCCAGCAACTTAAAATGGAACAATCTATTGAAAATAGGAATAAATATGTTTGATTAGACCACTAAATCCTCCCTATAAGACTGTGTTAAGACTAAGAAAGAAGTTTTTCAATGTCTTTTATGTCAAAAACTGATTTTTAAACAGATCCCTTACAAATATTACAAGCAAACTACTTTGTTGCATTCCCGGACACTTGCAGCCCGTTATGGCCTTTTGAAAATCTGGATTTAGCCCCATACAGGCCGGATACATAAAAACTTGTGTTTATTTTTTGATGCCACCTTCTCTGGTCAGTTCACTTTTATCCCGAGTCCCTGAGGCTTTGTCCATTTATGAACATCTGCAGACATTCCGCGTCTCGCATGGGGATTGAAGAACGAGACACATGCTGCACGTGTTTCCTCACAGCGCTTTGGACTGACCTCGCAGCTCTGCACGTGGTCGATGGCGGTGAGCAGCAGCGCTCTGGTCCGCGCCACAAGCTGGCCCTTCTTTACCCCGGAGAGGTCCTCCATGGAGAAGAGGTGCGGCTGCTGCATCAGGTGAGCAGGAAGCCGCTCCAACTCGGCCGTCACCCTGAGACGGAAACACATTATGACTACTCAGTGAATATCCATTGAATATCCATCGAAATGTGATTTAATCACCTTTCTAATCATTTTGATGATTATATATTTGAAGAGATTGAGTTGATTCTTAAAAGTCTGCAACCCTACTTTAGGTAACATTTTTTTAAACAGAAATACAGTATCAGATTATACATATTTCGGTGAATGTCTGCTAAATATTCCGTGTACCGTCCAGACAACCTGCAGGTTGACAGCAGCCTCTTGAGGCTCATCAGATGTTTCTGCAGCTCCTGAAGGACACAAGGGAAGGGTACAAAAGTGACGGTCAAATACACAAAGTGGAGTGGAGGTATCAATACACGGAAATACTGAAGCCGTCTTCATTATTGTTAATTAAAGCTTCTTTCAGTCACCCTGAACTTGTCCAGCTCCTTCACTTTGCTGTACAGCGTCTTTCCGACGCGGGTCAGGTCGAACAGAGGCTGATGCCAAACGGAGTTCAGCAGCTGTTTGGAGAAATCACTCACAGGGTATCTGCAATATGTATAATGATAATAATAATGACATTATTATTAGCTCACGATAATAATAATAATGACATTATTATTATTATGACACAGATCTAGGAATTAGAGTTGAAAATGTCCACTCTGATTCCTCATAGAACTGTGTCATAATAAAAATAATACTATTGTAATTATCATTTTAATTACAAGGGAATGGTTACTTGCTCTCAGGTTGACAGTTACCATGTCCATTACTGTATTCAAATCCATAATACCAGTAGCACATTTAACACACTGTGGAGAGTAGTATCAGTCGGCTGCATTAATAGTCGTAGCAGGAGTTTTATTGAGGGTTTTTTATTACCTTCCAAAGTCCCAGCAGGACAGAAGTCGACCGGGAATCACAGCTTCAGAACCGCTGTGGCAGCAGTCACAGAAGTATCTGCCAAACCAATCAGAATGAATAGATAAGCCAAACATAACAGCTGCATTCATGTTTGTTAAAGTACATATCATACATGATACATATACGGGTACTGCATACCTGCCAAGATATTCACAATACCTCAGTCTCTTGATGTACCCTGGTGGCAGAGAGAGAGAGAGAGAGAGAGGACATCTCTGTGTATATAATGTAAAATACCTGAATTCATTGACCCATAGTGGCCTTGTTTAAAATGATAACTCCAGCGCACGCTTGGGTACACTTGTGACAAGAAGTGCTCATTTTCTATTTTCTGTACTGAACACTCACTCGGCTCCACTTCTGTCCCACAGCCGGCACACAGGAAGTGCTGCAGAGCCACAACGTCGCTGCGTCTGGAGAAGGAAACGGCAGACTGAAGGTCCACATCCGTCATCCATTCATCCACCTGCATCCCGTTTCCTTTTTTTGTGTTTGCATCCAGTACCTGTTGGTCGGCTGCACCGTGAAGATGATCTGGAAGCGAGGCGGGGCCCAGCTCTGGGATCCTCTCATCCTGGTCCTCAGCCGGATCTCCTCTGCCAGGCTGCTCACCGCCACACCGCCAACATCTGGCAACTGCCAAGAAAATGTCAGATTAGAAGGAAAGGGTGGAAGTTTTTTTTATATGTTTTTTCAGAAATGTTTTGAAATTCATTTCAGCTTTTCCTATTTCTGTATTTTTGCACACATTTTTTATTTATTTTCTAGTTGTTATTATTGTCACAAATAAATTGCCTTTTTGGTGGCTTTATCATATTCAAAAGGTTGTTAAATTTGGCATGCAAATCAGGACTGTTCAGATAATTTTGGGGTCTCGCATTTGGGTATAACGAAATGTCTCTATAGCGCCCCCTAGCAATGTGAAAAGTACCACACTGGGCCGCTTTCCTTTCGCGTTCTATCTTCTTACTTCCTGCAGCGAGCTGCGGAGGCTTTGCCGTCCACGCCGAGGCTCACGGGAAGGAAGCCAGCTCCTCCTGAACTCCAGCACCAGCTTCTGGGCCAGCGACTCCGCACTGCATCATGGGACATCACAGACGGACTCAGGACTCACAGAACCTGACCACAGGTGCACGTCATTCGGGTGCTCTTACTTTCTGAGGGACTCCGTGCGGTCGACTCCACACTCTGAAATGAGAACACAGCTATTCAAGAATGATGCAATGATGTAATGACGCTGACGTTAAGCCAGTTGATTTTAGATTATACAACATTTCAAGAGAATATGTGACACACTCGGTACATAACACATTCAATTTAATCCTCAAATTGTGACTTAATGTTAGGACATGAAGGTAAAGTCACACGTAGTATTGTATTCATGTATGGAATCCACCGTTTTGAATTTCACCTTTGATTCCACTGACAGAGGAGAGGATGGGGGAAGTCTCTGCTTCCTCTTCGCCTGCACTGCAGGTCCATGTGCGTCTGCTTGGGTCACAGCTCGGCCTGTGGCCCTGCGGCGGCGCGTCTCTGAGCGTGCACGTGTCGCAGTGCGAGCGTTGTCGTGTGTCCTTCCTGGGAGTCCGTCGATCGGCGCTCAGGGTCCATTTGACCCCCTCCAGCACCTCCAGCATCATGTCCACCACGACGAAATGAGCATTCTCCTGCACAGAGGCATCGGTGGAGACACTGTTGAGTCAGTGCTGTTGGGTTTGTTGTCCACACGGAGTCAGATGAGACGGTCATTTTAATGTATGCAGAGGGCTTCAAAGAAAATATTCGTCCTTGCATTGTGATAGAGTCAACCATTCCAGTCCGATTAACTGTTTCATCTATGATGTACCAACTGTAACTGTACAGCTCTGGGATCGATCGAACGCACCTTTTCCAGATCACAACTGGTCTTAAAGATGTCTGCAGAGACTTCTGGGATGCCGCTGCATCGTTTCTCTCTGCTACGGCCTGTCGAGGTCGAAGGGACTGAAAAAACAAACACGTAGAAATAATACCTCAACTTTAATTTCAGATAATAGTTAAATCAACATTCAAGAATATTCCTTTCTGCAATGTGTAATACAGTAGAACATTCCAATGGTAGGAGGTTGTTTGTAACTCTCCAGAACCATGAAGTGTAAACTTGATACTTTATTGCTGGCATCACCACCAGGGTCTGTTGAGTATTTCTAGTTGCCGTGTTACATTTTTAACTTTTGACCCCCTGACCTTCAGTTTGTAACTGCTTTAGTTTGGGAAAAAATAGCACAAGCTGCGTCTTAACGGGATCATAACCAGAGGCAGGCGGGTCGTCAAAGAGCAGGTGGACTCTGAGCTTGTAAAGCCTCATTGTCTCCGCTGGTTCACCGGTAATGATTAAACCTACCCGATGAGTCAGAGGCGCCGCAGCCGGTCGGCCCCCGGGCCTCGGCCAGCTGCGCCGGTCCCTGCTGCGCGCCGAAGGGCCGGCGGGCCCACGCGGCCAGCAGCCGGTTGAGCTGTGAGGAGGCCGGCGGGCGCAGCGGCTTCTTGGCCCGCTGTCGAGCGGACGGGCTGCGGACGGTCGGGCAGCCGCACTGACCCGCCGCCGGCGAAGCAGAAGCAGGAGACGGGGAGTCCAAGCTCAAAGAAGTCATGTGTCTGTGGAACAAAGGACGACATTTAAGAAGATTACATTTTCATGAATGAAATGATATTATGTTGCATTACATTAATAACAAATGTATTCATTTAAAAAGGGAATTCAACATATTTTTATCAGGAAACAGGAGGGAAAACAGAGACCTGGACGGGGGGGACGGGGGGAACGGCATGCCGGCGTCCTCTCCGTGCCAGGAGACGGGCCGGTGGTGTCTGGAGATAACCGGACTGCTCCTGTGAAGGAAGACGTTTTTTGCCTCCACCTCCTCTTCGGTCCGCCGTGTTCCTCCCTCGCCATCATCATCATCATCATCATCATCATCATCATCATCATCATCATCATCATCATCATCGTCATCGTCCTCGCCCCCGGCAGTGCTGTCTGTCCACGCCGCCCGTGGGCGTTGATGCGAGAAGGTTGCGTCGGTTTCTGGTGGCGTCAGGAGGAGAAGCGGGACTGACCCCGAATCAGCCGGCTGCCGCTCGTGGCTTAGATGTTCTTCTGGAGTGACTTGAGGAGAGAAGGAGGAGACACACATTTCAAAGGCTGTCGCTGCTGAGGGGTGCGATGGTCGTTCCTGCACCAGATGAATGACACTAAGAAGGGGGAGAACCTGCGGTGAGAGTACGGTGGACCTCCCCCGAGTCGACGCAACAGCTGATGTAGTTGGGCCTGCGGAGGGACAAGGACGGGCCCTCGCAGCTTTCCATCTGCACAGAAGAGGCGAGACGACGTTTGCCAGAGACCGCAGCCGTGGTGGAAACCCAAAAGAACCCAAAATGACAATAACGAATGACTTTTGTGAGTTCAACCAGTGCGGCTGCAGCTCCTGCTGCTTGTTCAGAAGTCTAAAACTCAGCGATACCGAACACGGGAGAAGAGGTCCGACCGGATGTGTTGCTGGAGATTAGCACCAGGGCGTTTCAAAACAGGAAACGTGGAGGATATTAGCAGAAGAAGGTTGTTTTGTATTTTGGGAGTACACAGCGTATTTTTGGTATGTCGCAACACACAACCATGCGTAGCGTCACGAAGGATCTGCACTTAAGTAACTGCGGGGAAAACATCTGATTCCCCCGGATCAGTATTTGCTCCTTAATCGTATTTCTACTAATTACAAAATGATTTCAGGGAAATGTATGGAAACGTTTTTTTCGATTTCCAAACCCCATCTGACAGGTCGAAGCAGAGTTGAAGGGTCCTGATTACAAACTTTTTTGCTTTTTAACCTCCTTTTAACTGTGTTGAGTTCAGGTGGCGACCCGTGCGGCGTCGTAGTTACACGCACCCCCCTTTCATGAGGAGTGTGGATGTCATTTTGAACAAACTGACATCATGTGATTATTCGATTTCATTCAACAAATAGGAAGCTACGTTGGGTAATTTCTTGTCCTTTTAACTTGCAGGTAGTATCCACACATTCAGACACACACACACACACACGAGCACACACATGGGCTACACACATGAGAACATCATTCATTCTAGTGAGCACACAAGCACATTTCCAGTATCAATGTGCATCAAGTACTTAGTGGTTTTTTACAACATGAAGTACAAACTGTTGAGTTCAGTAGCTGGAATGCAGCTTTTAACCAATAACAAGTAACTATTCAGCAGATTAATGAATCTATGAGAGATTCAACACTTTTAACCCCCTTTTACAAATGGAAGAAACAATATTATCCTTTAAAATGTAAAACGTACAAAACATTTCAATTTTCAGAATTTTAATGTCAAAATATAAATATAAAACCTCAATAGTGGTTTGGACTAAAAACCGAGTTTTTTAGGAAGTAATAATGTTTAACGAGTGATCTATTCTCTCCTAAAGAAGCTTCCTGTGTGAGTGCAGGTTGTACAATAATATAGTGACCAACAAACGTGCCGCTGCACTGGACGAGAGCAAAACCGTCCCAAACAGAAGCACCACATCTCAAGAACCGCAAACTAAACCGAGCTACTCACCGTTTTGCAATCCCTCAGAATGAAGCTGTGACCTGAAACGGACTGCGAGCGCCTCGAAAGGAAGCGAGGCGGTTCGTGATCAACACTTCCTGTGTTAAACAGGCTTCGTGTTTCTGTGGCTGAGCAGAAGAGAAGCCAAACAGCTTTCTGTTCACTGAACCACAGAATGAGCTTTCCTCCACTAGTTAAACCCCAGAACGAGCTTTCTGTTAGAAATATGACTTGCAATCAGTGCGACAGGCACCAACCCATGCCATTTGTTACTTACTTTTTGTGTGGATATAAAGGTGCCCTGATAAACGATGAGATGAGTTGCATGTTTCAAAGGTCATACTGGTGCTTCTCCCTGAAACAGAAAGCATCGTTGGAACAGTGCAAAGGGTTGAATCAGCACAAACGGGTTAGAAGAGGACTTCTGTCTGCAGCTGGTCAAGAGAAAGAGGAAGTTTTACTCAGAATCAGTATCAGTTTGTTCGATTTACCGTCAAGTTCAGGAGAAATGAAAATGCTTTCTTAACAGATGAAGGGGACATTTTGAGAATATTCTATATTTATTTTAGAAATGGATCCAGTCTTCCCCACCGTTTATCTGCTCATACAAGCTTGTTATGTAATCAGTTGACTCAGCACTCTTACTGTCTGTCACACACACACACACACACACACGCACAGACACACACACACACACACACAGATCACCATATCGGCCAAACGAGAGAAAGAAGAGTGACACGTTGGTTTGGTTTGGAAAAGCACCGAGCTTTACCTCCGTGTTCTTAGACTTGCCATCTTTAAGAGTTTCCAGTGCGCTCACCAGATCACGGTAGCAATAACTGCACACATACACACATACACACTGCACACATACACGCTACACACATACATGTGTACGTGTTTAGGATTGGTGGCTGCATATGACAATTGTTGCAACGTTCTGAAATCAACCAGTCAAACGTGTACGCGTGCGTGTCGATCGGCCCGCTGAGCTCTGGGGAGAGTCGGGGGCCGTCAGGCCTCAACGATAACGATGACTTGTGGACCGATTCGGAAAAAGTTCAACAATAAATAAACGTATGCCGTTTCCTTCTCATCTCAGACTTTGGGCCAGCGGACACTTCCTTGACAGAGAAAGAGTAACAAACATTGAGGTTGAAGCCCGAGGGTTTGAACTCTTACTGTCTGTCACACATGCACACACACACACACACACACACACACATTGTCTCTTCAATGGAAAAGAATGAAAATAATTGAGATTTTTTTTTTACAGCCAATAGCAATGGATTTGGACCTGATAAATAACATACTGTTAATTTCTGTTCCGACTCATCAGTGTCTGCTGGTTTATGTGCCCCTAAAAGAAACAGGATTATCACAATCAGCTACAGGGTCAATGTATGAAAACACACTTACTAGTGAAGCTTCTGTAAAACTTTACTTCCCACTCCTGCCCTGCATGAACGGATCCGTGCAGCAGATGTCACTGTTTACTGGCATTTCTGCTGCTGTTTTAATCGCACTACCGTTTTCGCAGCTAAACACTCTGTAAACAGGAAGAATGACTTGATTTGAATATGCATGTGTGTATTACATATTCATAAACCCTTTTGCACTATGTGACAATTACACATGAAGAATTCCACAGATTATCAATAACACAGCAAATAAAATATTCACACACACATTCGCCATGAGATGGGATGTTGTTGTAACTCAGCAGTACTTTCTCTAATCTGTCCTAAATTGCTCATATGTAGTATCAATTTAGAATAGTATTATTAACGCCACCTATGGTCAATATGAAAATATAGGTTGTGTATGATTTCAAAATTAGATCCACTACCATTAGGCAACAGCAGGCAGTGCTGTAGTGTCACCATAGCAACCATGCTGACAGAGTAAACTAGCAGTTTATTTTAAAAAGATACAGAGGGAAAGATTTCTGTATCTTATAGTACAGATGGTCTGTTTACCAAAGACACATTGTGATGTGTTATCATGTGCAAAAACAGGTAGCATGGATCCCAACAGATCAGATACGGTGCTTTGGCTTTTGTGCTTAATGTCTTCTGAAGGAGCTCCAATGCGCACTTTAGGTTGTCTGGAAAGCTTAGATCAAGCTCATAAATGACCCCAAAGCACGACGGAACGTCATGAAGACCCCGTCTACAGGCCTTTGTTGTTCAGGCCTTTGCTATCAAATCACAATTCCAACTTACTCCGGCTTCCTATCCGCGTAAAATGTGATGTCGCCTAAAAACACAAACACAGAACACTCATGTTAAATGAATCAACAAACAATAAATACAAATAAAATATATAGATAAATAAAAGGAAGCACAAACCCTTTAGCCCACAAATATTGGGCCTAAATTTGTGTCTACACTAATTTAACTTTACCAGCTGGCTGCAGCACTAGGAGCTCTTATTTTGAAGTCAGTTCCTACGCGCTCTTACCGTAATGCATGAGACAGACTCGCACTGCGTGGTGCTTTGAATCCTGCGCGTTGTGTTTTTTTGTTTCGAATCGGAGGCCAGCACGGCTGCAGTCGCTGGACCGGGGGACACTTATTTTGAAATCTGACAACCGGATGTCGCGTCACCACGCGCTTTTCGACGCTTGACGTAGCGCGCAAGGACGGACGGACGGACGGCTACCACGGAGGAAGGAAACGCGGCACGGCTCGGCTCGGCTCTGCTCGCCTGGGGGAAGTCGGTGTAACGGCCGTTAGCTGGCCCCGCTCTCGATACGACCGACGCACACGCACACATCGCCCGGAGGACCGCGGTGAGGCGGAGCATTGCCATGGCGACGCTGGGACCGGAGTCGGCCCGCGCTGCTCACTCCCAGCTCGGTTCTTCCCCGTCGACCCAGTCGCACGTCGGCGGCGCCCAGCCGCCTCCCAACCGGGGCTTGGAGCGGGCGCTGGAGGAGGCGGCGGCCAGCGGCGCCCTCAACCTCAGCGCCCGAAAACTGAAGGAGTTTCCCCGGACGGCCGCCAACCACGACCTGACGGACACGGTGGAAGCAGGTAGGCGTCTCTCCCCCCCTCGCTTTGCTAGCTTTGAGAAACACACCCCGGGGGGGCTTCGGCGACACCGGGCGCTGTGCGGTAACGCCTCTCGGTGCGGGCGGCGTGGTCCGCGCTCTGCTCTGTGCCGTGATGGAATTTCCCCTTAGTTCTCAAAAGAGAACGTATATTTATCTTTTATTGTACTGCGCTAGCATGCTGGCGCGCGCGTGTGTGTGTGTGTGTGTGTGGGTGCGCGCGTGTCGATTTCATGTTAAACGAGGCTGCGTGCGCACGTCCCTAACTTTAGCGTTCACCTGGAGCTGCGTCGGTTACCTGCGTTGGCGACTGGGGGCTCCACGGCCTCCTAGTTCGCAGTAAACCGTCCGCAGGACCCGAGTGCTCGGCGGGGCCTTCGCTGGAATTCCCCACCACTTCCTTTTAATCCGTGTAGAGTTGTAAACACGCACGCACGCAGGACAGACACGCACTCCGTTTGTGCTGCCTTATTCACACGCCTTGAGGTCACACATGCGTTCTTTGAATGATCTACATAGTTGCTATGTTTAGATACTTTGTTGACTATTCAGAAATGAGACGTTTCGCTATATGAGTGTGCCTCAAGCACGTTAAGCATATTGATGCCTGTTCTTCTTTCCTGTTTGCAGTAGAATGAAATGACCACAGTTCTTCTTCTATATGAATATATTTTTCTCGACCAAAGAGGATGTTCAAGCCGATACCCACGTGAACTTCCCCCATATGATAAAGTATGTCAGAAAGCCTGCTGAAGCATTTGAATCCACCAGGTTTATACTGTAAGAACCGCAAACTGGACTCACCTCCGTTGTGTTGGAGAAGAGAAAAAAAAACATCCCAAAACCTCATGCTGTGAATGTAGAACCATCACTTTTCTCTGGGGACTCGGTTCCCTTCATGTGAAGGTCAGCCGTGTTACCGTTGGACTGGAAAGTCACAGCGACGTTATTTTGCTTCAACTATGTTTATGTATGCTAAAAAAGAAAAAACGTGGCTTGCACAACCGCAGTGGGTCACGTCTACAGAAACACACACACACACACACACACACAGAGACTGTGTGACTTCAGCTGAACTGCTCCTGGGTTTACGTGGATTTGGATTCAGCCTGCTGGGAGCTGACGTCTTCTTCATGCAGCATCGTACCACCGTGCTGCCTGTTTTTAATGTGACAGCGTTTGGTCAGTTGTGTTTTTTGCCAAGGCCCCCGTGTTACGGCTGACTCTTTCTGTAGTTGGTTCAGATTTCATATTCCATATAGTTTGTGGGTCTCGTTCAGGTGCTGAGTCAGTTACAGCCGTTGTTTGTGGGTACAGGTCGAGTACAGAGGGTGTGCTGGGAACCGCGAGGTTGGTGGTTCAAACCCCGTCCGCTGGTGTCTCTGAGTAAGACGTCTCACCCCTGATTGCTCCCCAGGCTAAAATGTAAAAGACCACGTGTTAAATATGCATTGTAAGTCGCTTTAGATAACAGCATCAGCTAAATGACGTGTATTATTAAGATGTCGTCCAATTCCCACGATGGACGACGTCGCTCATCCTTTTCTGTATTTTAGAGCAACGCGACGTAGACAAATCCATCCCTTCCGTGGCAGAACGCGCGCATAGTTGGAGGGATGTGAATGTACGCAGACGTCTGCTAGAATGGATGTTTGGTTACTGGCCGAACTTTGGAGGTGCTGCCAGGGAGGCGGAGGCGGCGGGAGGGGAACACGGCTCTGAACTGTCAGTCGGTAAAGTGTGTGACCTCGGAGAGGCCTCTGACTCAGGCCGCGCTGTTTGATCACACAGCTTCTTCTAGAGCTTAGAGCAAATATCCAACCGCCGAGCCTTCCTTCTGCACAATGCAACCGCGACATGTATTAATAGCTGTCGCAGGGGGCACCTAAAGCAGCTTTCACTCGACGTGTGAATGAGCAGCCGTGCGTGTCCTCAAATTAAAAACGCGCAGCGATGCAGAATTGTGCTGCACTGAAGGCGATTTTTAGGTTTTGTTCAGCTGACCTGGTTACTGAGGTGTTTTTGGTAGGCATGGCAATGAAGCTGCGAACGTTGAACAACGTCAATAATTAAGGACAACATTTTGTTTTATCAATGAAATCATTAGCATGTTGCTTTGGGTGTAGAAAGCAGCGTTGGTCAGCTTGTGCATGCACATGTATGAAGAATGCAGGCACACACACACGTGCAGACTAGTTTCATATCAGCAGCCACACGAGTCTCAACTTGCAGTGAATCCCAAACTGGAGCTGCTTTCCTTCAACGATTCCCTTTAACTTTGAGCCTGAGCTTTGCTGGTGAACATTCGGGACGGGAGAAACCGCCCGGCTTTGCGAGCATGGTTACCGTGGAGATGTATGTGAGCAGCGCGATGCGTATTAACACACTTTGACGAGAGAAGTCCAAACCCTCGGGCTTCAACCTCAATGTTTGTTACTCTTTCTCTGTCAAGGAAGTGTCCGCTGGCCCAAAGTCTGAGATGAGAAGGAAACAACATACGTTTATTTATTGTTGATCTTTTTCCAAATCGGTCCACAAGTCATCGTTATCGTTGAGGCCTGACGGCCCCCGACTCTGAGTGTGTGTGTGTGTGTGTGTGTGTGTGTGTGTGTGTGTGTGTGTGTCAGATTATTTTCTGAAGGAAGCTATTCATGGATGTTTAATGTCAGAAAATGGCCGTTAATGTGGGTTTGTGTTCTTTCAGTTTTGCTCTGAGCTGCAGGATGCTTTCACTTTGCTTTCTTGTGACGCTGCTGATCAGAGGTGGAAGAAACATGACTCTACTTTACTGTATTCCGCTACACATGAACCGAAGTGCCTTTGTGTTGTGTAGTGCCTGTGTGTGTCTGTCTGTCTGACAGAAGCCCACATTCCCAGCACCACACAATGCACATTTCTGCATCGTTTAGCAGTTTCAGTGGACACACACGCACACACACACACACACACACAGAGTACATTAGTAAGAGTCATTTTGGCAGAAACAACATCTTCTGTATGTGTTTATATGTTTATCGTTAATACGGGAAATATCTGATAATCTGTTAATTTTCATTGTGTTGCTATAACATATTGTGATAATCTAAATCAGTCAGTCTTTCATTCAGTTCGCTTCATCGTTCTGTCACTGCACCAGTCAACAAGTTGACTTCAAAAAGCAGTAAACACACCGTACGTAACTCTTATTTATTTAGAACCACTGCAAACTCGACTATAGGGAACGTCTACACACTCACACGCGCCGTAATGACAGGAAGAGCGGCTGGACTTGGACAAGAGTTGCGTGTGCAGCGGCATCACGACCACGATGACGTCATCACCATTTTATCATGGCGTTCTAGCAGTCAGTGTTCAAAGGAGTTGGAAGGAACCAACAGGCTTCTGTTGCAGCTCTCTAACACAACGCAGATTTTCTCCTTTTATTTTTCAAAGAGAAATGACTCCCCTTCATTTTTGTGGTGTCGGGAATATAGAAATATGCGGCGAGCTGTGAATAGAGCATGTTGTTAGGGTTGTGTGTGTGTGTGTGTGTGTGTGTGTGTGTGTGTGGATGCAGGATGATTCACTCACCTCACCGCACTTCCTTCCATTTCATCTGCACTCTGTAGACACACAGAGGAAACTGGATTCCCCGGAATGTGGTGGGGAGGGAAGGAGGGTCCGTCCCCTGTTCCCGACACACCTGAAAGCAAGGACAGCTGGGGCAGACGCACGCACAAAAAACCCTTCTTATTTCCAGATTCTCACATTTCAAGATGATAAAATGGTCAAATTTTGGCTGCTAAATTTACACTTTGAAAACCCTGTTTGCTCAAAGTAAGCCTGTCCTCTAAGCCTCATAAATAAGTATGATAATGGTCACCGTAAACCCTCTTTTCCAATGATGGAGGTGTTCACAGACGGCTTCAGGGGCCTCAGGGCCTCATGCATACTGAGGCCCCTGATGAAGTAGTCAATGGTTCCTATCAGAGTAACGGCATGAAGGACAGCAGCTCTGAGAACATTAGACAAACATTAGAACACAATCAAAGAGGACATAATGGAGGTCGACCCCTGTCCGCTTGGATTAGGGAGGGATACGATAATCTAGAATGTTCTATGTAATATACACCAGAATAAACGTAGTCAGTGCTTTAGTTAAATGGAAGTGGTTTCTATATTAATCGTTGTTTGTGTCAATGTCTTTGCTTTGGTTGTGCGGAAGTTGTAGTGATATTATACAGCCAGTTTGTTGGACTAAACTAATTTTACATTCGCATACACACACACAGTCCCAAGGACAGTATTGTTTCTAGCTGGCAATACTTTAGTAGAGTTTTATCTCGATTCAAAGTGCTGGAACAGCTGAAGACGGGTGGGGCTGTGATTCTCCCTAATGACACGGCGAGGTGGCGCTTTCACCAGCACAGAGACGGGAAACGGCCGCTCCCCGCCTCCATTGTTTTAAGGAGGCAACGTCACAGATCGTTTCCTGCTGGAGATCCTTTGGACACCATGAAATACAGCCACGGACGACCCGCAGTCGGCCTTGTTTTCAGTTCACCCAACGTCAGACGTCTTCCCGCTCGTTTGATGAACGGCTGCATTCATGTGATGCAGGTGGTCGTAGATGGAACATGGCTTTGGTTTCTTATTTAAAACCCAAATCCGCACAACACGTCCATCTTTGTGAGCATGACACGTGAAGGGTCTTTGACTTCAGCAGGGAGGGGCCCTGACACCGGTAAGGCCTGCTGTGACCGCCCGCAGGCCGACGCACCGCTTCACACGCTCGGCCCGTGAAGATGATGTCACAAACGTGCGGGAACCTTTTTCTTTTTATTTCCTCTCTGCCTCCCAAAAGTAACGCTTCACTCCCGACTGAGCTGGCTCGCAGCTGTAATGTGAAGTGGCGTGGTGACAGCAGCGGTGCAGTCAGGTCGTAGCTCGTGTGCACGTGGCTGTTTGGGCCCAAATCAGGTCTTTTGAGGCTTTTTTTTTCCTTTTTCCATCAGCGTTTCTCATCGGCTTCTGCAACGATCACATGAACTCTGAAGCTGCTATGTGGAGCAGAAGAAACAAACACACAGAAGTGACTTGAGTCGTCATGGCAACCAACGAACTGCACAGATATTCGTGTGGTTCTAAGGTGTGCTATGCTAATGAACTGGTGCTAACTGACTGTTGCACCCAGCTAAGATGGTGAACGACACTAAGATAGCATGCCTGTAAACTACGTCACTTTATTGGCCAATAATCCGGGTACCTACAACAAACCTCAACCCTATTGGACATTTTATTTGAAAGGATATTTAGAGTTGACTGGCTAGACGTGTTTAAATAAATATGAATTAAAGGATGCGACGCGTTCTGCGTGTTGATGCATCCCCCAACAACGTGCCGCTGGTCCGGATACAAAAAGTATTTTTGTTGGAACGGTAGAGCGACCGAGCCTCTAACCTGTAAATGTCTGAAGGCTTTTTTACCCCCAGAGTTGAGTGACAGCAGGAGCTGTAGTGAGTCCTGATTTCTACGCAATGATTTTGCCTCCTCCCACACGTTACGCATTTCCTCAAGGGATTCAGACTCAAAGCACCAATAATAAAGTTGTTCAAAAAATGATGACAGCAAGAGTATTTCTCAAACAATTGCTAATGGTCAGTTCCATTTTAAGAGAATATTGAATTGATGGATGCAAGTATCCTTATTTTGTGTTGTTTTAAAGCTCCTTGATGACGTCAAATCTGAGCTCTACAGTCTGAGGCTGTCTTAACGCCGAATCCCTTTGAATAAATAACCATGAGCAGTCTCTTATCCTCCAAATGTAGGGCAAACTCAACCCCCATCTCACACACACACACACACACACCCCTAAATACTGGCATCCAAATATAACTCACACTCGCACTCCCCGAGCCGTAACTGGTTCACCATGACGACTGCCACGCACACTTTCCATACGCCTCTCCTTCAGGCTTATACCAACGCACCATGCAGCACATGCCAGCATGCATAAGTGTTCTCATATGCTCACAGACACACAAAGCAATATAAATACACATCCACGCTCAGGTGTGTGGTTAAATCCCTCTGGGGGTGTTCAGGTGTGGATGTGTGGTGTTGTAATTTTATCAAGGACAGTTTTTTTTTTAATCCTCAAATTTATGTGTGATAGAAGCAATACAGTCATTTAAATGGCACAATACAGACACAGTACAGTAAAATAGCAGAGCAGAACCTGTGAAATGGAAGTATGTACAGTGGGGTCTAATACTTTAAATTTAAATTAAGACCGTTGCAATGTTATTGATATTAAATAAAGACATTTACAGTGGTTATTCAATTAAACAAGGATTTAGAGACGAGGTGATTGTACGTCTGGCGTTGCTCTTACGTGGAGTTTGTTTCATAACGATGACGTTTCCCTCATTTCAAATTTGTGTATCCTCTTTTTAAAACGCAACCAACCGTCCTCTGTCGACGTGGTCCTTCGCCGGCGTTCTGTGGCGTTTCACCAAGGTCGGGGGAAACGCACGTCTGGACACGGCGGTGATGTTAGCGTAGCAAATGTGATAAACAACGAGACCCAAAACATTTACTCAAACAAATGGCGTAAGAGGAAATAAATGCCTTCAACGTGTTTCTTAGATCTTACATTTTCTGCGTGATTTCCAAGTTATTAGCCAGAATCGCTTTAACACAGTGCCAGAAATAATGTTTGAAATTCAGAGGGGGGGGTTGTTGTGTTGCGAGCGTGTCGTCCCCCGCAGCCCTGCCACACACACACACACACACACAGTGATGTGCTGACGCCAGAGATGGATGTGGGTCAGTGGTGGGGGTCTTGTTGTTGTATTTGGTGTGTGTGTGTGTGTGTGTGTGTGTGTGTGTGTGTGTGTGTGTAGGCAGCAGCAGGGTAGTGTGTGTTGACAGTGTGCCTGGTGCGTTGCCAGTTTGGAGGAAACTCCCCCTCTGGAATCCGGTTAGTGTCTGCCTGCCAGCACTCCTCCTCCTCCTCCTCCTCCTCCTCCTCTTCATTTGTCCCTCAGTCTCTCACTTTGTTTCTGTCTCTGTCCACAGTCTGTCTTCACTGTAACATCAGGAATGTCCCCCCCCCCCCCCTCCTTTTATTTAAAGTAAGGTTGACAACAAACGTCCTATTTATTCGTTAATTCAGTTTTATTTTATTTCCACTGCTGCATTTTATGTCCACCACTGTACAAATACGCCGTTCCATCGCTTTTAATATCCTTGTCTCCACAGCGAGACTTCCAATTGCTTTTTAAAAAATGAATTCAATCTGCGTAATAGAGAAGAAAACTATGGAATAAAACCAAATGCTGTTCTGAAATGAAGAATGAAGCGTTATATGTGTAGAAATCAATATTTTTCCGTGTGAGCTTCACAATAATCACCCCAAACCCTCTAAATCTACACTAGTGCTAATCCATGACTGTCTGCTGTTCACTGGGTCAGACACACACACACACACACACACACACAGCCAGATGGAATGCAGCTCATAGGATGCCAATGCCTGTCATAGATGAGCACAACACTGTATTCATTAGCGGTGCGTAAAAGGATGGACGCACTCAGGTACTTTGTTGTTGTAGCATTGGGCCGTATCCTCTTTCAGGTTGGGTTTTTACAGCTGAAATCAGGATCATTGAGATGATGCGAGTGAGAGAAAGGAAATGTATGTTTTAAATAGAAGATGCTTAAAATTTTGAGCTATTGGAAAAATAGTTGTATCGTGGGGATTGCAAGATATTAAACTATCCAGAACATCGGGCCACAGCCAAAGTTCAAATGTGCAGCTGGCTCTGAGGAGACTCTCCTCTGCTCTCGTGTCCATCAGCAGTAGAACCTGACTGACTCGTAGTTTAACTATTGCCCACTTGTCTTTGTGTTCAGTTAATCTGTGAAGATTTGGTCCTTTCTAGCCTTTTGATGCATGAAAACTTTATTTGTTGGTGCACATGTTGAATAAAGTTGTCTTGGCCACGTCTCCGTGCCTAAATGCATGGAGTTGCATGTTCAGTTTGTATTCACAGTTTAAGTGGCCGGTGAGTGTACATCGTGTGTGTTTCTCAGCATGCTGCTCTGTCAGTGTCACGCCGCCTCTCGCTCCATGGGCAGCATCACAGTGCGGCTGGGACAGCTTCGTTAGCCGTGTGCGCATACTGATCTGTCTGGGTGTTCTTCTCTCGTCCTACTTTCTCTGCCATGAAGCAGGAAAATGGGTCAAGAAGCGGAGCAGCAGCAGCATCGGCGTGAACGGAGTTCTTGGTGTGAAAGAGTGAATTAACGTGCAGCCGCTTTGTCCCAAACGGGGATTTAAGCCCCTGCGAGGCGTCCGTGTCCTTTTGACGCAGCGCTGCTCCACTCACGATGGAGGCGGAGTGAGTGGATGTGGGTGGATGTTCACTTACTCCTTCTCTGTTACGCAACAGTGGATTCGCGTGGGCCGCTCTGAAGAACTAAACCTCGAGGTTCAGAGAACAAATGGAGGGGGGAGGAAGGAGATATTCGTATTTACTGCTCAGGCTACACGTGTAAAGACACAAGGGCTGTTTTCTCTCTGGCCATTATAAATCTAAGTTGAAAGATATTCTGGCATTTAAAACATCAAAATGACTTTGAAAGGCTGACGTTATGGAAGCCCCCGGTCAAAGTTCCCAGAATGCAACAGGAAGCGTTGCTATTTTTTTTTACAGTTGGACAAGTTGTCACCATTCAAAGTGTGCACATCTAGTCCAGTGTGGCCGCGGCTGCACAGACAACGTCCTCTGGGATGTGAAGGGTTTTTTATTTTCAGTTTGTGGGGAGTTCAAACTGCAGGAGGCGAATGATTTTTGACATTAATTTGAGTGCGTTCACTTTAACATGATTAAATGTTTGGTATAAAGAGGCAGAATGATGATGCGGTTTGACTTGCGTCTAAAAAGTGCCTGTCTGTGGAAGCAACTTTGGATGCAATATGATTATTGCATAGCTGATGCATAGCTATGCAATAATCATATATTCTTCTCCTCACGTCCCAAAACAAAACATATTTGTTAGGAGTAGAAAAAACAAGTTTCTAAGGTCGTATAAATGTCTGGTGTCTGGTAGATGAGGAATGTTCCAGTAGCACAGAGAGGGATGTGAGTGTTTGTGTCTTACATTCCTTTATAAAGCATTTCTTTAAAGGAGTTGGAATGGCTGGTTGTCCTCAGGATTTCTACCCGTCCATCTGCTGTAACCACACACACACACACACACACACACACACACACACACACATACGCTGTACATCTACGTTAAGGTCTAGAAAAACCTCTGCAAATATGCGTTTTTGTTTTTGCCCCAAGATAAACATGAAATGCGCGCACACACACACACCACACACACACACACACACATATTTGTGCAGTCAATGATGCTTACAGCAATCCGCACATGCATGTTTGCACAGACACGTGACTGCATCCATGCAGAAAGTCTGACGTTGTCGTCATGGTGACTTCAGCTGATTGAACCTTTCTTTCATCCTATAACATCCTTCCATTTTATTCCCATGTGAGAAGATTTTGCGTTTAAATTGGTAGAAATGGGAAAGAAGGAAGTTAAGAAGATTTAGATTTGATTTGTCTTCTTGAATTGGCACTAAGAAAATATCCAGCTGGTTATCAAACCGCCTCGCTGCTCCTGGTGTGGTTGTAACTTTATTAATTCAGTATTGTGTATCGGAGCGGAATGTCGAAACCAAGCAAATCATCTTCAGCAGTGTCATCATCCTCCTCATCATCAGCACAAACTGAAGTCTGAGGCAGCAACTTTTACCCCTGACAGCACCTTCAGCATCCTGGAGCGACGCGGTTTCCTCTGTAGTCAGCAAGTGGTGAGAACCCCCCCCGCTCCCCCGCCCCCCCTCACCCTCCTCATTCTGTGAGCTTTGCTTCAGATGCCTCAGAAACCCTGAGACTGTTTGATTCTCAGCATTCTATTCTTTTCCTAAGTCTGTGTGTGCGTTTGTAATGAAGCCCGTCATTACAGTACAACTATATGGATATAAATATATACCTATTTCATAGATCTTGACCAGACTGCGGAATTTGGATCTGAACTGTAAGGACGAGAAACGTCTTTATCGATTTCACCTGGAATAAAAACCCAAACTCCAAAGCAGACGAAAGGTAGAGAATCGGTGGCAGGTTCAGCGTTCAGGGTCACATGATGATCACGTGTGCTCTGAGGGAACGGCTCATGGTTCATCCGGCTCCGCGGCAGGAAGTCGGCGGCTGAGCTGGTAAACCACCAAGGTCTTCCGCCGCCTCGACTCGCGATCAGCTGGTGGTTTGACGGCGACGCCTCAAACGGTAACCACGGCGACGCCGCTCAGTTTGACCTCGAGCTCTTTGCTTCACCCTCCGCCTGTTTATGGTCCACTCGAGCTAACGTTTAAACGCGAGGTTCATCGTCCTCCTTTTTTCTCCGCTTCCTTCCTCGCTCTTTGCCCGCCGTTAGAAGATCTGTGTGTTAACGAGGAGGCAGGAGACATTCTTGTGTCTCAGCTGCGCAGCCGCCACATTCCTGCATTGTGGAGCGTTTGCGCCTCCAGTGGTTGTAGTTCAGGAAACGGGAAACATTCATGCAGGCTGATGTCTGTTACCAGTTCGGAATGGACAGGTTTGTTTCAGAAACTCCGAGGTTGCTGGATGATCAAGAACATTGCTGGTAATTTAACGTTGCAGCTTTGCTGATTAAATGATGTCCAGTTGCTTCCACTCTGCACGATTTCTTTCAATCCGTATTTTTAAGCCACTGTCAGTGAAAGTTTATACTTCTCCTCCCAGATGTTTTAAAAAATGATGACTTCAGCTGCTGAAAGGCTTTTAGTGTGAAACATCTGTGCAGGAAGTGCACGTTCATTGATGCCAGTGGCAATTCATAAGCAACAAAACGGATGGATGCGATTGGAAATCACGAGAGAGCAAAAAGCCCCTTTGGCTCGTTCCCGGTCGTCTTGGCGATCAGCCGCTCGGCGCTTCTTCCGATGCTGCCGGTTGAAACAAGTCGATGTGAGAGAACGTGTCGCTCTGTCGGCTCAGTGGAATCTTCCTTAAAAGGCAAGTCCATTGTTTGTTTTATTTATATGTATTTATGTGTGTGTATATCATTATTTTTACTAACAATATAAATATTTCCCGCAATGGAGTCTGGTGGGTTTTAATGAAGCAATTTAACAATTTCATCCAGTTTCCCGCAGACATTTCTTCTTCAGTTGTGTAAACAACAAAGCATGAACAAATTAGAAAACAGCAATTAAATATCCTTTATTATATTTATATCATTCTTTTTGGGTGTGCTGATGTGTCGTTCAGGATTGGTCAGTAGTAGTAGTAGCAATAGTATTGTGTGTTGGCAGTTACATGACCTCAGGCCTGGATCAACACTGTTGTCACTACTCATGACATCATGTGTGGACTCATTCACATGCAACCTGACAGATGTGTGAGAAATGGCTTTTGACTAAGTATTCATCGTTACATAGGTCAGTGCGGAGAACGCTGCATTATTGGAAGTCAAAGGTCAACAGTGCTTATGAATATCTGACACTGCACACACACACACACACACACACACACACACACACTCATCCTGCCAGTAACTGCAGCGTGTTTGCAGCCGGTCGTTTAGTCAGACTGCGACTGTTTGCTCGGAGAATGAAAGCAGGACTGAGTATCTCTGTTTCCCCACCACGTAGTTTTAAATAGCACTTCCTGTGACTCTGTGACCCATGATGCAACACTGCCTGTGCGATTGAATATCCACATTGCGATGTTCACTGACCGAATCACTGCTGCGGTTAGTGAAGTTACATTTTCCTGAGCGAACTACACTGAATATATCTGTCAAATAAAGTAAACCTACAGGAACTCGTTGCAGCATCACATTGGTCGCCTCGCTCTATTAAAAGTGAAAGCATCGCCCAATTCTAATAATAAATAACGAATGTGGCTTTTTCCAGGAAAACTTCAGTGTAGATAATCAACAATGTAACTCCAAGACATTCTACACGCATAAGCATCCAGAGAGACGCAGCCTCTTCACGCTCGGCCTTGTTAGATGGCGGGTTTGAATCCAAACACTTGGAACAACAAGAGTCCGGCTGCTCCGCAACAATGTGGAGTAATTGGCCTGACATTTCTCTGCCGCAGCTGATAAGTGAAGTTCATATTGTTGTTGCTGAGCTACAGCAGGATGTGATGTCATCAACGGCTCTGTGGTACGTGCTGGTTTGGATTGAGTATCGTTTGCTCCAGATGACGACATGAATTCGCTTGAGT
Source organism: Apeltes quadracus (assembly GCA_021346845.1). Lineage (NCBI taxonomy): Eukaryota > Metazoa > Chordata > Actinopteri > Perciformes > Gasterosteidae > Apeltes > Apeltes quadracus. The sequence goes on from CM037932.1 coordinate 16,473,255, forward strand.
TACTTTTATTAGGTAGAACTTGATAGAACAATGTAATCTTACAATACGTCCTTCATAATGACCTTTTGACCTGTCAGACACTGAAGACCAAAGCCAAGCTGATTGGACTGTTTATCTGCCTTCTTTTCACCACACAAATGTGTACAAACGATGACTCGTTACGACATGTGCACTACATGAAGAATTGGCAGTGTTTCGGGAGTCGTCCCATGTTTATGGTTTGAATAATTGAAAGACGTGTCTTCTTTTTTTGTGTTTAACTCGAACAGACGTGTCCGTATCTGTGGAGACAGCATTTACATGATGTTTTATTCCCCCGTCTCTCTGCAGACCTCTCAAAGAACAGACTGGCCGACGTCCCCTCGGAGGTCTGCCAACTGGTCGCCTTGGAGACCTTGAACCTGTATCACAACTGCATCAGGACCATCCCGGACAGCATCATCGCCCTGCAGTCCCTCACTTCCTTGAATCTCAGGTACACAGCCCGAGCAAACCTGCCCGAGCAAACCTGCCCGAGCAAACCTGCCCGAGCAAACCTGCCCGAGCAAACCTGCCCTCCTTCACTTCTTTCCTCGCTTCATCATGTCAGGGAGAACTCGGGGATCTTTTTGAGGGTGTTGCATTCTGGGTACAATGGAGAATTCTCTGACGCGTCACTTTCTGCCGCTCAACTGATAATTAATCTGTTGAAGAGCAGCAACACACTGACAGAACAGCTCATTAGCATGACAACACAATGTCATCCACACACACAACGTCGCACGCGCACACTTTCCAGTCACGCTGCTTTCACAGAGTAAATTAGTAACAACTGATCTACTTAATTAGGCTCATAAATGCTGACCTGGTTGGAAAGAAACCAGCATGTGTGAAACACATGACCACAGAGGCGTGTGTGTGTGTGTGTGTGTGTGTGTGTGTGTGTGTGTGTGTGTGTGTGTGTGTGTGTGTGTGTGTGTGTGTGTGGCGCTCATTGTCATCTGTATGAGCAGTTTTATCCCTGAGCTCCTTTGAATTAAATTGTAGTGTGTAAATATTTATCAGTGTATACGGCGTCCACACAACCAAAGATCCATAGAAACTAATGGCGTTCCCGTGGGCCTGAAGCGTGCCGTGTGTTGTGCTGCTGCGTGTACGCCCACACGCTGAAATAAGATGTGCAACACGGTAACGTTCTCGTCCTGACCGTGGCCGCTGTTCGAGTATCAGCCTGCTGCTTTTCGCGTTAAAGTCAAAGCCCAGCTGTGCAGCCTCACCGAGCCGAACAGCTGGACAAGCTCACGTATGTTTCCTGAAAGTTATTTTCAGAGCTGAGTCAGAGGGGCTTTCACAGCCTCGTGTGTGTGTGTGTGTGTGTGTGTGTGTGTGTTAATGTTATAAAAATGTTGTATTTTCTTTTTTTTTACTAGTCCGACATTAAAGATACCGGTTCCAATTTTTTCTCACGCAGCATAAAGCGATCACTTCACTCAAGTTATTTTAGACACAGATAGTACTATTATAGTAATTTAGTTTATTTTTTATTCACGTTAACACCGAGCAGCTTTTAAAACGGATTCATCACATCACACATCACCTTTTATTATTATCAGGATTTCTTTTCACTTGTGCGTTTTTGCGCCCTCTCCCCCCACAAGTGCAATTGGAGGTCGAGATCTTATTTAAAGCAGAAGTGTGTGGCTCTTAGAGGAAGCGGCGCGCGAGAGCGGAAAGGATCATTCAACCTGTTAAAATGGTTAACTTGAGTTTAGCCTGCCTGGTGTAGAGATTTAAGATAAAATACGGTGGAAGCGAAAGTGCTGAAAGCAATCCACGTTTGCGTCATTGTTTCATAGTACGAAAATAAACCGATCGTCTGCCTTCCGTCAGACCTTCCTTTCAAACATCAGTGAGAATTCAGCCTAAAAATAGTCAAACATCCTGAACGGATCAGCAGCATCGTCTCCGTCCTTTGTGTGTTTCATAACGTGTTCACGTCTCCTCATTCATTTTTAATGATTTGTTGTTAGTATTCACACGTAGGCGTCCTGCGTCTCACACCGTCTGCCCCAGTTGTTTATTGAAGGTTTCCGTGATGCTTTGTGTTGCAGCCGGAACCAGCTGGGCGCCTCTGCCGGCCTGTCTGTGTGGTTTACCGCTGCGAGTCCTCAACGCCAGCAACAACAAGCTGGTCGGCCTGCCGGAGACCATCGGGCAGCTGCATCGCCTCATGGAGCTGGTGAGACGCATCACGCGCTAGTGAAGCTGCACAGTTCGATGCTCGGAGTGGACCTGTTGCCTCCACGTGGCTCTCAACGTGGCGACGGCCGGATTTAAAATCGACATGTTTCTGTGACTGTGCTTTCGTATACACATAAATAATGTGGCGAGATGAAACGGCTAAGAACAGATGGGTTTTTCTGTTTTCTGCAGGACATCAGCTGCAATGAGATCACGGCTCTTCCTCGCCACATCGGCAGACTCAAAGCGCTGCGAGAACTGAACGTTCGCCGAAACCTCCTCTGCGTCCTGCCAGAAGGTGACTTTTCCCCACGAATTCAAACATCAGTCTGTTCTGTTTGTCTTCTACGTTTGAACACACGCACACACACTTAAAAATTCAGTTTATTTATAGAGCGCCTAAAAGATCCAGGAATAAAAACCTAAAGTGTTTTGCATCAAAAGAGGGACGCAGTTAGACATTTAAGAAATACTAAAACTTTTAAATCTAATTACTTCACAAACTCAAACAGCCAAACGTAACACTGTTTTTCTCTGCAGTCTAATCGGTGGTCAGACTGGATGACTTTAGACTGATTTGTTTAAGCTGAGTAGTGCTAACGCTGCTCTGACCTTTTTATTTCTAATGTGAAGTTTAATGATATTAAGCAGAAAGGCCTAATTCATTCCGGCTTGTGACGGCGTTGGTTTCCAGTTATTTCACTTGTAATGAGGAATAAAGTTCACACAAAGAGAAATGGTGAGACTTTCGTCTGCTAACAATCACAAACCACCTCCGAAAAGAACAGCTGCATTGTTCTGTGTGTGTGTGTGTGTGTGTGTGACAGCATTTTAACTTATGAATCAAATAAGATTTCTGTTCTCAACTACTACGACCTGCTAATAAAGCCTGAACTTGACTCAATGCACATTATTCACATTGTGCATGCTACATTCAGCTTTCTTCTTCAAGCTTTGTGGGACCATTGTACCCAAATATAACCAGGTATGGCGCTGTGAATCAACGCACCACTGTTAAATAACTAGTGTGTGTGTGTGTGTGTGTGTGTGTGTGTGTGTGTGTGTGTGTGTGTGTGTGTGTGTGTGTTCTTCTTGCAGACTTGGCCGGCCTTCCCCTGGTGAAGTTTGACTTCTCCTGTAACAAGGTGTCAACCATCCCGGTGTGTTACAGGAAGATGAAACAGCTCCAGTCCCTTCAGCTAGAAAACAACCCCCTTCAGAGTCCTCCTGCACAGGTGCACACACACACAATGCAAGATGAGGTCATGTGACCTCACAAAGCGACTCACTAGCAGCTGGATGCTAATGCAGTGCAATAATTAGCTTCCGTCAAATGTATCACAACTTCATGCATCAGCGTAACTGATCCCAGAGCTGTGCAGTAGAACAGAAGGGAAAGAAATCAGTGGATGTTACATATTGAGATAAAATAAAACCGCCGTGGTATTTGATCAAAAGCAGATAAAGTTCACCAGAAGCAGAAGTTAAGATTAAAAAACAAAGCGCTCTCTGCCGCTGAATGAATGAATAATGTAAACAGATGCGCCGCTTCATTCAAGTGTTGGCTTTCATGTCTTCATTTGCGCATTTAATGTTGATGTGATGTTTACACGCAACAGGAGAAATCTGGTTCCTCATCTCCATGTAAACACCATCACCACGTGTTCTGCTCTCTGATCGCCTGTTTCAATGCCTTCATCACAAAGCGATGTTTACATCTGCAAAGCCTCAGATCTATTAGTGCACCTGTAAACGGGTTTTAATACAATCTTCCTTTTCACTGTGTGTGCATGGGATGGGAGGGCCGTTCACTGCCTCACAGAGCTGCGTCCGTTCACCAGCTGGAGACAAAAGACACTCTGAATGTTAAAGTAGAAGACGAGTTGATCCTTCTTTTCCTTTTCAGATCTGCATCAAAGGAAAAGTTCACATATTCAAGTATCTGAGCATCGAGGCGTGTCGCAGTGAGAAGATGCCCGACTCCCTCTACCTGCCGGTCATAGAGCGGCTCTCACGTCCCACCGCCGGCAGGTCAGCGGCTCAGAGATCACGCTTTGTTTTTCTGCTGTCAACGGTTCAACCCTGTAGCCTCTGTCCCACCTCTCACAAGGATCCGTCCTCAGTCGTCCAGTAAATCACCGTTTCCCTGTGTGTCCGTCAGCTGCAAACGATCCTTCCTGTGGGTCACGCTGACGGACTGTCTGCCGTCAGAGGTCCAGCTCTTAGTATTATTTAGTAGGTGTGGCCAAAGGGATTTAAACGTGAGATTGAGGGAAGGGATGTTCACTGCTTCAGGAAAAAGGAATAGGGCTTTCAGAAATGAAGGATTTGGCTGTGGTTTTAAGTTGTATTCTCTTTGTCATTCTCCGTCTAGCACTTCCTCTTTTTTTCACTCTATTTTTAACACATGATTAATTTGTGCGCAACTGCAGCACACATTAGCGCTCGGTTGTCTGGAAACTGTTCACACTGCAGCTACAAGTTCCCCAAATCGTTGCAGTCTTTAAAATGATCTGTTACTTTTATTCAAGAGAAATGAAAACGCCCTTTCCAGTTGTTCTCTAGTAGACAGACTTTGCAGCTCAAACTAATCATTTTCAATTTGAGTGAAATGTTCATGAAACGGGTGGATGGAAACGCGCACACACACACACACACACATATACACACACACACATAATCGCTTTACCTACCATGCTCTTTATTTAGCTCCTCATTTAATTCAATTCAATTCAATTCATTTTATTTTGTATAGCCCAAAATCGCAAATTACAAATTTGCCTCGGAGGGCTTTACAGTCTGTACACATGCAACATCCTCCGTCCCAAGACCCTCACATCGGCACAGGAAAAACTCCCCAAAAAATGAAAAAAACCCTTCCAGGGAAAAAAGGGAAGAAACCTTAGGGAGAACGTCAGAGGAGGGATCCCTCTCCCGGGATGGACAGACTGCAATGGATGTCATGTGTACAGAATGACTCATACAGATGTAGAATACATTCAATTTCTATAACAGAAATTAATCAAAGAATTCCAAGTAGCCGGTCAGATGTATGACAGGACCACTGCAGGGGCCACCACCGTCAGATCGAACCACCATCCACAGAAGACTGTGGGGAGGGAAAGCAAAGATTTTAGGAAAGGGTAATAGTGATATGAATCATATTTAAAATTATGATGATGATGATGATGATGATGACGATGATGATGATAGCAGCAGCAGGCCAGCAGGGCCACGGCCAGAGTCAGGACCAGGGTCCTGACCGGACTACGATCTGCAGAGACCTGCTCGGCGAGAAAGCACAAAGAACTCCCGGGAAGGAGCTGAATTAGTCATGTGCATTAATGCAACGTGGATTTTAGTAAAAGGGGAGAGAGAGAGAGAGAGAGAGAGAGAGAGAGGAGTTCGGTGTGTCCTAAAAAGTCCCCCGGCAGTTTAAGCCTATAGCAGCGTAACTAAGAGCTGGTCCAGGCAAACCTAAGCCAGCCCTAAATATAAGCGCTATCAAAGAGGAAAGTTTTAAGCTTTATCTTAAAGGAGGTGACTGAATCTGCCCCCCGGACTGAAAGTGGAAGCTGGTTCCACAAAAGAGGAGCTTGATAACTGAAGGCTCTGCCTCCCATCCTACTTTTAATAACTCTAGGAACAACAAGTAACCCAGCATCTATAGAACGCAGCTGCCTTGCAGGGCAGTACGGTGTTACAAGCTCTTTAAGATAAGAAGGTGCCTCACCAGCAAGCGCCTTGTAGGTGAGGAGAAGAACCTTAAATTCTATTCTTGATTTAACAGGGAGCCAGTGCAAAGCAGACAATACAGGCGTGATATGGTCTCTTTTATTAGTTCTTGTTAATACACGTGCTGCAGCATTCTGAATCAACTGAAGAGGCTTAAGAGATTTACAAGAACACCCTGCAAACAAAGAATTACAGTAGTCCAGTCTGGAGGAAACAAATGCATGAACTAATTTTTCTGCATCACCTTGAGACAGGAAATTCCTGATTTTCGATATATTACGTAGATGAAAAAAGGCGGTCCTTGAAGTATTCTTTATGTGAGAGTTGAAGGACATATCCTGGTCGAAGAGAACTCCAAGATTCTTGACGGTGCTGCTGGATACCAGAGAAATTCCATCCATAGAAACTGTATCACGTGACAGCTGACTTCGAAGGCGCTCTGGGCCTATCAAGATAACTTCTGTTTTTTCTGAGTTTAGCATCAGGAAGTTGCAGGTCATCCAAGTTTTGATGTCTCCAAGACATTCTTGAAGTCTAACGAGCTGTTCGGTCTCCTCTGGCTTGATCGACAGATACAATTGAGTATCGTCTGCGTAACAATGGAAGTTGATGCGGTGTTTTCTGATAACGTCGCCCAAAGGAAGCATATAAAGGGTAAATAAGATGGGTCCAAGCACAGAACCTTGTGGGACTCCGTGACCAACATTGGTGGTCTTCGAGGATTCTCCGTTTACAAGCACAAACTGGGATCGATCCGATAAATAGGATTTAAACCAGCTAAGTGCAGTTCCTTTAATACCAATCAAATGTTCTAGTCTCTGCAGCAAGATACGATGATCGATGGTGTCAAAGGCGGCACTGAGGTCCAGCAAGACAAGAAAAGAGACAAGTCCTTGGTCCGATGCAAGTAGGAGATCATTCGTAATTTTCACCAGGGCTGTTTCTGTGCTATGATGCACTCGAAATCCGGACTGAAAGTCCTCGAACAAAGCATTGCTCTGAAGAAAGTCACATAGTTGACTTGCGACGGATTTCTCAAGGATCTTCGAGAGGAAGGGAAGATTAGAGATCGGTCTGTAGTTAGCCAACACCTCCGGAGCAAGAGTAGGTTTCTTAAGAAGAGGCTTAATTACAGCTATCTTGAAGGACTGTGGTACATGACCTGTCAACAAGGACAGATTCATAATATCCAGCAAAGGCGTGCTAATTAAAGGAAAAACTTCCTTAAGCAGCTTCGTTGGAATAGGATCCAAGAGACAAGTAGAAGATTTAGACTTCGAAATTGTAGAAGTCAGTTGATCCAGGGTGATGGAAGAGAAGCCATCCAAGTAGGCATCAGGGCCCACTGCTGCACCCAGGGTTCCTACATCCGAGGACGGGTCGGCACTAGTTGAGGGCAGGAGACCATCAATTTTCTCTTTGATAGTCAGAATCTTATCATTGAAGAAGTTCATGAAGTCGTTACTGCTGAGGTCCAGAGGAATACATGGCTCAACAGAGCTGTGACTCTCTGTCAGCCTAGCCACAGTGCTGAAGAGAAACCTGGAGTTGTTTTTGTTTTTCTCTATTAGTGATGAGTAGTAAGATCCTCTTGCGCTTGCGTTTAGCCCTCCTACACACACACACACACGTAATTTGCAAATGTGTGTCAGGTGTGTGACGCGTGTTATGTGTCTGCAGTGTGGAGGACATGGAGCAGCAGAAGAAGCAGGACAGCGACTCGGGAGTCGGCAGCGACAACGGAGACAAGCGACTGTCCGCTACCGAGGTAGTGTGTGTGTGTGTGTGTGTGTGTGTGTGTGCGCATTTATGCCGTTGTCTCCATATGCTCTTGTTCCGGCGTATGTTTTGCATAATTGTATTTACACCGAAAAAAAAATTGTTCATTTATTTGTGTTTCAGCCGTCGGACGAAGACAGTCTGAGTCTCAACATACCGATGAGCCACATCACGGAGGAGGAGGGAATCAGTAAAGACGACTCCAGTGAACACATCAGCTCGCTGACAGGTACACACACACACACACAGAGTGGACAGGACGTGGTGGTGATTAAACAACACTCTTGTGTCCTGTGCTCTTCCACAGAGGAAACCCGACCAAACAGAGACTTTTCCAGACCCTTGTGTCTGCATTACAACGGTTTATTTTAAAAATCATTCACAAATCTGATTTTATGCTTTAAATTCCCTCAACAATAAGAATCTGCGACAATTTTTTATTTGCTTTAACAATGAAAAACACAAAAATGAACAAATGAAAAAATGTTTTGTCCCTTTTTGTTGGATGAATCAATTTGTTTTTGACATATTTTCTTCTGATTGTTCTGTCAGCGTTCCTTCTCTAACCAGCTGTTAGCTGTGTGCAGTGTGTGTCTGTGACTCCTTTAGAGAACAGCAGATTTAAATAGACTTCAATCAGGTCAGAGCTGATGGAAGGTCGTCTCTACTGAGCTGAGACGAGGAGGAAGACGAGTTGTCTCGCTTATTTCCTCCCCAAATGTCTTAATGGTGTAGATAAAGCTTGGTAGGAAGTTTTTTTCACAGCAGTCCTGTTTCATCCTCATGTGTTATTGTTCATTCCTGACCGTCACTATTCTCCTTTCAACACCCCACTGATGCAAGTTAAATACTGGATCCTGATTGGCTCCAAACTAGGAACGACTCAATGTGAAAAACAACTTCCTTAAAGGAACTTTAAAATAAAAGCAAAACACGAATACCAAAACTGTAGAACAGTGTAAAAACCATTTTGTGATAAAATTGTATGACTATTTAGCGTCCCTTCTCACGTTGCTCACAGTTCCCGTTTGCTTTAATTCCAGCAGACCCAAACTCTGACTCGGTCCGTCTGATCGAGGAGAGCCCTACGGAGGCCCTGAAGGACCAGTTCAGCCACCGAGACTCCGCTCTCAGCACTCGTTTCGTCAACTACATCAAGGCAAGACTTCAGTGTGCGGTTTCTCCTCCGTCAGTTTGTGATTAAAGATTGATGCCTTCGTGAGCGAGGACGCACTCGGCGGCAAGAGGACTTGTATAAAGCGGCTCTACTTTGCTCCAGCGTTGGTTCCGCTGCTCCTGAGGTCTGTGGTTTGTTCTAATGGAGCCTCGAGTGTCACTTTGTGTCAGTTTGCCTCTGCAGTGAGAGTTCTGTTGCGGCGCTCGGCAGTGTGAGGGAGACGGTCCTGTTATAGCTGGTTATGTCACTGTGAGCCTGTGGAGACCCAGCCGTGACCAAATAGGGTCTGCACTCAAAACAAAGCGGACAACACGGAGCCCTGCGATGAATCATCGTTCCGTCGAGCCCAGCGGTGAAGTTCGCCAAGTTGTGGTCGTTAGTGTAACTATGACAACGTCCGTGAACCGTAACGCGACGCCATCGGGCCGGAACCGAAGACGAACCGCCGCTGTGAGCGCTCGGGAAAGGCTTCAGCGCTTCACGCGGTGACTGAGCCCGGAGGTTGTGAGCACTCACGTTTGCACCCGGGAAGACTATTGCAGAAATTTGAGTTAAGCTGGATAAACGTTTCCACCCTGAAGCAATGTCATGTGACTGTTCACAAACTGTTGGGAAAAAAAAAAGGTTTAGCTCATGGTGGTAAGTCCCAGGTAAAACAAGGATTCAGGCTGAGAAGGCTAATAGCTAATAGCTCCCAGTCAAGCCATCCCTCCCACTAAGGGAAACGAGTGGAGAGTGAAGGATGCAAGGAAACGATCAAGGAGAGGAAGCGTTACAGATTCCCTATTGTTGAGTTTGTGTACCGGGGGACGGCAATAATGTCTCTGAATTCTGACCAATGGCTGAACCAATCTGTGCCCCATGTGACCGCTGCAGCTGGTGCTGACGTCTGTGTGTGTTTGTGTGTGTGCGTGTGTGCGCGTGCAGGGTCGGACAGCAGCAGACTTTGACGAGCCGCTCAGGATAGAAGAAGACGCACATTGGCCATCGCAACAACTGTAGGTTCATCATGGTTTTTCTTTAACTAATTGTAGTTTTCTTTTGTGCTACCAAGGGTTTTTATAATTATTGAGTACAACACCACAAAAGAACAATGAAGGAATGTAAAGATATTAAAGTAAGAAAAAAAACAGTTACAGAGAAAAGATTGAGCTTTTAAGCAGTGAGATTGGTAATAATCTGCAGGTCGTTCATATTTGTCTTGCTTGTTGGATGAAGAATATTCAAACAGTCGGACGTGTAACTCCAACGATGATTGTAATTGTGAGATATGATATTGTCTGTTTTGTCCCAGGTCAAAGGATAAAGGCGGCACAGAGTACCACATTGACATGATCAACCAGCTGAAGGAGGCTGTGGAGCTGCTGCAGGATCCCAGCAGGTGAGACCCGACACGACGCCTGAGAATTACAACATCAAGGGGCGAAGCTCAATAGAAATGTGGACGAAGCACAGGGTAAAATGGACTAAAGTAGTGTGTATTTCCCATTACCCGTGACGTTGTAAAATCAAACGTGGAATCATGAGCCTAATTTATCAACGACAAATCACTTTCCGGCTTCCAGTTTGTTTTTTTCAATAATGTTTCTAATGTTGAACTTCAGCTAGTCAGTGGAAACATACCAGCTTGTTTTCCTGAAACTTAATAAGAACTGACATGATCCCGTATGGAAATCATTTTAATAATAATAATAATTTTGTTTGTCAGAGTGAGCGCGGAGCAGGACGACCTGTCTGGAGTTCGGCTCTATCCGGTGGAGATGGTGGAGACAGTGGAGGACTCCAAGTAAGACATTTATTTTGTGGTTATAAGCTGTGGTACCAGGTTAAAATGATATCTCTAAATTTAGGTTTACGATTTAAAGACATTACACTGTGAGAGTTGTGTTAAACTGATGTAACGGTAGCTACTAGGGATCTGAAATTAGTGTTAACTCTCCCTCTCCCTCTCTCACCCTCCGTCCCCCCTCACCCACCCAGTGGGCAGGACAGCGATGACGGCACCACCACACCAAAGGTACCGTGTGCAAACTTAACATAACGTTCAGTCCGTAAACGGAACAAAACAACACGCTGTCATCAGCATACAGAGTGATGATGGAAACCTTTCTTCAATGTGACGATGAGTAACAGCATCTGTATTTCATATTAAATAGAAGTTTCTAGTTCAACAATTTACAGAAAAGCAATGCTGGGGCGGTAAATTAAGAGCGCTGTGGTAAATCACTTGAGACCCTGTTATGACGAATGTGACAGTGAAGTACCGCTACGTTCTGTCAAATCGTTACTTTAAACACTAGTCAGATGAGCGTAAAGTTCTTTCTGTAAATTTCAGAAAACTAAAAACGAAGGTCCGTCACAGTCTTTTTAATGCTGCCAAAGTCAGACATTTTGAAACGCTGCACGTGGCTTTAAACATGCGCCTTCATACGTTTTCTTAGTTTATTCACGCTCTATAAATGAAGTGGGTCTTTGTTTGCTGTGAATTTAAGCCGCGAAGCATGTAAGTAATTTAGAAACAGTTTAAGGTCATTTAAAACCTAAACGTTTGATGCGTTCTGTACCAGCACATGGAGGAAGGTGGCTATGAGTTCCAGAAGAAGAGACAGATGATTCTAGAGAAGGCCAGGTTTGAGGCCCAGCTTGCATGCCGGGAGTATGAGTGGCATATGTCGACCAAGGTAACGGTAGCACCAGACCGCTGGATGTAGCCTCTGTCCCACCTCTCACAAGGATCCGTCCTCAGTCGTCCAGTAAATCACCGTTTCCCTGTGTGTCCGTCTGCTGTGAGCGAATAAACCACACTGAGCTTTCACATGTGCAGCAGGTCACACATGTGAACGGGGTGAGAACATGTTTATTTACTGCTTTGTTTCACCGGTCACTCTGTGGTGAAGTCGATTGGGATAAAGTGGTGGCAGGTGAATTCACGTTCTTTCTGTCTCCCGTGTCAATGTGTGACGAGTTCATCTGTGATAAGCAGCCAGCACCGTCTCACCATAAGATCGCTGATCATTTCTACCCTGCAACACACCGTTTGAACCCATCAAGAGATGAGGGAGCCTTAATGCTAAGCTAAGCTAATCGTGTCCTGACTCCCGCTTCGCAGTTAGAACATCATCATGAGATAAAGGCCTTCAATTAAACCGACCTTAACGTTTACAGCTCGCCGCCCTCAAACAGAGTCTTCAGCGTGTTACAGAAACAGTCGTTCTAGAACAACGAGAACAATGCTGCTTTCTTCTCCCAGACGGGTCCAACAATGCTCTGAAGCAAAAGAGTGAACACACGGATAAGTGTGTATCAAGACTTGCGGGAAAACCAAAAAAGACAAACACACACACACACACACACACACACACACGGTGGAGGATCTTACTGACTTGTCGATTTCAAGAACCTGAACCACAACAACCGCGGTGAGGACAAACGGCCCTTTGTGGGCTTCGCTCAGCCTGTTTTGGATGAAGGTTACAGAAACTGACCTACTGAAGTGGGTTTAAGCTAGACACCAAATTCCAGTCAGCTTATTTCAGACGCCCTCCCATCTCACCTCGGTCTGAACCCTGATGTGAATCTGAGTTCATTCAGCCTTGGATTTCCACCTGGGGTTAATAAGCGTTCTTGTTATCTCGAGTCTTCATGCGTTGCGATTGTATCGTAATATGCTAACAGGGTGGGCAGAGCGACCGGATACGTCGATGGAATAGTTTTTACTTGTTCTTAAGCCTGCGGCTGGAGTTTGGTCACTCTTAAGGGTGTTGGGCAGTTGATTATTTGAGACTTTGTCGTCTTACTGTGGAAATGTGGGTCCGACATTTGAGAATTTCAAAGAAATCTAAATGGACCTGCGGTCCAGTTGAACGATGGTCAAAGACACGGGGCATAGAGTGCACTTTTCTTAGGGTATCTTCAGGTCCCTGAACTCATCACTGTGTGTTTCCATGTACTTTATATCTCTGTGGAGTCCTGAGTCCTTCGTAAGTCTGTGTGTTGTCTCCCACCCGACGCACAGCATCCAGCATCTGTTCATAGAATTATGCTTCCATTGTTTGTTAATGAGCCGGAGTACTTATCTGTGTTCTCCTCATTTCTGTTGCAGCAGCGACATGACAGATTCCCGGGCTGTGGGCCTCCATCCTTCTCCAGCCCCGTGTTCGGACTGAAGCCCCGTTCAGGTGAGGTGGAGTCTGAGCTGGAGCAGAAACCGGTGCTACCAGGCGTGCAGGTTGATCCCGCAGTTCTGATCAATCGAGTGCTTGTGACAAAGGGATCCCTCCTCAAGAGGTGTTCGTTTGTTGGTTGTGTTAATCAGTGTGAACATTATACCAAGAACTATATTCATCCAAAGCCCTAATGGAAGGAACCTGCTCAGAATAAAACCTATTGGGTCACATGCCTTGACATGGACTCACAGAAAATGGAAATATGCAAAAAGATTAACCTCACTTAAGTACAGTGCTCACATGTACATAGAGAGAATGCTAAAGCTCGTCCGCTGTGTCTGGAATCAAAGCAAACCTCAGTGCCATGCTTTATTTTTTATTTTTTTCATTTCTTAGACCTAGCAACCACCCAGCCTTTGTTTGCTAGCCATCGTGTGAAATGTTACAAGCCGCTAATGGAGCTAACCAGATGCTAACAGCACGTCAAAGTGATCTCTCTGTGAACTTCCACTAATATTCGATTTGTTTTTGTGCTGTTTTGTGTTCCTTGTTTTCATCTCCTGCTTTCATCTCCATGTGTGTTTTCTGGTTTACATGTTTTTATTGTGGTTTTTTCTTCATTTTTCCTTCCACTGATCTGCTGCATGACCTTCAATGTGAAAATCACCTGGTCTTATTTGCCTGTGTGTCTTCTACCTGTTTAATTACTGGCCTCTCATTGATCTCAATGGGTTTTTTTTCGTTTACAACCACTTTTTGGGGACATCTATCCTGGTGACATGGGGGTTTTGGGGGGGGGTGTCTTTGTGGAATGAACTTTGCCTTGCTGTACTTGATCCACCGTTGGTGCCCCCACCCTTCACTGCACTTCACGCTCCACGCCCACTTCCTGCGTCTCCCTGACCACTCACAACCCCTGGTTGTAGCTCCGCCCTCGCTGCCCTGCTCGCCCCCTCCTTCCTGTCTCGCTCCCTTCCTCCTCTCACAGGCCTCGCCCTGCCATAAAGACACGCCTCGTAGCCATGACGACGGAGGCATTCACAGCCGCGGTAGGTCCCACTTCTTATAACTAAGCAGACTCGGAGGCAGCAAAGTCACCTGGACTCAGGTGTGTCGCTTTCAAACGTCTCAACCAATGGCGTGGGAGTTTCTTCACCGGCTGAGTTTACATTTAGCTCGTAGTTAGCTAACTTAGCATCGCATTAAGACTAGAAACGGGAATAACAACTAAGATTCATACAATTCCAGTGGCTTTATTACCTTAATTTCTGCAGGACATTCCAATATTCCTAACAGATATTTGTGTTGTGTTCGTATGTTTCCATGGAGATTAACCAGCGCCACCTTCTGGCGTGGACTGACATCGCCATGAGTTTGCTGTTCATGTGGAGTCGACAGCCGTTGTGTATTTTCTCTGTCGTAGACCGTACGTTGTGTGTGTGTGGTAGCAGCTTCAAAGAGAAGCTTAACCACACGATACTTTCATTCGCTGCGTTTAGTGTGTTTGTGTTGGCTTGTAGACGCACATGGTAAAAGTTTCATTCAGTTTGTGTGTGTGTGTGTGTGTGTGTGTGTGTGTGTGTGTGTGTGTGTTTTTTGTAGTAGTTAGCACACAGGCTTTGAAGCTGGTTATTTAAAGATTCTGGAGAGGAGCAAATTCATGGTGTGTGCAAGATGAGCCTCAGGAGGTCTGAAATGACCCAAACTCACCGGCTCTAAAAAGAAAACCCAACGTCTGTTTCATTTTACTCTCCATATTAAAGGGGTTAAAATACGTGGCAAGAAACCAGGGTCTGCTGTGGTTTAAGTTAGTTACCAACTCTATTGAATTATATCCCTGGATAAGTATATTTCTAGTAACTTTGTTTGCCTTAATCTGTTTTTAAGTTCCATTTAAGAACATTTTATACAATGACACACACCAGTGGCAAGTCTGGGTGTGTCATGTATTTTTAGCTTCTATATTTTAAGTGTTGGATAATTGTCCCTAAAGGAGTATTCTACTTCCATTGGGGCGGAGCCAAAGATTTTGGATGAAAGTGTGTGTGTGTGTGTGTGTGTGTGTGTGTGTGTGTGTGTGTGTGTGTGTGTGTGTGTCCGTCCTCCCCGAGCTGTGTTTCCCTCCGTTGGTCCATAAAAGGCTGTGATATTTTGCAGGAAGTTAGCAGCGACTGTTAGCTGTTAAACTGTCCACTTCTGAATGTTAACACATTTCTTCTGGGAGATTCTCCCAGTTTACTCTCAAACCACAACATGTTAAATCTGGGTTTTATTTTCATGAAGGAGGCACATTGCTCCCCTTTAATTCAAACCCTGCATACTGTGGGTTTACTGTGACTTGGTGTATGATGCATGGCGCCTACAGTAACTCAAGGTATCCACATTACATCACAGCAAGTCTCAATGTTTACATTTCATTCACATAAAGTTTAACCCCCAAAGTAGACAAAGTAGACACCAGTAGACCAGATTCATACATCTGAATCGTTTCCACATGAGCGGTTGTGTTCCGGCGTGTTAACGTTCTGACTAATGGTCCATAATGGGTCCAGGCCTCGGGCAGCGTGACTTGCACGCTCGCATCATCACTGCTGCTGACCTCATTAACCACCAATCAACACCGCGTGTGCAGCCGCGTCAGCGCCGCAGTACAAGTCGCCACTACGTCTCCATATGAATTTATTGTGTCGCACACAGAAACCTGGCATCTGTGTTTTCCACCTGTATGATAAAAAAACAATTGTTGGCATTTAGGCCAAAGGTGTTGGTTTGGTTGCTACTGTGATGCCCTTAAGTCTCGGTGGTATTGCCATGGAAACGAGACCAGTCAGAGGCATGAGAGCAGCTTGCTGTGGGAAGGACTGGTTGGTTGTACTTCTGTGTTACGTAGCGTTGCGCTGTGAATGTGTGGAAAGGACTGGAACGCCGCATAACGCCACCGTTATTTGTCTGCAGCTTTTCGGCGACGGCCGACCGGACCCCTTTTATAAGAGACGCAGGTTCCTACATTTAGCCAGCGAGAGTAAACAAAAGGACTCACAGGCCTTCATGCAAGGTTTTAAAAATATCCTCAAATCTTTTAATACCTCGTCAGAGGAAGGGAGACGGACGCGGGATGCTGCAGCCTCAAACGGTTCTGCTCGTAGAGACATTTACAGCGAGGAGGAGCAGCTTGTAAAATGACTTGACCTAAGATCTTCCCCAATAAATGGAGAATACATGCCGGCTTTAAACCACTTGCAGTAGATTTTTATGTTCATCCTTGAGTTAAGAGCTTAGTTCAGCTGCAGGCCGTGAGGACTCTTGAACAGGAAACATTGACATCCTGCAGACTTCATGTCTTCTGCTCTTCACAACAAGAGCTGAAGCTGGAATAAACTGCCTGCAGCTCCCCCTAGTGGTGTGTGTGCGTGTGTGCGTGTGTGCGTGTGTGTGTGTGATTCCAATATTTTGTTAAACTGATAATGTTAACTGTTATTTAAGTATTCTTACGTATGCTTCCTACATCGTTCATGCCCCAAAGGCTTTCTGTGTCACTTGATGTGGATTTCCATGAAGTCACTCAGAGTATTTGTGCCGACCTTAAATACCAACTGAGGCTCTCCTCACTCATTTTATATGGACATGGGTTGGCTGGGTAGCAAAGACACCTCCATGTGATGAAGTACACGTCCACAGCGTCCTTCACAATGATCACGCCGATGAATCGACACAAACTTAAAGAAACCTTCTTGAAAGCGACTCGGTGGCAGAGCGGTGGGATTTAACCTTTGTGTCCTGCCCGTCTCGTAGGCCTCAGCGATGGCGCTGTTGCTGTGTGAATGTGTCTAACGCCGCCCTGTCCTCTTCCTCTCTGTGTGTTTCAGTGTTCCTGCGGAGCCACAAGAGTCTGGAGTCTGTCGATCCTCAGTTCACCATGAGGAGAAAGATGGATCAGCTGCGAGAGGAGCTGGAGCTCACGGAGCAGCTGCGAGACGTGAGACGCGTTAACTTTCATTCCTCATTAGTGCGATTCAAGAGAAGCTATGTATTAGTTTTGAGGTTCTGTTGAAGTCGGTTGAAAACATTGACTGCATTCTTTATGTCGGCTAACGCCCACGCTGATAACGTTCTTTCCTTCCTCAGAGCATCGAGAGCAGACTGAAGGTCGTCCTCCCCGAGGACCTGGGCTCGTCTCTGATGGACGGCGTCGTCCTCTGCCACCTGGCCAATCACATCCGCCCGCGCTCCGTCGCCAGCATCCACGTCCCCTCGCCTGCAGTGGTGCGTACGAGTCTCGACCTTTGACCCCCCCCCTCTCCCCTCAGAGGAATATTCACGACTCCCTGCAACCCAAGATCGACTTTGTGATCCTTTTTGTGCTTCCAGCCCAAACTCAGCATGGCCAAGTGTCGCCGAAATGTGGAGAACTTCCTGGATGCCTGCAGAAAGATCGGCCTGTCGGAGGTAAGAAGTGCTTACGGTAACGTTACCGACTGCAGCGCGTGGCCTCTCTGAACTGGGGGTCGTTTTTAACTTCTATCAAAACACCTCCTGCTTGTTGTAGCATAACGAGACATCATTTCTAAAGCCGCATTCTGGTGTTTGAACCAGCAAACGTCCCCAGTTCACCAGAGGAACTTCCCTCCTAATGCAACAGTTGCACTTCGTCATCAACATGTTTTGGCTTCACAAGAACAACTACCGATCAGATGGAGGCTTCCTCCTCAGTCTCATGAAAGCAGTGGAACCGAGTAGTAAAAGTACTAGTAATAATCACATTATCTTGTGATGTTTGTTTTAAAAACTAAATTGAGGATTATTAAAAGGACACTGATGACGACACTGAACTGTAAACCAGATCTGGGGGAAACGGCTGATGACTTTTAAACAGCACATGTTCTCAACGTTGGTCACCTGATCACAAGCCTAAACAATTCATTTAGAATGAATTAAAAAAATATGATCTTAATTTGAGAACTGCTGAAATAAAGAATTTAGGACCCAGGTTATGCTTTCGGTGTGTAGATTAGAAGGTGAGAAGCACTCAGCGTTCACTCAGGACTGGTTTAATCCTCCCACCTGCCTCCCTGTTCTTCTCATGGCTTACAAATGCCGCTGTTTGGTTTGTTGAAGTTATTGCTTAATCATCATTGCTATCATTGCTGTCTGTGGCTTCCAGCTGCATCGGGTTGAAACAGCCTCTTTTTGGTTTTACTCTGTGTGTGCGTGTGTGTACGATTATGTGTTGTTGTTTTTTATGTGTCCTTACTGAGGACTCATTGGTATGGATTCAAAAATTTGAGCCAGGGTGTAAACATCAGGATCTAATTACCTTTGGACAATCAGGATTGGTGCTTCCATAATTTGTTTTTATATTTAGCTTTATAGTGTAGAAACATGTACAGTATCAGTGTCACTATTGTCATCTAACTACAGTTAAAAACAGCGAATAACACGTAGTGTTATTTTTAGTTATGCGGACTGCTCGTCCTCGGGGCCATAAAATTATGAACATAATTGAAACATTTAAGTTTTTTGTCTTCATGTTTGCAGTACATCAGTAGAAATGATATCATACCTTTTCTGAGCTGTTGGTCCGACTCGTTGACCTTTGACCTCCATCCCGGCTGCTTGCCCCCGTGTGGACGCTTGCCAACTAGTGAATACGTTTATCGGCCACAATTATGCAGCTAACTTGCCAATGATAGCTTCTGTGCTAACGTGCTAATGATTGCTTTTGTGGTACCGTATTAATGATAGCTTCTTTGCTAACGTGCTAATGATGGCTTCTGTGCTGGCTTGCTGCACTGGCTCTCCCATCAGCCTCTTTGCACTCCTCACTCTTCATGGTTTGCTTACTGGGCGAGAGGGGAACTGGATTCTGTCCTCCTTCCGCTCAGTGAGCATTCCTGCTTCCTCCCGCCTGCTCCCCCCTCACACCACCCGTTCTCACTCTTGCCTGTGGCCTTTGACCTCTGAGTTAACCTCCTGCCTTTTTCTTTGTCTTTTTTACTTTCCTGCTGGATGCACCACGTCCTCCTCCCTCATCTTATTCTTCTTTTAACCTAACTTACCCATCCTCTTCATCACATTTTGCTATCGTTCCTTTCATTCTGGTTCTTTGTCACCTCTAATCTCCAATCTTTCACATCATCCCCTTATTGTGAACATTTCACATTCTCCATGTAACTTTCATTTAAACTTTTATTTACCACCACTTTCTTCCCTTCTTATTTCTTCGCATACCTATGTTCATCTTCATTTCCTCATCTCCTTCATCTCTTATCCCCTTGTTTCCACCTCCTCCTCTTCCTCATTCCCTTGCTTTTTCCCTCCCCTCCTCCTTCGTTTCCTTTCTTCCCCCCCCTGCCCTTTGTTCCGTTTCCTCCCTCTGGCCTTTTCACCTCCTCCTTCCCTTCCTTCATTTATTTTCCTCCCATCTCCTGAATGTGGGAGCTAGTCCTCCCTCTGTTCGCCCTATGACATCATCCAGTGCCGCCTGCAGCCAGTTTGCAACACAGTTCAGACGCTGTTTGCCTCGGATGCGACCTCTCCAAACAGGAAACGGGAAAAGGCGACCTCGACTCCAAACCCCGCCTCCTGCAGGGTGGCAGAGACTC